>JARQOC010000002.1:275770638-275810982 GCA_033576535.1 Allobates femoralis | reverse complement strand
CCATTTCCTGGCACTTTACCCGGCTCTTCCCAATGCCCTGGTGCATGGCATCTGAGTGATAGAGGGGTCTAATGACAACTGAGTATTGACAGCTTGTTATTAACCCCTGGATTGGTAATGTCAGGCATCTTCTGATACCAGCCCATTACCAGTCCGTTAAGTGAATAGTTAATAAACACACACACACAGAAAATTCCTTTATTAGAAATAAAACACACTGACAACCTTCGCTACTAGGAAAACACTATACTTATTTGTAAAAACATAAATTTTATTTCACTTATATTAAAACATGCCAATGGCATAAAATACAACACACCAAGTTATTACCGTATATACTCGTGTATAAGCCGAGTTTTTCAGCCCAAAAATTGGGCTGAAAAGTCCCCCCTCGGCTTATACACGAGTCATACGGGGGGGGGGGCTGTGACCGGTGGCTGGAGGAGGCAGGAGGGGGCCGCAGTGACCGCAGGCGGTCACGTGGGGCCGCCTCATTAGTGCAATGAATATGCACGGCATCCCCCCGCCCATCAGCGGCGGGGGGATGCCGTGCATATTGCACTGCACAGCCCCCCTCCTTATTATGGGTCCCCCAGCAGAAATAAACAGCCCCCCTCCTTATCACGTCCCCCCCAGGCTGCGGCAGCTGTGAAAATAACAAACACTTTATACATCACCTTCCGACGCAGCTCCTCCGGTCCCGGCTCCTCCGCTCGCCGGCGTCTTCTTCCTTCTGGTGCCGGTGTCATGTGACCGGGCGCAGGAGATGACGTCATTTCCTGCGCGCGGTCACAGAAGCCGACACAAGAAGAAGAAGACGCCGGCGAGCGGAGGAGCCGGGACCGGAGGAGCTGCGTCGGAAGGTGATGTATAAAGTGTTTGTTATTTTCACAGCTGCCGCAGCCTGGGGGGGACGTGATAAGGAGGGGGGGGCTGTTTATTTCTGCTGGGGGACCCATAATAAGGAGGGGGGCTGTTTACTACCACTGGGGCTGTTTACTACCACTGGGGCTGCATATACTACCACTGGGGCTGCATATACTACCACTGGGGCTGCATATACTACTACTGGGGCTGCATATACTACCACTGGGGCTGTTTACTACCACTGGGGCTGCATATACTACTACTGGGGCTGCATATACTACCACTGGGGCTGTTTACTACCACTGGGGCTGCATATACTACCACTGGGGCTGTTTACTACCACTGGGGCTGTTTACTACCACTGGGGCTGTAATACTACCACTGGGGCTGCATATACTACCACTGGGGCTGTTTACTACCACTGGGGCTGCATATACTACCACTGGGGCTGCATATACTACCACTGGGGCTGTTTACTACCACTGGGGCTGTTTACTACCACTGGGGCTGTTTACTACCACTGGGCTGCATATACTACCACTGGGGCTGTTTACTACCACTGGGGCTGCATATACTACCACTGGGGCTGTATATACTACCACTGGGGCTGCATATACTACCACTGGGGCTGTTTACTACCACTGGGGCTGCATATACTACCACTGGGGCTGTTTACTACCACTGGGGCTGCATATACTACCACTGGGGCTGTTTACTACCACTGGGGCTGTTTACTACCACTGGGGCTGCATATACTACCACTGGGGCTGTATATACTACCACTGGGGCTGCATATACTACCACTGGGGCTGTATATACTACTGGGGCTGCATGTATACTACCACTGGGGCTGCTGCTGTATACTACCACTGGGGCTGCTGTATATACCTCTGGGGCTGCTATATACCACACTGCTGGGGGCTGTATACCTGTGCTGGGGTCAACCCTCGGCTTATACACGAGTCAATAGATTTTCCCAGGTTTTGGGGGCAAAAGTAGGGGGGTCGGCTTATACACGGGTCGGCTTATACACGAGTATATACGGTAATCTAAAACACAAGTGCTATATATCTATAAACTGTCTATTCCTGCAGTGTTTCCTATTATTGTCCTATTATGATCACTCATTTGAGGCTCATAGGGGTACATCAAATCTCCCTGTATTTAGACCAGGATATGTTGAGACTCATAATGGCCCTCTCATATAAATGAAATCCCAATGTACACTTAGATTTTATATGATGATGATAGGACCACACCAACATCACTTTAGATATTCACATATATATTGTTAGAAATCACCACCCAATCGTGTGTTTTTCAACATATAGTAATGGATTGCACTCCAATTCATATAGAAATTGAATCATATTTAAAATCACTTGACGGTTTCCCGACAGCATGGGTTCAAATATATTTAGATAGATAAATCTGGGGGATGTTGTGTAAAGATAGATACAACCAGATCCTTTTTGGCCCCATTGACTGTCAATGGGGACAGATGAACTTACGTTGGCATCCAGTTGTATCCATTTTCACATAGATCAATGTCTTACCATCTTTTGGCCAAAACCCAAACCAGAAAATGGTGTGATTTCGGAGCTCGTAAAAAAACAGAAGCAAACAGGTCTGTACCTATCCAGTGGAATTAAAATGGACTCCTATGGAACTGCGCAGATCCGTTTTCCCAGACTGAGCATGTCAGGTTTAGCCACTCTCATCCCCTATTTCTGGAAGACTATATAGGCTAACATCTTGGGGCCATTCAAATCTATATGCATCCAGAGGCTAGAGATAGTTGCAAGCATCCATTGTGATCACCTATCCTGTCACTCCGGACATTAGCGTATTGTAAGTATATTTCCATTACCTCCATTTTGCCGCCTGAAGTATGTCCATACTAATTTTTCGCCTTTGTCTTTCAGCTCACAACCTTCGCTGAAGGCCGCTCCAGTCGCCGCTATAGTCCACTCAAGCCCACTAGGCACAATGAATACTGAAGGGAGTTCCCCTGATAGACGGCCACCTTGAAGTAGGAGCTCAAGTTGTTCCACCATGTTTGTTTTTTATTTTTAAATGTTTGGTTTCACAAAGTAATTTACTTACTTTCTACTTAAGAGACTCTGGGGTGGACAGAGACCAATGTGGCAGAGATGCAGACTGGAGCATCAAAGAGTGTAAGTTTATTTTTCTAACGCATCACAACAGGTACAGTATTGTCCATATTGTCCAACCTTATTTTTTTGTTTGTTGTCCACAGGTACATGAGGGATCGGAACCTCAAACTGACTTCTCTCAGGGTCGTCAGGGTAGAGGACATGGCGGTCGGTGAAATGTAAGTATTTGAGATAACTACTTCCAAATGCTTTTACTGTTCAACATGTATACTTTTTTTTTTTAATTTTAAGGTTCCCAAACAAAGTTTCAACTGGGAAGATTAGGATGATTTAATTTACGGGGACCAAGGGCCGCTTTGTGGAATCAGTCCACCAGCCATCATTCGGATGCCTGCTTCACTCCTCGACTTTGCGATGAGGTGTGCGCTGCTTTGGGGATGGGTGAGGCTTAATGAAGCTGGCCAGAGTCGGTACCGTAAGTATTTGCACTTCTCATTATTCAATTGATGCATGTAAAATATTGTCATATACAAGATGAGGGGGCCATATCCAGCATGGGGGCCATATACAGGATGAGGGAGTCATATATGGAATCGGGGCCATATACAGGATGAGGGGGCCATATCCAGCATGGGGGCTATACACAGGATATGGGGGTCATATGCAGGATGAGGGGGCCATATCCAGCATGGAGGCCATATGCAGGATGAGGGGGGCATATACAGGATGAGAGGACCATATCCAGGATGGGGGCCATATACAAGATATGGGGGCCATATGCAGGATGAGGGAGCCATATACAGGATTAGAGGGCCTTATCCAGCATGGGGGCCATATACAGGATGAGAGGACCATATCCAGCATGGGGGCCATATACAGGATGAGGGGGTCATAACCAGGATGAGGGGGGCCATAACCAGGATGAGGGGGCCATATACAGGATGAGGGGGGCCATAATCAGGATGAGGGAGCCATATCCAGGATGAAGGGCCTTTCCATGATGGGAATCATATATTATCTAGAAGGTCATTACCCCCAGGAGCAGATCTCTCCCACATAGCAGTGCAATATAACCACATTTTTTGTTAATTTTTTTCACTATTTTCCTCCTCTGAAATATGGGTGTGTCTTATGGTCCGGTGTGTCTTATACAATATATCTCTGTGTATATACATATATTTTTGTATATATGTAAATATTTACATGTGCACCAGACAGCCTCGTAATGCCAGAGAGCATCTGGACATCTATATAGAAGGAAAGAGGGCACCACCAACAAGGAACTCCAAATTAGGAGGCAAATACGGACTGGAGACTCAGTCTTCACCCGGGGTGCCAGTGGGAGACCAAGAACACAGTCTGAACTTTGTTTCATCTGGACATCTACCTGCCTGCAGCCCCTACCCGCCTTCGGCCACACACCCGCCTACCTGCCTCCTGCCGCCACGCAAGACTCTTGGATGTTTGCTGGTTTGTCCACTGCTTTGCCCATCATCCCCTCTTCAACATCATGCTGACCACTCCTCGACTCCTTCCTCGTCTCCCTTTTCCAGAAGACACCACCCATCCCTGAACCAAATGACCCTTGCTGTCCCATTTGCTTTCAACCCCTTCACATTTTGATAACCCTTCAAATTCCCACCCACTGTAGTAAATTGTGTTTTGTTTTTTCAATATAAAATACATTGCACAAAAAAAGGGTTTTATTAATGCACTACGCAACAGAATTCTTAGTTTAAAAGATGTATTGATAGAAGGTTTTTACAGGTCAAAGTGTTTAATAATTCAAATAAATATAAACTGTAGTATGGTTTCTGTGATATATCTAATTAGCATCTACAAGGCATTACTTTACTTTAGATGTTTGTCACCTCAACTTGGGTGCCCAGAACCAAACAATGACGTGATATATCATGAAAACCATACTACATACACATTGTGGAGGAAACAGGCAGTATGCCAGGCCCAGAACTTTATTAAGGGACACACAAAAAGAGGGCAATACAACAATAACAGCCATAACTATGGTACCTAATAATCATTTTAGCTCTACTTTACAATGAATGATTGTAGAAGAAGGGTACAGGGAGGGTAATGACAGGGCTTCACCTTTATTGAAGGACACACACTAGGATTACACCATTTGGTCCTGACATGGCATTCGGCCCACATCAGAAACAAAATAGTCTGTAAACTGATCCCTCATTTGGGAAACTGCTACTGTCAATCTCAAAGGATGGTTTGAGAGATTATCCAATGGATTTTCCTATAACTCATCTGGGTCAAAGGGTTGTCTTTCTTTCTTCAATAAGACGTTGTGTAGAACCACATATGCTATGACAACTTCATCCACTATCTCAGTTTTAAGATTGATTTCTGTGCCCAAAACTCTACATTTAGCAGTTAGGAGTTCAAAGGCCCCCTCCACAGTTCTTTGGGCACAAGAGAGTCTATAATTGTAAATCCATTTGGTTGCACTCAATGCCCGACTGGAGTATGGCTTTAAGAGGTGATTACACATTTGGAAAGCTTCATCACCAACTAAAACAAAAGGCATGGCTGGTCCTTTAGTCTCCGGAAGTGGTCTTAGGGGGTTATCTGAAGTCATCACCATAAACCCGTTGTCCCATTGCAGAAAGTTTGAATACATGCGAGTCATCTGAGCGTCCATATGCCCCAATGTCCACAGCTACAAACCAGTATTCAGCATCTGCTATAGCCATCAAAACAATTCAGAAGAACTTCTTATAATTGAAGTATTCAGATTCAGTTCCTTCTGGTTTCAAAATCTTAACATGTTTACCATCCACACACCAAGACAGTTAGGAAATTGAGTGATTTCTTAAAATTTGTCCACAATGTCAATCCAGTCTTGTGTTGTTGGATGGGGGGTGAACCCTTTGTGTAAAACGTCCCATAGAACCCGGCAAGTGTCCACTACAATCTCAGAGATATAGAAATTCCTAGCTGTAACTGGAAGTGTAATGAAAATAGCGTCTCACCTGAAGCCAGAAATCTGACCAAAGGAAAATTAAAATGTTAGTGCACATTTGCAACAGTGGAAACCAAAACTAATTTAGTAGAGCCATTGATATACCTCAGTGTCACTATTACTCGCTCTTCCGGAGAAACCGCTCTGTGTAAATGCGTGTCCTCTTTACTGATGTATCCTCGGACATGTTCCACCAACTAATCGAAGCTTCCAACACTCATCCGCACGTAGTCATGAAATTTCTGCTCGTTTCTGCGTAGCACCTGGAACAAGGTTGAAAAGACTCCACGTGTCTCTCTTTTCGAAGTTAGAGGGTGTAACCAATATAGAAGCTGCCGTCTTCTTCTTCGTTCCTTATCAAAGGCCACTACTACTAAACGTGCCTGTTCATAGGTGGCTTCCAAATAACGACAAAATACTTAATGTTTCTATAAAAAAGGAGACACAAAATGCGCAGATGATGTCTTATCACAAAGGACACGTAGTTCACAATAGGTCACACAAGAGTACACTCACCTTTTCAGGTTGTGTAGCCCACAACCAGCTTGAGCGCTTTAGCAGCTGCTGCAGAACCTCCACCGCCTCGCAAACCGCTGGAAAATGAGAAGTTCAAACAGGAATGGTGTCAACGGTCCGTGCTGCTGCTTTAATAAATGTACTCCAAAAGCATTGCTTTCTCCGTCTCCTTCTTTATTCCTCCACACAAACCAACGCGTTTCGGTGCAACCCTCGCACCTTCCTCAGGGTACATCCTTCTAAAATATTTCATGTGACATAGGTTAAAAATGTTTGTTTTGTGTTAGCCAGTAGATAGAAAAAATATATTAGAATCTGAGAGTCCTCAGTGGTTAATATCTTTTAAAGGCTAACTGAAAAGAAGGTAAGACAAAGCAAATTTTCAAGACTCTATGGCCTCTTCATCAGGCTTAATAATGACACAACTTCTGAAGACACACACATATGTATACAAATTCAGGTGGGATAATGCAGTACATAACACAGGTGATAGGAAGTAGAATATAGTGATCAGTCTTGGGAGGGGGTTAGAACAACTGGGGAAGTAAAATCAGAGTTCAGAGATAAGAGGCACAGACAGTATTATTGTCCTTTGATTAGTGGTTGGTCCTAGACTTGAAAATTCCTCAATTGATATAAAAATATTAACATCCTAAAAGTTCACAGTGGTTGATACCTATTAATACTAATTGAAAAGATGGAAACAAATAGCAAACTTGTTTCGACACAACTAAGTACTCTTCTTCATACCAGCCAACCACCTCTTTTTTTATACCAGCCTGAAGAAAATAACTTAATTGTCTTGAATGTTTGCTATTTGTTATCAACTACCTAGTTTTACCTCTGCTGGCAATTAAAAATAGGGTGAAACCCACACATTTTTTAAAATTATTTATTTTTTTAAAAAAGGACTCTCCTGTATTTTTCATTGAAAGCCAAGGTAAAACTAGGGAGCTAAGTGTGGCAGCCCACAGTTGTCTGCTTTATCTGTGCTGTGAATGAAAAATACAGCGATTCCCTACACGTTTTTTTTCCATTATTTATTTTACACACTATGAGTGTATCTCAACCAACCACAGACACCGTAACAGATTGTGGGGGCGCAGTCTGAGTACAACAACCAATCACAGATGGTTTCTTAAGAGAGTGAGTGTCTGTGATTGGCCGTTGCAGTTCAGTGCAGTTTATATTCATAAAGCTTAATGGGCGGTACTAGAAGTAAGCAGGTGGAGACTGGCGAGCTCTCTCTAATAGTGAGACCCGCATGCTCAGTAGGAACACTGGATCCTGCCTGATTCTGTAAAGTTGGATCCAGCGCCCATTCCCTTACATTTTACTTTATGCTGGATCCTTCTGGAGGCGTTTTTTTTTTTGCTGACCCCAAAAATCGCTATATAATATGTTTTTTGAAGTCAGCAAAAAAAAAAAAAGGTTTCTGCCACACCTGGCAGAAATCAGAAGCAACCGCATGTGCTGGAGTCCCCAATGAAATTCAGCTGAGACATGGCTACCTAAGGGTACCTTTACACGCCGCAACTTGTGGGGGCGATCCGAGGCGATCTACCGTGCGGGTGCACGTTTTTCATGGTTGCCTCAGATCGCTGATGGCGCTTTTACACGCCGCAATTTTGCCCTCAACCTAAGGCAATGTGTTGCTCTGGAAATCGCCACACCAACAGCGGGAAACATCCGGTAGACTTCCCTCGCCGCTTCACACATCTCATTTCCCAAAGGAATGTGGGTGTACATGTTCAGTGCGGCGAGAACATAGGTGTGCCAAATTATTTTACACCGCGCCCCAAACACGCTCATTGGACAACGCAATAGCGTCATGATTGGCCAGCCTGCGCTGGAAGGCTGGCTAATACCTGACGCTATTGTCTCGGAGTTTGTGATGAATACACGCTCTTGTCGTTGTAAGTGGCTGCTGCGACACACTTTCGAGACGCTCAAGCGTCACACAGGAGCGGTTTTGGGCAGGACAGTGGCTTACACTACACAATGGCTTGCTATGGCTGCGTCTGTAGCTGATGGTGGGAACATACAAACAACACTATGCCCATATGCCTACATTGGTCCATGCCATGGCACAGCTGAACTATGTGTGTGTACAGTACACATGTTTGTGTGTGTGCTGGACTGTACCTACATCCCCCACAAACACCGTTGCTTGCTCATGTGTGTGGACACTCGCCCCTGTGGGTCCAACACATCATAATGGACAAGTACACACAGTTGCGCCATACAGTGTGGGCCAAAGGGCTGGACCTGTGTACTGCACATTACCACACAATGTTTTACGGACCCATCAATACCATTTTACGGATCACATACCTCTGTGCACAGCATAACGCTATGTGCAACTGTCCTGTATCCAAAAGTAACGACATACACAGGTTTTTTATGGTGCAATTTTGTTTTAGTTTGTATTTTTGAGGACAAAAAAATAAGTAGAACAATACACACAAAATTAAATAGAACACAAGTGTTCACCATGATGCAACATAATGGAAAACAAAAACATTTCCAAGTAAAAAACTCAAAAGCACTAACTAATGTTCACACACCAAAACACAACCCCAATCCTCATGGTGCAGCCACCCTGGTGACTCCACCCTTCATCATGTTGCTGCCTCACAACACCAGCCACCCTACACCTGCTGGTGCTGCCAGGTCACTGCCCCAGGGCTATTAAAGTAGAAGCAGAATGCGTCTCTGCTGTTCCTGGCATCCTGTGAAGTCCGACCCTGGCTCAGCGGCTGGAGTGGCGCCACACCATGGTCGGTAGCACGCCAATCCCCGGGACGGACCTCCCCTGTTGTGGGGTCCACTGAATCCACATAACTTGCCGGCGTGTATGATGACCTATCCCTACGACGCAAGAAGTTATGCAGCACACAGCAGGCCAGCACTACCACATCAATAGATTCCAGTTTCATATGCAGACGTGTATGAAAAACCCAGAATGTTTTGGCCATGATCCCGAAAGCATTTTCAACTACATGGCGGGCCCGGGATAGCCGGTAATTGCAAATGCGCTGCTTAGAAGTAAGCGTCCTCTGGGGATATGGTGGTAGTAGGTGTGCCTGAAGTGGGAAGGCTTCACCCCCACAAACGCAAAGTTGAGATGATGGGTTGTCTCATTATTTGAGGGCAAGTTCAGCCCACCTGTCCTTAGGTCTTGGGCCATGGAGCAGTGTGCAAACACACCCCATCTAAGATACGCCCGTCCATTCCAACGTCCACGTAGACAAACTCATAGTTCGCGTCCACCAGGGCCATGAGGACCACACTACAATATCCTTTGTAATTGTAATACAAAGACCCCGAGTTTGGGGGTTTAGTGATCCTCACGTGCTTACCATCCAATGCACCTCCGCAGTTTGGAAATTGCCAGCGGTCCTTAAACCCTCTGACAACATCCATCCATTGAGCGGGGGTTGTTGGAAACTGCATATAGGATGGCAGCAGACTACTCCAGATGGCCTCACACGTCTCGGGGATCAGGCGGCTCTGCAAGGACAGTGATACACGTGAAGTGTATTACAGGTCGGTCATTGAACGACCTCTTGCCAGGAACTGCAAAGTTACAGCCAAACGCTCCTCAGGTGGCACAGCTCGTCGCATCACAGTGTCCTGTCAGGCTATCACTGGCCTCATGCGTTACAACAGGAATGTGAAAGAGTCCTCGGACATACGGAGGACTACTCAGCACTACTGACCACTCACCCACCACTACAGCTCTCCTTCCCGCTGCATCTGACCCACGCTACTCCCATCACAATATATGATGTCTGACCACAAGGCATGGCCAAAGAGATAGGTCACATTAATCACATCATGGTTGTTTCCAACTCTATACAATTACATTATACACGTACCCCAGCCTTTTTGTCTTATTCTCAAAATATCACGCCACACAGCAGACTGTGGAATACTCATGTCCAAGAGACATACTTGATGTGTTGTGAACGCCGGATCTTCTGAGACAGCAATTCGCAGAAGCCACACGCCCCACTCCACATCTGAGTTTGGCCTTAAAAGTCCCATTGTGTGTGGTCAACGACAGTACTATGTGGCCACAAATCAGCTGATCCCCGCAACTAAAGACACACGCACCCTTCAAACATGATCCTGTATGGCAAAGGCAAAATGGCTTGTGAATGAGGATTGGCCGTACGCAGGTGTGACCAATGATTATGTGCCATAGCGCTTTCTTGATTGGTCAGGTTGTGTTTAAATATGCACGTGCTGGGGTGCCACCCCTGCTCAGACTTGAATGTGTATTGTGCTAGTAGCGTCTCATCACAAGATCTCTGTTGGACAGACGGTAAGTAACGGGACATGCTATAGTGCACTCCTGTATGTTAGTTTCTGTGTGCTGCAGACCCATATGTTGTTATCAGCTTCATCGAGATACTAAACAATTACCTCCCATATGCAGAGGAGTATACACCATGGAGGCAGATAGATCGCTAGTTGAATTGGAATACCAAAAATTTAAGCGACAGCATCTGAATATTAAACAATTTATTTGACAAGATATACAAGGAGGGACATACACAAAGAGAATAGACAACCCATAAGAGGTGTCTCCTGTTGTGAGTATTAGTGCAAAATTACAGAATATATAATCAAAGTAGGTCAATGATGGTACAGCAAAAACTGACATGCAGATAGAGCTTTACTGAACAACTAGTCACTGCTAAATAGTTCTAAAAATCATGTTAGCCACAAAATTATAGCTGGTAGACAATAAAGTGCAAGTGCTTATAGCTATCTTTATAACCATTACTTGTTTAGGACTTATTTAGTTCAGTAAAGTTTCTAGTATTGAGCATTCAGAGAAATTAATTATGTCATATTTAATAATGCTCATTTGAATACAATATTACCCAAAATAAATACTGACCCGGGATTTGAGTCAGAGGTATCAGGTGCAGCACATCAGAAATAGACAGCATCAAAGGCATTACATAATTAGAATGGTGTAACAATCTCACCAGAGGTGTTCACAGCCAGGAGACACACACCCCGATGGCCATTTCGTGTCCTTCGTCAGGGGGCATTAGTTTCAGTGAGAATTGAGCTTTAAAAAGGCCGGCCGGCATTGAGATCATCTCGATCAGCTGTTAGACTGACGCGCGGCCACGGTACTGGAGACAGGAAGCGGAAGCGTCAGCACGCAATCGCTAGGCGCGGGCGCGCACACGTCACGCGACCGCAGCCAGCGATTCAGAAGCCGACACGTATCACCGCTTCACCGTTCCCCAGCAACCAGGCCGCGCGTCATAGCTGATCGCATGATAAGTTTGTTTATGTGATCTAAGCGAGTGTTTTAATCAGAGCATTGCGCTCCTAACACAGAGCGATACTCTGCAACCATATGGGACACGAAGAATGCACACTTGAGGAGCAAGCATCATAGCATTTATAGAGTCTATGCAAATGTCATAAGCACAAGAATACGGCTATAATCCAAAAAACAGTTTTACAGTATACATAACATAATTGTCATGAAGTACACACAACTATTTATTACAGAGTATATTCATATGTATTATATTAGAGAGCCTATCATCTCAGTAGAAACATGACATAGGCACAGACGTTCAGCTCCATAGTCTGCAGAATAATGCATGAGGTTCGAGTCCACAATAATATAACAAAGTCCGGCATGCCTGTATAAAAAGAGTAGTTAAAAAAGACATAATCAGTCTACAATTAAATAATATCGAAACAGAACAATACAGATCAAAGATATGGGGCATAGCTGATGTTCTCATTCAGCCCATTGGGTTTCAGTGTTCCGAGCAACCAAATCCACTTTGTCTCCAACATAGCGACTCGTTTAGCTAGTGGCCCGCCACGAATCCCCAAGTCTACAGAATCGATCCCCCTCACTTTTAAGAGGTCACCGCGGGATTGGTGACACTCAAAGAAGTGCCTTGGTAAAGTCTTAAGAGTACTCAGATCATCGCAACCCTTAGCCGCCTCTATGGCCAAAACATGCTCACGCACACGAACCTTAAAGGCTCGTGTGGTTAGACCCACATATATTTTTGGACAAGGACAAGTGGCATAATATATAACCCCTGTAGTAACACATGAGATCTTCTTCAAAATGCGGTAGGTTTTGGTACCCGCCGCATTTGAGAATGTATCTATTCTCTCTATGTTTGGGCATGATACACATCTACCACAGGGGCTACAACCCAATGTCCGAGGGATCTTGTCCAAGAATGTAGTACGGATATTTTTTGTGTAATGACTGGGCACCAGATGGTCACGTAGATTACGGGATCGTCTAACTGCCACCATCGGTCTCAGTGGCAGTATTTTGGATAAGGTACTGTCACTCAGTAGTATTGGCCAAGCTTTTTCTAGGCATTTCCTCATCTGGTCAAAATGACCATGGTATGTTGTCACAAATCTGACGTGACCATCTCGTGCCCTAGGTCTTGTGTTATACAGAAGGTCGTTACGTGTGGCATGTTTAGCCCGATTTGCGGCAAACTTGACGGCACGATGACTATAGCCTCGTGCAAGGAATCGTAATTTCAACT
Source organism: Allobates femoralis (assembly GCA_033576535.1). Lineage (NCBI taxonomy): Eukaryota > Metazoa > Chordata > Amphibia > Anura > Aromobatidae > Allobates > Allobates femoralis. The sequence goes on along the minus strand of JARQOC010000002.1, from coordinate 275,797,924 downwards.
CCTCGGCACGGAGGACATAGTCAGTCTCGGTTGAGCAGATCCTCCTAAGTCGGAGGAACTGGCCCACGGGGACTGCACGTATCATATGTGCAGGATGGGACGAGGAGGCATGGAGAAGGGCATTGGAAGAAGTAGGTTTCCTGAAGATGTCGGTGTGCAGCCGGCCACCGTCCCCCCTCGCCACGGAAACATCGAGGAAATCAGCCCTATTTTTATCCATATGATAAGTAATCTTTATATTGACATCATTGATATTCAATGAGTCAATCAGAGAGTGTAGTTCAAATTCTGAACCATGCCAGATCAAAAAGATGTCGTCGATGTACCGTGCCCACAAATTGACACGGCACATCGACGGCAGCCGATCCGACATGAAGAGGTCCCTTTCCCACAGCCCCAGGAACAGATTGGCATATGAGGGTGCAAAGGACGCCCCCATCGCTGTTCCCTGGAGCTGTAGGAAAAAGGACCCCTTAAATACAAAGAAATTGTGAGTAAGGCTGAATTCCAGGAGCTCCATGACAAGAGAGGCAATAGCAGCCGGCAACACCGACATCTCCAGGAAATATTTAGTGGCTCTCAGGCCATCTGCATGTCTGATACTTGTGTATAGAGATTCTACATCACACGTAGTCAGAATCGCATCATCTTCAATCTGGAGGGAGTCCACCTTTTTTAAAAATTCATTGGTGTCCTTAATAAAGGATGGAAGATTGGCCACTAACGGCTGTAATTTGGAATCAATCCACTTGCCAACGTTTTCCAAATAGTTTCCCGATCCGGACACAATTGGTCTACCCGGTGGTGTCACCGGATCTTTATGAACCTTGGGCAAGAAGTATAAAGTGGGAACCACGGGATCTGCCACGATCAAGGCCGACATTAGTTTACCAGTGATGATGCCACTGTCATTGGCTGCTTTTAGTATAACAGATAATTGTTCCGAGAAGGAGGTAGATGGATTGTAAGTTAATTTTTTATAACAGGTTTTATTGTTTAAGTGTTTATAAGCCTCCCTCTCGTACTTATCTACTGGCCAAATGACAACACTACCACCTTTGTCGGCTGGTTTTATTACTATGTCGGGCAGATCCCGTAGTTCCCTCAATCTTGCTCGTTCTTTACTGTTCAAATTATCCTGCCGAATATGTTCGGGGATTTTTTCAAAAAGTTGACTCGCCACCTGCACAAATACCTCAATACTCGGGCAGGTGGAGAGTAAAGGGAAACACTTAGAACGTTGACGGATGTTGGGAGGGATCTTACCTCCTTCTGCCGTATTTTCAGTGGCCAGATCTTCCAAATCCTCTAGGGTCATTTCTTCTTTTTCTGTAGGAAAGAGAGAATTCTTAATAGGATCAAAAAAATGTCTTTTGAACAGCAAAGACCTCGCAAAGAGGTGGAGGTCCTTGATGGCCAAAAACCGGTTGAAGCGAGCCACCGGAGCAAAGGAAAGACCCCTCTCCAGAAGTGATAGATCATACGGTGACAGCACATATTTACTCAGGTTTATTACCTTAGTCCCTCTCTTGCCTCCCTGTCCTCCGTACCGTCGATTGGGTTTATATGTAGTATCAAGTTTGCGTTGTAGAGTCATTCCTGATCTTGTGACGATCGAGGATACCGACACATCGGATTGGTCGCTTAGGGAGGAGATCGACACTGTAGATGTACTTGGGCGTAGTTGGGGTTGCCCAAATTGTTGCATGGGGCGCCGCCACTGGTACATGGAGCCGGATTGCCAGTCCTTCAAATCTCGTGCATACTTTTTGGTTTGAGTGTCTTTGATTTTCTTGACACAATCTTCCAAAATTTTATCAAGCTGAATATCTATCGCAGCACGTTTATCTTCAGGACACTCAGACTGAAATTTGGTCTGAAGGTCCTCAAGATCTTTGTCGATGTTAGAAATCATATCATTATTGGAGGCAATCAACAACTCCATGAAAACCCTTGAACAGGCGCCGCATGCATCTTCCCATTTGGAAATGAAAGATTCATCGGACACCGGAAACGTGGGGATCACTCGGACACGTAGTCCCCTTGGTATGAGGTTATTCATCAGATATTTCTGGAGGAAGATTTTATTCCACCATAGTTTAGTGCGTTTTAAGACCATCTGTTGAATAAACAGAGCAGTCTCCTCCATATTGAGATCTGTATTGGGCTGTCTCTCAGGATGTGCAGTACCAAAAACCTTGTCGATCTGGTGGAGCCAAGAAACTTCCTTGGCACGAAAATCCATGGTGATGAAGAAACACCCTGTGCAAAACACAGCAAAATATGAAATTATCAGCTTCATCGAGATACTAAACAATTACCTCCCATATGCAGAGGAGTATACACCATGGAGGCAGATAGATCGCTAGTTGAATTGGAATACCAAAAATTTAAGCGACAGCATCTGAATATTAAACAATTTATTTGACAAGATATACAAGGAGGGACATACACAAAGAGAATAGACAACCCATAAGAGGTGTCTCCTGTTGTGAGTATTAGTGCAAAATTACAGAATATATAATCAAAGTAGGTCAATGATGGTACAGCAAAAACTGACATGCAGATAGAGCTTTACTGAACAACTAGTCACTGCTAAATAGTTCTAAAAATCATGTTAGCCACAAAATTATAGCTGGTAGACAATAAAGTGCAAGTGCTTATAGCTATCTTTATAACCATTACTTGTTTAGGACTTATTTAGTTCAGTAAAGTTTCTAGTATTGAGCATTCAGAGAAATTAATTATGTCATATTTAATAATGCTCATTTGAATACAATATTACCCAAAATAAATACTGACCCGGGATTTGAGTCAGAGGTATCAGGTGCAGCACATCAGAAATAGACAGCATCAAAGGCATTACATAATTAGAATGGTGTAACAATCTCACCAGAGGTGTTCACAGCCAGGAGACACACACCCCGATGGCCATTTCGTGTCCTTCGTCAGGGGGCATTAGTTTCAGTGAGAATTGAGCTTTAAAAAGGCCGGCCGGCATTGAGATCATCTCGATCAGCTGTTAGACTGACGCGCGGCCACGGTACTGGAGACAGGAAGCGGAAGCGTCAGCACGCAATCGCTAGGCGCGGGCGCGCACACGTCACGCGACCGCAGCCAGCGATTCAGAAGCCGACACGTATCACCGCTTCACCGTTCCCCAGCAACCAGGCCGCGCGTCATAGCTGATCGCATGATAAGTTTGTTTATGTGATCTAAGCGAGTGTTTTAATCAGAGCATTGCGCTCCTAACACAGAGCGATACTCTGCAACCATATGGGACACGAAGAATGCACACTTGAGGAGCAAGCATCATAGCATTTATAGAGTCTATGCAAATGTCATAAGCACAAGAATACGGCTATAATCCAAAAAACAGTTTTACAGTATACATAACATAATTGTCATGAAGTACACACAACTATTTATTACAGAGTATATTCATATGTATTATATTAGAGAGCCTATCATCTCAGTAGAAACATGACATAGGCACAGACGTTCAGCTCCATAGTCTGCAGAATAATGCATGAGGTTCGAGTCCACAATAATATAACAAAGTCCGGCATGCCTGTATAAAAAGAGTAGTTAAAAAAGACATAATCAGTCTACAATTAAATAATATCGAAACAGAACAATACAGATCAAAGATATGGGGCATAGCTGATGTTCTCATTCAGCCCATTGGGTTTCAGTGTTCCGAGCAACCAAATCCACTTTGTCTCCAACATAGCGACTCGTTTAGCTAGTGGCCCGCCACGAATCCCCAAGTCTACAGAATCGATCCCCCTCACTTTTAAGAGGTCACCGCGGGATTGGTGACACTCAAAGAAGTGCCTTGGTAAAGTCTTAAGAGTACTCAGATCATCGCAACCCTTAGCCGCCTCTATGGCCAAAACATGCTCACGCACACGAACCTTAAAGGCTCGTGTGGTTAGACCCACATATATTTTTGGACAAGGACAAGTGGCATAATATATAACCCCTGTAGTAACACATGAGATCTTCTTCAAAATGCGGTAGGTTTTGGTACCCGCCGCATTTGAGAATGTATCTATTCTCTCTATGTTTGGGCATGATACACATCTACCACAGGGGCTACAACCCAATGTCCGAGGGATCTTGTCCAAGAATGTAGTACGGATATTTTTTGTGTAATGACTGGGCACCAGATGGTCACGTAGATTACGGGATCGTCTAACTGCCACCATCGGTCTCAGTGGCAGTATTTTGGATAAGGTACTGTCACTCAGTAGTATTGGCCAAGCTTTTTCTAGGCATTTCCTCATCTGGTCAAAATGACCATGGTATGTTGTCACAAATCTGACGTGACCATCTCGTGCCCTAGGTCTTGTGTTATACAGAAGGTCGTTACGTGTGGCATGTTTAGCCCGATTTGCGGCAAACTTGACGGCACGATGACTATAGCCTCGTGCAAGGAATCGTAATTTCAACTCCTCGGCACGGAGGACATAGTCAGTCTCGGTTGAGCAGATCCTCCTAAGTCGGAGGAACTGGCCCACGGGGACTGCACGTATCATATGTGCAGGATGGGACGAGGAGGCATGGAGAAGGGCATTGGAAGAAGTAGGTTTCCTGAAGATGTCGGTGTGCAGCCGGCCACCGTCCCCCCTCGCCACGGAAACATCGAGGAAATCAGCCCTATTTTTATCCATATGCATGTCAGTTTTTGCTGTACCATCATTGACCTACTTTGATTATATATTCTGTAATTTTGCACTAATACTCACAACAGGAGACACCTCTTATGGGTTGTCTATTCTCTTTGTGTATGTCCCTCCTTGTATATCTTGTCAAATAAATTGTTTAATATTCAGATGCTGTCGCTTAAATTTTTGGTATTCCAGACCCATATGTTGGCAGATGTTTGTGCGTCTTATGTACAGCTTCATGTAGCGTCCTGTAGAAGTCTATTTAGCGACGTGTACGTGATGTGGCCAGGGCTGTGGGGGGTACTCGGTCACCGGGTCTGCTTAGTAGGGAGTCACAGGTGGACGGTATCCCGGTGCCATGCCCTGGGGATCATTTGAAGGGTGGGGTGAGGGAATTATTTACAGGGGGACGTGACACCACCTGTAGGGCCCGGTAAGGTGGTACCGGCGCTGCCAGCCGGCCACTGAGGTGATGGAGGGGGCAGCAAAGTGTGGTACAGCTCCCCACAGGTGGAGCTTTACCTCAGGGCAGCAATAAAGGAAGATGGTGAGGGAGAGCAGTGAAGGAGGAAGATGTTGGGTTATAGCCAATGAACAGTCACACATACACACAGGGATAGTTGTTCCGGTACCTTTTACTGGTAGTCACAAAACAGGTACAGTTCTGAGTAATAACCGGGTCCCTAGTGCAATTTAGGATCAACTCCTTAGAAAGATATGAGGCCTCCTTTATCTCTATTCTTTCTCTTGAGGGATGAGTCTTGCCTGAGTTTGAGCTCTCCAATTCTCTATTGTTTAAAACTAACAATCAGGCCCTTCTGCGGGAACCCGGTTTATCCTGTGGCCCCTGGTCCTCTGTTTGGTTAGTTTTTAATGTCTCTATTCTCTTCCTTCAGGGCTAAACTTCTCCTGAAATTGCTGGGCTTTTACTGTGGCTATACAAGCCCACAGCATCGGACTCCAGTGTCCGTTTGTCCTCAAGGGGGAATATCTTTTAGTCCCTCTTCTTATTCCCTACCTCTTCTCCTTGCCTCCAGCCCCTTCCCTGGGGTGTGAACAGCTGACAAAATGGTCCCTTCTGGTCCTGTTTTTTTTTTTTTTTTTTTTTCTTTCAAACTAGGAATACCAACTTATAAATGTTAAAAAATCTCTTTATTTGTATCAAAGATTAAAATGTGATAGACAAACCAAGGTGAATTAGACAAACATACACATTTATATACATTCCTGGGGGTTCAGCATATATAATTTCTCTAATAATAACATAGAAGGTCATAGACTTTTACCCAACAAGATAACAACTAAGTCGTCCTTAGGGTATAGTTTTATAAGTATAGACGTTTGTACTCTAGTGTCTCGTGCCCAATGTGGGAGAGGGACAACTTGTAAGAGAGAAATAATACAGATTTCAAACCCCTATATGGATTTCGAACAAAGTTCTGAAACAACAGTTAATGAAGACCTTCCATTAGATTACTGAGCTCCCAGTATACATATGGATTAAACCTCCAACGCTTGACGCGTTTCGCCTTCTCAATGTCAGAAGGCTCATCAGAAGACTTTTGGGGTTACAGAAATAATGTTCCGTCTAAAAGCAAAAGGATTGGCAAAACATATATATATGTGCAAGGCCACCTAAATATATTACATACAATAAGTATACAAGAAATATATAATTAATCTAGTTGGACATATATGCATGTTCCCAAAATTATGTAAATAATTATTTACATAATTTTGGGAACATGCATATATGTCCAACTAGATTAATTATATATTTCTTGTATACTTATTGTATGTAATATATTTAGGTGGCCTTGCACATATATATATGTTTATTTCTCTGTACTTGACTTTGTACCATCTAGACTTGTGCAGCTATTTTCAAGATTTTTCTGTTTGTAAACTAATGTTTTGCCAATCCTTTTGCTTTTAGACGGAACATTATTTCTGTAACCCCAAAAGTCTTCTGATGAGCCTTCTGACATTGAGAAGGCGAAACGCGTCAAGCGTTGGAGGTTTAATCCATATGTATACTGGGAGCTCAGTAATCTAATGGAAGGTCTTCATTAACTGTTGTTTCAGAACTTTGTTCGAATTCCATATAGGGGTTTGAAATCTGTATTATTTCTCTCTTACAAGTTGTCCCTCTCCCACATTGGGCACGAGACACTAGAGTACAAACGTCTATACTTATAAAACTATACCCTAAGGACGACTTAGTTGTTATCTTGTTGGGTAAAAGTCTATGACCTTCTATGTTATTATTAGAGAAATTATATATGCTGAACCCCAGGAATGTATATAAATGTGTATGTTTGTCTAATTCACCTTGGTTTGTCTATCACATTTTAATCTTTGATACAAATAAAGAGATTTTTTAACATTTATAAGTTGGTATTCCTAGTTTGAAAAATATAATAATTGGTACCTCCTAATATAACTAGTCAATCGACTGATAATCCCCTTCTGGTCCTGGCATCTGTCTTTTCCAGGGACCAGCAGCTCAGCCTCCTCCTTTCTTCCTCTCCTCACACGAACTACTCCCTAGCAACTGTCTCCTAGGACCAACTGTCTCCTCCTCTCAGCCTGGATCTCATTAAAGGGGAACTGACTTAATGCAGCCAGTAGAGCTCCCCCTTCAGGTCTGGAGTGGAAGGTGTGTGCTGAACAAACCAAGGTGTCAATCTTTCCTTGCACCAGTGTAACCTGTGGCAATCCCCCGCAGGGGTGCCACATACGCATCATAATTACACTCCATGTCCAGTAGCACACATAATGTTCTGGGAGATCCTTGCCAGGACAATGTGTACTACAGCACTATGGTTAGACATAAATATGTGTGTATCTCATGAGTGTGTGTTTGAATGTAGTTTGTAAACCCATGTGTGCCATTTGTAATGACAGACCTTGCCATATTTCCCTGCAGTGGCCCAAAATACATATAGCACCAGGCATGTCCTGCATGCCCCATGTATGGACACATGTTAAGGCCAATAATGATTCTGCATAGCCAAGCTGACTACCAGAACACATGTAATTAGTATTGCTGGACATGGGGTGGCCACACAGAGTAGGGTGTCACCTGTGATGGCCATGTATTTGTTGGCATGACACAATTATATGTTTATTTTTCAGATGGCTGAGTATCTCGATTTTGTGTCCCAGCTCCTCACCATGTACCACGAACACAAATGCCTGTGTCTTGTGTCGCTGCCTGAATATCATGACCAGGCAGCGAGGGCTGCGGCCCACAGGCCGCTGGTGGAGCTGGCTAACTGGCTCCAACCCATGAAGAACTGGACAGCGGCCATGGTTGTGCAGAAGATAAAACGCCTGCGCACCGTGTTCACCAAGACCCACAAAAAGTGGCTTGACGCCCGATCCGAGGCTGGAGCTGAGGAGGTCCCTAGGCCACGTCTGTGGTACTGTAACCTCCTCACCTTCACCCTGGGCCAGGAGGGGCCTCAGGGAACACGGTGCAGCAGGCGCCGCCCGCAACCAGCTGTGGCCGCAGCCCAAGCCCCTGCCCCGTCGCAGGAGGTGGGTAATTGTGTTTGTGTGATCTATCTACCCAGCTTGTTTTTTCCACTGATGTGGGGTTTGCAGCACATGTGGAAGTCACCATTGTGCTTTTCCTTCACAAATCTTGGTCACTGTTCTTTTCTATCTGTTTTGTGGTGGCTGTTATCACATATTGTGTTGTGTTATTTGTGGGCACTTGCCATATCAATGTGGAGCCTCAGGTGAGTATACTGTACTGGTCTACTTCTTTGTTCTTTTGGTTTCGGGAACGTCACCAGCGAGATGCTGGCACGCATGGAGCCAGAGCGACGTAACATCACGGAGAGGGCCATCTTTCGTGTCCTGGAGGCGGGCGTAGATGGGTCCCTGCGATGGGGGGCCTCTTGGTCGTTAACCCGCAAGACCACCCCAGGGCCCACTGCGCCCACAAGACGCATGGTGAGGAGTAGGCAAAATCGTGATACTCCACCTCTCCTGAAGACAGGCCAGCAGAGCTAGCACATCCCACGGACGATGGGTGTATGAGGAAGAGGGGGAGGCCCCATTGTCTGAGCCAGCAGAGGAGGAGGAAGATGACGAGCGCTACTAGCCAATGCACAAGCTTGGCCTACATAGAGACTTTGTTGATGGGCAGCTTGGCCCCATTTTTGTTAAATACGTTATAAAAAAAAATTAAAAAATATAATTTACCCACAACTCAATCCATATCTGTGTCACGTTCACCAGTATGTTTGTGTGTGTGTGTTTGGTACTGTGGGTGTCATATAGTAAACGTTGATGTCATATAGGAGTGCATGGCGGTTGTAATGGTCCAGTACGGTCACGTTTGCCATGTGACACCATATAACTCTTGAAAAACAGTGGCCCAGTGTGGTTGGTCAAATGTAACCTCACAAACGTTACCCTGTGTGTGTTGCAACAAGGGATGACACTGGATGTAGCTGGGCAGAATTTTATTTGAGCCTATCATTTATTTAAAAACATTGCCAACACAATCAAACAGCCTTTGTCAGCTTAGGAGTAGCCAATACACACTACCCACTTTCCCAATGTGGGACACTATAAGAAAAGAGGCCAACGTGGCCTAACAAACTAAGGTGCCAACATGGCAACAGGGAAAACAACAAGGGTCCAACATGGACAGCAATTATTAGGTGACTATGGTCACATTATTGGGTGGGGGGTGATGGAGTAGGGGCTCTGGCGGACTGGGCTGTCTGGAGGGCGTGAATCATGGCACCCAAGCGGGCAAGGTGTTGATGCCCTTCTTGGTGTGCCCTCTCCATGTGCTGCTGTGCCTCCTGGTGAGCCAGCAGCAGCTCCTCAATGGTTGGTACACCTGTTTTCGAAAGAAGGACATTAGTGAGTTACTTGTGTAGGTGTGGGTGGGTGTTTGAGGGAATTGTTAGTGATTATACGTACGCAACACATCACCATCTGGAGGAGATGGGGATGGGCTGACAGCCCAGCCTGCAGCACATGCTCGTTCTCCTTCAGGCAAAAAATAATTTTAAAAAATCACGACTCACATACTGGTGTCTGGAGCACACAACAGTAAGTACATTAGCAAGCTTGTAGGCCTTAGCACACACCACCATACACAGCACCAGCAGGCTCAAGGTCAGGGTGTGGGGACCACATCACACCAGGGCTTGGGCGGGAGCAGGAGATGCCGGGGGGGGGGGGGGGGTTGCTCCTGGGCTCGGTGTGTGGCCACAGGATGGTGCTCCCAGGGGTCCAGGGCTGCCTGCAGGCAAGGCTTGTGGGCCTGGTGTTGAGAGACTGGCTGGGCCCTCCGGGTCCACTGCGGCAGGAGTCCCTGGTGGAGAGGGACTGGCTGGGCCCTCCGGGGAAGGTGGTGGGGGTGTCCCGGGTGGCCTTGGGCACTGCGGAACCTCCACAGACGAGGCGTCGTCCTCATTTGTAAGATCAAACATGAACACAGACGGATTTAAGCCAACGACCACAACATAGGGAAAACACCTAGTGTGTGTGTATGAATGTCATGACGGCATGAACGGTACAGTAAAAGGTTATGGTCGGCCACAACCCTATGTGCTGAAAGGTGTCATGTGGGTGTTCCAAATCGCATTAATATTTTGTTGTCACCTTTGCGGACAGGAAACAACTATTTTTGAAAACCCACAGGTCAAGGACCACTATAGCCGTCACCATTTGGATGACAAAAGAGTGTTTGGGACAACTTCATGTTGCAGTGTGACCAACATGCAGATGCACATTGGTGACAGATCCACATGGTGGCTTAGTTATTGTGTCATGGCACAATACCATATGATGTTTGTGTAGTGTTTGGAGTATTTAGCTTGCCATGTGTGTGTTTGGCATTGCCACATATTCACCACGCAGCCTGGCAATCCGGCCACAAATATCTACAATGCGCCAGGTGTTTGTGCAGGTGGCAAGCAAACTCTTTGAAAAAATTCCTGAAAATATTCGGAGAGATAATTTGAACAGTAAAGAGAGAGCAAGATTGGGTGAACTACGGGATCTGCCCGATATTGTAATAAAACCGGCCGATAAAGGTGGTAGTGTGGTTATTTGGCCAGTAGACAAATACGAGAAAGAGGCATATAGACATCTAAATAATAAAACGTGTTATAAGAAATTAACGTATAACCCGGCAACCTCCTTCTCCCAACAACTATCTGCAATACTAAAAGCTGCAAATGATAGTGGCACTATCACCAACAAATTAATGTCGGCATTGCTCGTGGCAGATCCCGTGGTTCCTACCCTATATTTCTTGCCCAAGATCCATAAAGACCCGGTAACACCTCCGGGCAGACCGATTGTGTCTGGATCTGGAAACTATTTGGAAAATGTAGCTAAATGGATAGACTCTAAACTACAGCCACTAGTGGCCAGTCTTCCGTCCTTTACCAAGGACACTAATGAGTTCTTGAAGAAGGTAGACTCTCTCCAGATAGAAGATGATGCATCCTTGGTTACTTGTGATGTTGAATCTTTATACACAAGTATCAGACATGCTGATGGATTGAGAGCCACTAGGTATTTCCTGCAGATGTCGGCGTTGCCCGCGGACATTGCCTCCCTCGTCATGGAGCTCTTGGAATTCAGCCTTATGCATAATTTCTTTATATTTAAGGGGTCCTTTTTTCTGCAGCTCCAGGGAACAGCGATGGGGGCATCCTTTGCGCCCTCATATGCTAACCTGTTCCTGGGGCTGTGGGAAAGGGACCTCTTCATGTCAGATCAGCTGCCGTCGATGTGCCGTGTCAATCTTTGGGCACGGTATATCGACGACATCTTCTTGATCTGGCATGGTTCGGAGTTCGAACTTCATAGCCTGATTGATGTATTGAACAATAATGAAGTTAATATTAAGATTACGTATCACATAGACAAGAATAGGGCTGACTTCCTCGATGTCTCCGTGGCGAGGGGGGTAGATGGCCGGTTGTGCACCGACATCTTCAGGAAACCTACTTCCTCTAATGCTCTCCTCCATGCCTCTTCTTCCCACCCAGCGTACATGATACGCGCTGTCCCGGTGGGTCAATTTCTCCGACTTAGGAGGATCTGTTCCACTGAGAATGACTATATCCTTCGTGCTGAGGAGCTGAAATTACGGTTCCTGGCGCGAGGCTATAGCCATCGTGCCGTTAAGTTTGCTGCAAATAGAGCCAAGCATGTCACACGTAACGATCTGCTTTACAATACGAGACCTCGGGCACGGGATGGAAACGTTAGACTGGTGACAACATTTCATGGCCAATTCGACCAAATGAGGAGGTGTTTGGACAAGGCATGGCCTATTTTACTTACTGACAGTACCTTGTCCAAAATACTCCCATCAAGACCAATGGTCGCAATTAGACGGTCAAGAAACTTGCGTGACCACCTGGTGCCTAGCCACTATACAAAAAATGCCCACACTACTTTCCTAGATCACATTCCACGGACGTTGGGGTGTAGTCCCTGTGGAAAGTGTGTCTCATGCCCTAATATAGTAAAAACTGGCACATTCTCTAATGCGGGTGGCACAAAGATCTATCAGATCCGTAAGAAGATCTCGTGCGGTACTGCAGGCGTTATTTACTACGCCACCTGTCCATGTCCAAAAATATATGTAGGACTCACTACACGAGCCTTAAAAATTTGTGTACGTGAACATGTTTTGGCCATAGAGGCAGCGAAAGAGTGTGAAGACGTGAGAACTCTGAAAACATTACCTAGACATTTTTTTGAACATCACCAATCACGTGGTGACCTTTTGAAGGTGAGGGGGATAGATGCCGTAGACTTGGGGATTAGTGGTGGGCCATTGGCCAAACGCGTAGCTATGTTGGAGACCAAATGGATCTGGCTGCTCGGAACATTGCGCCCCAATGGTTTAAATGAGAATATTAGTTTTGCTCCATATCTTTGATCTACATTGTATCTGTTTCATTATTTGTACCTGTAAATTGATCAGGCTTTTTATTCTCTTTTGACCCCCTGACGAAGGTTGCGAAATGGCCATCGGGGTGTGCAGCTCCTGCTGATAAGCACCTTGTGGTGAGAATTTCTCTATTGTTACAAAACTACTGATACTTTCTGCAGTATTGCTTGGTATACTTTGTATAGATAATTCCTACTTGTTCTTAGATCATCTGAGACATTGATGTAACAAATATGCATATTGTATGCTTTGATTATGTGTTGACACCATTGTTGTGTATATGATTCTGGCAACATTTCTTGTATACCTGCAGCAACCAATAATTTCTATGCAGTAAATATACAATAAGCACCTGCACTTTATAGGCTATTGCCATAGATAATATTATAATTGTTGACCAACTTACAATTTATAATGCTGCATTTTGATTTTGGTGAAGGCAGTAAGTTATACTTTACTTGCTATTGTCGCAAGTGTCATTTTTGATATGTTACAAAATGTGTATATGTAACAATACTTACAACAGGAGCTTCCCTTGTGGGTTGTCCTTCTATTTGTGTATACCCTCCCTTGTCTATCCTTAACTTAATAAATAATTTATATACAGATGTTTATCGCTTGATTTCTGATTTATCAATGCGCCATGGGGACTTGTGCTTGAGGTCAGCAACTTTCTTCTGGATCTGCTTGCAGGTCCTCTCCTGTCTGATTGGAGATTATCATACTACCAACCAGGGGCGTATCTAGGGGGGTGCAGCCGGACCTTTTGCACCGGGCGCGACTTTGCGGGGGGGCGCCGCCGCGCCGATGCCATCATCAGGTTGGGCATCCGGCGGTGGCACTACAGCGCCGGCGCTAATCTCCTCCGCGCCGCCCTGCACGTGCGCAGCCCCTGCTGCTTATCCACCCCCTGGCAGCAGTTCCAACCCCCCCCTCCGTGTCACGTCGCGGCCGCAAACAGTGAGCGCGCGCCGCGCGTACAGTGGGACACAGAAGAGGAGCTGCAGCAGCCTGCCTGCCTCCCTCCCTCCTGAGTCGTTGGTCCTGTCCTGACTAGTAGGTACGAGTAATGAAATTGTAATAAAGTAACCCAGGCGCGGGGGGGGGGTTTGGAAGTTATGAGGTGTATATATAATATATGTATACATCAGGCGCAGGCACCCACTATGAGGTACTATACCTCATAGTATGTGCTGCCTGGTGATGTATACATATATACACCTCATAGTGTGCCTGCCTGATGTTACATATTATACTACCACTGAGGTACTATACCTCATAGTATGTGCCTGCCTGGTGATGTATACATATATACACCTCATAGTGTGCCTGCCTGATGTATACATATATATACCTGAGGCACACACTATGAGGTGTAATAACCCCCCCCCCCCCCCCGCTCCTCACCTTCCCCGGGGGGGGGGGCGCCGAAATAGAGCCGTGCCCCGTGCGCCATGAACCCTAGTTACACCTCTGCTACCAACCCTGCTATACAGCGGGTATCTGCCTAGCACATAGCATTGCCTATATCCCACCAGTACAATGGCCGCGCAGCTCGTCTAGGGCGACAAGTTCCAAGTGCAGCAGACGCTGTTAACAGACCTGCCTCGTATCTGTGGTAGCAGGCGGTGACGTCACATCGTGATAACCAATGGCTGACGAGCCTCGCCGGTCACATGCTTTACTCACTTCCTGTGTCTCCTCTTTTCGACCTTCGCAGACATCATGGAGGAGTACACCCGGGAGCCCTGGTGAGTGAGAGCCCGCTATAGTCTGACAGTGGAGGGAGAGCCCTGGGGGGTGAATGGCCGCAGTGCTGTGCCCGCTGTGTGGAGGGGCCCGCTCAGTGCCCGGGGCCCGCACTCCCTGGGTGACTCATGACTTACCGGCTTGTTACATCAGATCTATGACAGGTGCGTGGCCGACCCATCTGCGACTGCCTACCCTCCTCCGATCTGCCTGACCCCCCATCTGCCTGACCCCCCCCCCCCATCTCCACTCTGCGACCCGTCTACCCCATCTGCCTGACCATCCCGCGCCTACCCCCCGATCTGCCTGACCCCCCCCCCACGCCGCCCTCCCCCGCCGACCCGATCCCCCTCTGCCTGACCCCCCCCCCCCCAAACTGCCTGACCCCCACCCCCGATCTGCCTGCCCCCCCCCCCCCGATCTGCCTGACCCCCCCCTCTGCCTGACCCCCCCCATCTGCCTGACCCTCCCGCCTCCCCCCGATCTGCCTGACCCCCCCCCCCCCGATCTGCCTGACCCTCCCGATCTGCCTGACCCTCATGTAGTGGGCGATCATCCCTCCCATGTGCTGCTCCTGCTCACTCCACTTTTACCTGCTACCTGTCTAGGCTGAGCCCCACACAGTTCTGGGCCATGATTGCCCCTATGGCCATAGACCTTCTTGCACATATGCCCATGTCTTATCGAAGATGATGAATGCCACAGCAGTCCTGATACCATATAAAGACGAAGTGTCGTACGATCTGCGCTGCTACCAAGGAAGATCAGGACAATGGATCATCTGGTTGAAGTTAACTCTTTAAACCGACGCGTTTCGGAGCTATTTCCCAGCTCCTTCCTCAGGGACATCCCTGGAAATGGCTCCGTAACGCGTCGGATTGTCCTGGTCTTCCTTTGATAGCAGCGCAGATCGTACGAAACTTCGTCCTTATATGCTGATTTCTGACCGCGGTGATCCGTGGATGTGTGGATCAGCAGCAGCTACTGACTAAGCGTTCATACTGGTTGTGGGTTACACAACCAGATCAGGTTTTAGCCGCCATACATATACCTCTATATCTTGGAGATAAGACCCTAGTGCGCATTTGTCTCACTTTTCTAGTCAGCAGTCCTGATGGCATATGCCATGTTGCCTCCTTGAACATGCTGTTTTCCATGATTTCCAGTGCCAAGGTTCTGTTCTGCCAGATGAGATAATCCTGTATTTCTCTCTCTCTCTAGTCCATGGAGGATTGTAGATGACTGTGGCGGTGCCTTTACCATGGGCATCATCGGAGGGGGCATTTTTCAAGCCATCAAAGGATTTAGGAACTCTCCACAGGTGAGTCTAGTGTTACCTACATTTGTATCATTCCTTCCGGTCCTGCACATTCTTTTTGAAGCCTAGGGAACTGTAAACCTTATGGCTAGCACATACAGTTTCTGGCCTTTGAAAGTGTTCCCTCGATGTGTGTAAATATGGGGAGAGGTGGACCTGCCCCTACTCTGTACTATATTATGTGTTTGACACCTAGAAAAACAAAGCCACACAGATGCCCTGTATGTAAACATTATAGAATGTGATTCTTTGGCTGCGTTCACACACAGCATATTGCTGCATTTTGTGAGGATCCGTTATTGGTGCAAAACTGCATCAAGAATGGATCCCCACAGAACGCAGCATTCTGTATGTGAACAACGCTGCGCCTACTCAACTCGCCGTGCTCCCCTGGTGACTGCCGGCGAATGTCTTTTCATCCCGGGGGCCACAGTGAGTATGGCCTCTAGGACCCTGCAGCACCATGTGACCCGGTGATGACGCTCACTCGGTCACATGGTGTTGTCCAAGGTTCTCCACAGGTCCTACAGCATTGGGATGAAGAGAGATCAGGGTAAGCGCGCGGTGAGGTAAAACCGCAGCGAAATAAACACCAAAGAATTGACGTGGCTTCTTTGTACGGATCTGCTTTTCAGCCCAAAAGCGGATCCATAAAAAGCAAAGTGTCTAAATCCAAAATAGTGAAATGGATTGAATTGGGTGGGACAGCTAATGTCAATGCATTTCACTGCATTGGCGGATCCATACAAAGTGAACCAATAGAGCACCGTGTGAACACAGCCTTTGAGTAAAGGACAAAGTTACACTATCCAGCTTTTCAGTATATTGGCTGCATCAATTCCCCCTTTACCTCTAGCTCTTCTCCCCCTCCCCCCATCCTCAGCCTCTAGTTCTTCGTCCACCCCTCTCCCATTCTCAGCCTCTAGCAGTGGCGGAACTAGAGCCGGGTGGGCCCTGGTGCTGCATGTGCTGTCCTAGGTGAGGAGATGGGGAGGGGGGGGTTCTAGTGAGGAGCGGGGGTGGTGTGACAAGCTGCTGTGCCAGGTGAGGAGCTGGGGGGGGGAGGGGGAGGGTGCTAGTGAGTATGGGCTGCTCCCAGCACATTACAGACCAGGGAGTTGAGAGGAGGGCGGGATCAGCCGCAGGAAGCTTCCCTCACTTCACCTCTCCTCTGACACACTATCCCGGTCTGCGGGGGATGGCTGGAGGCCCAGGCCCCCCTGCAGGGAGGTGGAGGGACCCCCCTACAGGTGCCTGAGGGGCCCCCTAGCCGGTCGGGGCCCTGGTGCAGCTGTAGGTCTGCCACTGGCCTCCAGCTCTTATGCGCCCCCCCCCCCCCCTCCTCGGTCTCTAGCTCTTTCTCCCCTTCCCCCCCCCATCTCGGTCTCTAGCTCTTTCTCCCCTCCTGCCCCAATCTCGGTCTCTAGCTCTTCCTCCCTCCTCGGTCTCTAGCTCTTCCTCCACCCCCTCCTCGGCCTCTAGCTCTTCCTCCCCTCCCACCCCTCCTACCCCTCCTTGGCCTCTAGCTCTTCCTCCCCTCCCACCCCTCCTCGGCCTCTAGCTCTTCCTCCCCTCCCACCCCTCCTCCTAGGCCTCTAGCTCTTCCTCCCCTCCCACCCCTCCTCCTAGGCCTCTAGCTCTACCCCCTCCCCCCTTCCTAGGCCTTTAGCTCTTTCTCTCCCTCCCACTTTCAGCCCTCGGCCTCTAGCTCTTACCTCTCCTCCCTGGGAGGATCACAGCATGTATTTCCATTTTCTTGGTGAAATGATTGCTGCTAAACAATTCCCTGTTCTTAAGGCCCTGTCTCACATAACGATGTCGTTAGAGAGATCGTTGTAACTGTGACGTTACAACGATCTCTCCAGAGATGTCATTATGTGTGACACTTTGCAGCGATCAGGCCCCTGCTTTGAGGTTGCTGATCGTTGCAAAGTGCTGCGGGTCATTTTTTGATCGTTGGTTTCCCACTGTTCAGCACGCATCGCTGTGTGTGACCGTGAGAAACCAGCGATCAGTGACCTCACAGGGCTGGTAACCATGGTAAACACCGGGTATCTAGGCAGCACGCACTGCCTAGATACCCGGTGTTTACCATAGTTACCAGCGTTCTCCCTGCTTAGCGCTGCCTGTAAGCAGGGAGAACGCTGGTAACTATGATAAACAGCGGGTATCCCGGCAGTGCACGCTGCCTGGATACCCGCTGTTTATCATAGTTACCAGCGTTCTCCCTGCTTAGCGCTGGCTATAAGGCAGCGCTAAGCAGGGAGGACGCTGACATCGCCTTCAGCAATGTGGGAGGTGGCTCCCATGGCCCGATCGCTGGGGAGATCTGCCTGTTTGACAGCTCCCCAGCGATCAGGTAACGACGCTCCAGCGATCCCGGCAGGTCGTTATCGCTGTCGGGATCGCTGGAGCGGTCGTTCAGTGTGACAGGGCACTTACACTAGATAGAAGCAATTATCAGGGGTCTTCTGGGTCTGGTACAAAAGATATGGTCTAAGATTAAACAGTTGAGAGAAGTGAATGGAGTGACAAAATACATCCCTGTTTGGATGAACAACAACTTGGTGGAATTTTACAAACTGTCTGATCAAAGGTCCTGGATGAGTAAAGGTTTAGAATCTATATGGCAACTAGTAGAAAATAGGACACTGAGGTCGCTTGAATCCATGAGGGAAGAATTTCAAATTCTGGAAACGGATAGGTTCTTATACCTCAGGATTCAGCATGCTCATGGGAGGCAAGCGAGATTGAGAGACCTTGGGGTGCAAAATGACATTGTCTTGAACTATATATGTATGGAAGGAGACACAAGAGAGGTGATTTCAACTGTGTATGGAGATCTTTTACATACTTTTTTGCTGCGGCACCCTGTTCGGGCACGGGACAGGTGGGAAGAAGAATTGGGCGTGATTGATGACGAGGTTTGGGACACTATACTGGAATATGGTCCTAAGTTGTCTCTGAGTGAGCCGGGCAGGCTGTCGCAGCTATGTTTGATACATAGAGCATATAGATCCCCAGAATTCCTATATAAGATAGGTGTGAGGAACATGTCAGCTTGAGGGTGCGGGAATGTTACATATGATATGGGAATGTCCGAGGTTGCAAGCTTTTTGGATGGTGGTTATTAATCTAATTGAAGGAAGATATGAATGTGTGGTACCAAGGAAGCTGATGTGTGTTGGGGTACGTGGAGGAAATTGGTGTCACAAACACACAGAAGGTAGCGGTGGCAAGACTATTGTTCATTGCCAGGAAAGTGATAGCTAGAGGTTGGATCAGGGCTGATCCGCCCTCTAGAATAGAACATCTGCAACAGGTAAACTACATAATACTCACAGAAGAAAATGTATATTGAAGGAGGAATGCTTACAAAATGTTTGAGAAACTATGGGAACCATGGTTAAGGTTGGAGTGAGAACATGGTGGGAGATAAGACCATGTATAAATGAATAGTCTGATCGTCAATTTTTTTATATTGCTGGACCTATGTAAGAAGAGTTTGCAAAAAGTTTTAATGTGGATATTATATGATGGATTCCTGTACTTGTTGGACAACAGTTATAGCTTAAGCCGTCTATTGGTTGGGAGGGAGGTGGGGGAGTGGGATAGGGTTATTTTTTTTTTTGCTAGGATAATAATACATGTAAAACTTCTGGATTATTGTTATATACTGCAATGTAAATAATTGATTTGCTTAATTTTTTTTTTTTAATCACATATTTTTATCAGGGGTCTGGCATGTAGGGAGGGAGTACCCCTTTAATCGTTGTGTCCAGGAATAGTTGGTAATCTTATTTCGTATCATTTACAGGGTGTTCAGCACCGTATGAAGGGCAGTTTTTTTGCTATAAGAACCCGGGCCCCACAACTTGGTGGTAAGTCAAATTTAATTCCTTTGCTTAGGGTGCTTTCACATCTGCGTTTTTCGTAATTCGCGGCAGATGCGGTGAAAAAAACCGCATCTGCCGCGTTTACCGCATAACCGTTCCACTTGCGGCGCGGTTGCGGTTTTTTCTATGCAATGTATAGGCATACTTGCGGCAGGTGCGGCAAGTGCGGTTTTGCACTTGCGGCAGGTGCGGCCGCGAAAAAAACCGCAGTAAGCCGCGGTTTTTTTCGCGGCCGCACCTGCCGCAAGTGCAAAACCGCACTTGCCGCATCTGCCGCAAGTATGCCTATACATTGCATAGAAAAAACCGCAACCGCGCCGCAAGTGGAACGGTTATGCGGTAAACGCGGCAGATGCGGTTTTTTCACCGCATCTGCCGCGAATTACGAAAAACGCAGATGTGAAAGCACCCTTACTTATGTGTGTTGTGTGAAGTCTCTGTATTGTCATAGTTGTAGTGAACACTATAAATACTACATTACATAGCTTCCATCCCGACGTTGGGCTGCGCATGTACAGCCATTCAAGGTTATACATCATTGTGTGGTATGTTATGGAAAATATAACCTTTGACTGCTCTATATAAAGACCTTGGGCTACAAAGTGCTTTGCTCAAGTGAAATTAACTGCGTGGGTGACAGTCTAACTAAAAGATCACAGTTTTCAAAAAAAGGAAACGGCAAAAAAAAAATAAACCCTGTTCTTTGTAATTCGCAATGAGCAAATGTGCAGTATTGTCTGTCTGCTAATCCAGGCAGCAACTGTCTGTAAGCACATAACCTGGGGAGGGGGTCACTGTAGCCCCTGGCACCGTTATATGATGCCATGCTTTATTGTTTATTCTTCATAACATTTTAAGAAAGAGGTGACTGCCTAAATAAGCAATATTGGCAAGCCATTGTATTATTTTTCTGGTATTGCTGTATTTGTAACTTGCCTGTATACTACCCCTTCATAGTTGGGGTCCCAATCTGGTTAAAGCACTACTGCATCGTTTGTTTTTTCTTCTGTGCTGGAGTGGCGCATTAAATGCAAAGCCCCTATCATATACTCAACTTCCAGCAGCTTCACCTCTTACTGACACCTTTACGGTCTTGCTGAGCCTTCTTTTGCCAGTAACTGGTATGTCAGAAGCTCTAAATGCAACTCTATGAGAGTCAGACTGAGGCATCCATAGAGATGCATTGAGTAGTGACTTCTGATGTGATCCATGAGACAGTGGAACTACCAACAGATCACAGGAAACCAACCAAAGAAGCAGTGATAGAAAATGAAACCACAAGAGAGTTAAGTATATGACAGGGGGTTAGATTTAAAGCATTACTCCACCGGTGCAATTAAAAAAAAGTGTGCAGTGGTGCTGGCAGAATACTTTCCACAAGGAGAATAGCTGTTCCCCAATCCTCATCTTAGCCTCTCATACAGCCAGATCAGAATTCCCACACAATGCACTGATGAAGGGCAGTCATCCCGAAACACAACATCTGCAGTTAGTGTTGTTTTGCAGGCTCCAGGATCTAGCCCTCTCTCTGTCTGTGCTGCTGTGATGTGGAGCTGAATGCAGGACTAATGATTTGCATTCTGTGAGTGACAGAGAGAGGGGGAGGGCAAAGCCTGCACAAGCAGAGCACACAGACAGAGAGAGGGTGGATCCTGGAGCCTGCAAAACAACACTCCCTGGGGACTAAAGAATATAGCCCCTGCTAATTATAATGCTTAATGAATAAGTATAAAATCGTTTTTATCTACTTTGACAGGATGCTTTTAGGAAACAAAAGGAGTGTGAGATTAGTGATAATATGCTGCAGGGACATGATTTTGTAGCTTAGGTGGCTTTTTGGAGGTGACCGATCCATTTAAAAGAATTGTTAAACAGTAATTATGGCTTTTAGGATTGCTACCTTTTATTGGTGGCATTAGTTTGCCTACTTCCTCACTGAAGAGTACAATTTGCATATGTAATTTCCCAGAGGAGCATTGCAGCTTTAAGTCTCCTCACTGCCGGCTGACAGAATACTTTCCACAAGGAGAAGAGCTGTCCCCTAGACCTCGTCTAATGGTGGGTTTACACGTTTCAATATCGTTGCGATATCGCAATTCAATGGTGCGGGAGCGCGCATATAGTGCTCGTTTCTCCCGCATCGCATCGGAGGTTTACACGTTGCGATTTCTGAATCCAACGTCCGTGCGATGTCTACGCCCCCCAACCCAGGAACGACCATTTAACATGGGAGTGAATGGGTGACGTAGAACTTCACATCGGAGTTGGGCTGTCACACAGCACGATCCGGCTCCAATCACCATTCAATATCGGAGCATTGAATAGCACGCTCATTCAATCCCCGATATCGCATTGACATCGTTCCTGCATCGTATTGGACGTTCACACCATACAACGCAGGAACGATATCGGGTCCAACGATCGAACCACGTGACTTTTCATTGAAATTGGACGCCGATATCGCAACGTGTAAACCCGCCATAAGTCTCCCATACAACTAGATCAGAATTCTCACACACTGCACTGATGAGGGGCAATCACCCTGCAACGCAGCATCTGTAGCTTAGGGTTCTGATCTGGCACAAATCCTAAAGGCCGGTTTACACGCTGCGATGTCCTAGCGATCCGACCAATGATCGGGATCGCTGGGACATCGCTATATGATCACTGGTGAGCTGTTGTCACACAGGCAGACTCACCAGCGACCAGCGAGTTGCCGGGAGTCCGCTCCTCCGCAGCATGAAATAAACAGTCTGAAGCGGCTCTCGTCGGGTGACTACTGGGAGAAGCCGCCCTGCACCCGCCGCACATGATGAGTACAGGGCGGTTGCGGTCTCCCTGCGGTCTCCCTGCGGCCACTGCGCTTCACTCAGGTCCGGAGGAGCCATGTCCAACATGCAGCTCCTCCGGACCGTGAGCACATACCCTAAGTCATATTAAAAGGTTTGTTAATGAATCAGTTATGACTTTTAGGATTGCTACTTTTTTTTTTTTTTCCCCAAATAGTTTTTATTAAGTTTTTCAAGATATAATATCAAAATAACAGCATACAGAATAGTATGTTATCAACGTCTTATCAAACTATATCTCCCCCTCCCTTAACATAACTTCCAATTATGAATCTCCTCTCTGTTTTAGTATTGAATCCTGTCTTTCCGATGATATCTCCACACTGTTAACATTTATCCATGTCACCACAAGGGCTTCAAAGTCTTATTCAGCTTGTCAAACACAGTCTATGTCGTGAGATCCCACTCTGTCAGATGGAAGTTTTAGTCTTCCCAGATTTCCCCTCAAATCCTCCAAACAGTACCAAGTAGTGAATCGGAAGGGAAAAACCACCTGTCTGATGTCACCTTCCGAAAGTTGAGAAACAATAAAACCCCTCCATTTTGCAAAGAATTTGGATATCTTTTTCTTTACTTTTTTCTGCCATAGTCTTTTCTGATATCATCGCTCCTTTTACTTCCGAAATTACTTCAGTAAGTTGCAAGGGATTAGAATCCAACCAGTGTCGTAAGAATTATCCTAGAACCGTGGAAAAAAACTAGAGGAAAGAAACAGCGCACATAGGGTCTTAACCGATTAAACAAAGATATAGATGTATTAGCAAGTGAGCTCACCTTGTGTGGTTGTGTGTGACACAACCACTACACACGCCTCGGCTGCAGCGAACCACCCGTGGGTCAGCGCTGATCCGCTTGAGGAAGACGTCTGTACGTCGAAACGCGTTGTGGTCTGGAGCTTTTTATGAATAAAGTTACGGAGATTAAGATTAAAGTATCCCGTATTATCCCTGCGCTCTACTATAGAACCGCATGTTCTATCTGAATTCTATCATACAAATTCCCTTGGGGAAAGCGGTGACAGAGCTGCAGGCCGGGAGAGGGTTAATGGATCAACCTGGAATTTCCTAACCCAACCCTGGAGTGAGAGTGTGCACAGCACGAGGCCAGGAGCAGAGGTGATTGAGGACACAGGAGCACTACAGATCCAAGGCTGGCAGCCTGAGCCACAAACTACGCTCACAATCTGGTTGTGCGGATCTGGCACAACCTTTAAAGCAGGGGTGGGGAACTCCAGTCCTCGAGGGCCGCAAACAGTTCAGGTTTTCACGATTTCCTTAGTATTGCACAGGGATTGGAATCATCACCAGTGCAAGTGATTATGTTATCACCTGTGCAATACTAAGGAAATCCTGAAAACCTGCACTGTTTGCGGCCCTCGAGGACTGGAGTTCCCCACCCCTGCTTTAAAGGTTAGTTTATTCTTAATACAACCGCTTTTAGGAGAGAGATCCAGGTGGTGCAACACTATTTTTTTTTTTCTTTTTATCTGCTGGAATTTTAGACCATTGTTCTCTGGCAAACTGCTCCAGGTCCCTGATATTTGAAGGGTGCCTTCTCCAAACTGCCATTTTTAGATCTCTCCACAGGTGTTCTATGGGATTCAGGTCTGGACTCATTGCTGGCCACCTTAGAGGTCTCCAGTGCTTTCTCTCAAACCATTTTGAAGTGTGTTTTGGGTCATTGTCCTGCCGGAAGACCCATGACCTCTGAGGGAGACCCAGCTTTCTCACACTGGGCCCTACATTATGCTGCAAAATTTGTTGGTAGTCTTCAGACTTCATAATGCCATGCACACGGTCAAGCAGTCCAGTGCCAGAGGCAGCAAAGCAACCCCAAAACATTAGGGAACCTCCGCCATGTTTGACTGTAGGGATCGTGTTCTTTTCTTTGAATGCCTCTTTTTTTTTCTCCTGTAAACTCTATGTTGATGCCTTTGCCCAAATAGAGAGAACATTCTTCCAAAACGTTTTAGGCTTTCTCAGGTAAGTTTTGACTAACTCCAGCCTGGCTTTTTTATGTCTCGGGGTAAGAAGTGGGGTCTTCCTGGGTATCCTACCATACAGTCCCTTTTCATTCAGACGCCGACGGATAGTACGGCTTGACACTGTTGTACCCTCGGACTGCAGGGCAGCTTGAACTTGTTTGAATGTTAGTCGAGGTTCTTTATCCACCATCCGCACAATCTTGCGTTGAAATCTCTTGTCAATTTATCTTTTCCGTCCACATCTAGGGAGATTAGCCACAGTGCCATGGGCTTTAAACTTCTTGATGACACTGCGCTCAGTAGACACAGGAACATTCAGGTCTTTGGAGATGGATTTGTAGCCTTGAGATTGCTCATGCTTCCTCACAATTTGGTTTCTCAAGTCCTCAGACAGTTCTTTGGTCTTCTTTCTTTTCTCCATGCTCAATGTGGTACACACAAGGACACATGACAGAGGTTGAGTCAACTTTAATCCATGTCAACTGGCTGCAAGTGTTTGTTTAGTTATTGCCAACACCTGTTAGGTGCCACAGGTAAGTTACAGGTGCTGTTAATTACACAAATTAGAGAAGCATCACATGATTTTTCTAACAGTGCCAATACTTTTGTCCACCCCCTTTTTTATGTTTGGTGTGGAATTATATCCAATTTGGCTTTGGGACAATTCTTTTTGTGTTTTTTTTCATTGAAGACAAATTAAATGAAGATAATAATACCAAAGAATTTGTGATTGAAATCATTTTCAGGAAGAAACTGAGTATTATCTAACACAATTGCAGGGGTGTCAATACTTTTGGCCAACACTGTAAATGGCTTGATTATTGTATCATAGTAATGATTAAAAGTCTAATGTTACCATTTTTCTACAGTTATTTTATCACTTAAACATGAGCCAAGTATGAGGGAGTCGTAGAGTTGGAATCGGGGAATTTGAGGAGTCAGTGGTTTGGCTTACCGACTCCACAACCTTGATTGTGATATATCTTAGTAGAGAAATGTACTTTCTCCTTCGCATCACTTGTGGACACAGGACCATGGGTGTATGCTTTTCTGCCACTAGGAGGCGACACTAAGTAGAGATTAAAATTGAACCCTCTTGCCCTACCTGGACTGATCATACAGACTTTCCTATTACTGAGAGAAGAGATGGCAGTTGGTGCTCATAAAGCTCTATGGAGGGGTGTAACTGTTTCTTCAGGAGAACTTTCTGTGAAATGTTTATGCCCCTAGTATCTCCCCCTCTTCTCCTGTCCATAGAGGTTTATGATCACCAACTATCATCTCCTAATATTATTAATGGGAAAATCTGATTTTACTGAATTAAGATTAAGAAATAAATAAATCCTGGAGGTGAAAGAAGCAGATTCTTCCATTATTATTGATTTCGGAACTAAAAATTAAAATGAAGAGTACTTTTTAACTTTTAGGACAGTGATATGGTTTACATAGTAATTCTTCCCTTTTTTTTTTAGGTAGCTTTGCAGTATGGGGTGGTCTATTCTCCATGATAGACTGCAGTATGGTTAAAGTCCGGGGAAAGGAAGATCCCTGGAATTCTATCACTAGCGGAGCAATGACCGGGGCAATTTTGGCTGCCAGAAGTAAGTATCTGGATTTTCACAGAACAATATTTTTTAGGACTACATTATACAATTAGATTTTGTAGGCCCACTTTTAGATTTGTCCAATATCTTAGTTTTCTCATTTTGATGCCTTTGTCAGATGGAGCTGTTGCTATGGTGGGCTCTGCTGCAATGGGTGGAATTCTTTTGGCATTGATAGAAGGAGCAGGAATCTTATTGACACGATTTGCCTCTTCACAGTTTGTGAATGGTAAGTGAAGCTACCCATATCTTCTGAAAGCAAATAGTTTGTGGTCAGTTTGGTTTCACTACTGCAGGTTGTGTCTGAGACATGCGTGTTTTTGACCATAGACAAACATATTGTAGCCAATGTTATCATGCACAAGGACATTTTTCCACATGGCTGATGGATCTCAAACTTCAGAGACCAGAATACCACATGCAATAGAATGCAACTACTGTTCCCGTCTGTGATGCTAACTAGCATACAGCGCAAACCATGTCTATCATTTCTTGACTTAATTATAATATTTCTTTCTCAACTCTATATATTCAGGTCCACCAATACCAGAAGACTCATCCCAGCTGAGCACAGCATCCCCTTTTGGTGGTTACCAGCAGTACCAGTGAAACAATGATATGAAAGACTTGAAACAAATACTCTGAAACAATTACCGCCATACCATGTGTACATTTGGATCGTATAGTGTCTGAATTATGGTTGTGGCTATGAATGCATGGACTTCTAAATGACTTGGAACGCGAATATGACAGCACCTATTGAATAAGTTCTCTATACGTTGCTTGGTTAGAATGATCTAATTAGGGCTATGATTACCCTGAAAATGTTAGTTAAAAGTTCAGATTCTGCCCTTCAAAACTATGGTGTACCTTAAACGTATGGGTATACCTAATGTATCATTTGATTTTATGTTGACCCTAACAAACATACCATCAAAGACTTTTTAAAGCCTAAAAATATTCAGCATTTATTGTTTGTGAAGGTAATGCTGAAGCAGAATGTTACTGGAATAGAAATATCTCCAATGGATTTAAAAAAAAATAACTAATTTTAAACTATGGTTGCAAGAATTGTTGTCATATCTGTACACTATAGGTCTATATGAATTATATTTTGTATCCAATGGATATTGTGCTGTACACAGTTTGCCGCATGTCTTCAGCTTTACGTGGCTATGTTCTAATACTAAAGTACCATGTTGGTGTTCCAAAGTTTCTGTGTATTGAAATGCTCTTAATCAAGCCTACGTCTTCTATAAGGATAA
>JARQOC010000002.1:275752744-275770538 GCA_033576535.1 Allobates femoralis | reverse complement strand
TAAGCAGCTTCCAACAGCAACATCTTACAATCCACTAAGGTGCTCAGTGAACAAAACATTGAAAATTTGGTTCCGTTACCAGGAATCTCCCCAGATTTCAATCCCAATCAACCTGTGGTCAATCTTCAAAAAGCGGATAAATAAATCCAACACTTGTTATAATCTCCAAGCACTAAATAGTCAAGAATGTGTTGCAATCAATCAGGAGTTGGCCGAGTACCTGATGTTCAGCATGCTGGAGAGAATCGAAGAAGTCTTTACGACTCACTATATATTGACTTTTTCCTAAGCTTGATTTTTTTTTTTTTTTTCTTTTTTTTTTTTTCCCAATTTAAAGTTTGAAAACTTATGAAATGATAAGAATTGTAACCAAAAAAGCATCCAAAAGGTCTAAAAACATTGAAGCAGCAAACTTTGTAAAAACAATAGTGATGAGCAAATAGTAAGAATCGGGTTTGGCTTACTCGTACTGAATACTTTGAACTGTTCCAGTATTCATCAAAAAGAATTAGCTTAATGTGAGTCAATGGGGAACTTGGATATTTGTTGATCAGGAAAACCTTCCAGAAAAATGCTTAAAGTGTAACTGCTGTTTAAATGTTTATTTAATATTGTAAAGCAAGTGATTTTGGGTAAATATATCTTTATTAAGTTTTTTCATAAGATTAACAGAGTAAACATTATAGAATCGGACAATAAAGAATAAAAATACAGCATAATACATTTCCAGTAGAAACGACTTTCAGCCAATTAAATCAATGTTGCAATACAAAATGTTCTCGAATTGAGCCATTGGCTACGGCCGTTCCTCTCGGTTTAACCCACAAATATTATGTAGTGCCCTACCTCCGGCTTCAGCCAGAGAGGGCATTGTCTGTTCCCAGACAACAAAAATCTTCTTATGAATTAATATCTAAGTGTTTATTAACTTAGAAAATAGTAAATAGTGAATAGTATATCTATGGTCGTCCACGTATAGGGTGACTCAAGAGAGTAGATTAAGAAGAGAGAGGGAAAGATAGAGGGGGGCAAGAAATGAATAGGTTGTAGGTTAGAAGGAGAAATAGGAAGAGGGTGGAGCGAAGCTAGGTGCAGCGTACCTCCGAGCGTACCCGGGGGAAAAGGGAGGTGAGATCCTTTAGCCTTTCAAGTGAATAAGTCCCCAAAGTCAGGTGCGCCGCCAAATAAAATCCATTCAGTCCAGGTAGACACATATGAATTTTGGGTCTGAGAAAAGTCGGCCGACAATTCTTCATACCTCCGGAGCTTCTCCAATTCCGAATACCACTCTAGAATGGAGGGGGGGTCATGTTCCCTCCAATGTCGAGGAATCACATTGCGGGCTGCAGCAAGACAAAATCGAAGGATATCTGTCCTCTGGATCTTCCAAGAGCCAGGGAGCAGAGAGAGCAGGGCCATTTCAGGAGTGCCTACCAGGGTCTTCTTCATGACTAGGTTGTAGTTACGAAAAACTTTAGTCCAGAACTCCTGGATCAATGGGCAGCCCCACCATATATGCAGCAAAGTGCCTGTCTCGCTTTTGCATCTCCAACACAAGGGCGAGGTGTCTGGAGAGAATCTATGCTGCTTGTTGGGAGTAAGGTACCACCTGTAGCGTAACTTGAGGCTCTTTTCCAAAGCTTCACACGAGCCAGCTAGCGTGCGAGCCATAAGGAAGCTCCTTTCCCACTCCAATTCAGGGATCACCCTGCCCAATTCCATCTCCCATGCCTTCCGATATCCCGAGTTCTCAGCAACTACAGTCTTGGACAGAATCCCATAAATGACCGAGATCCCTCTCGTGGGGGCCTCATCAGTCACAAAGACCTCTTCCAACAAGGAATATGTCAATGTTGGGGTCTTCTGTAATGCAAGAGATCCTATAAAGGACCTCAGCTGTAAGTACTCCCACCATTTAAGTTTGACATGTGGGGTAGCTGCCTGAAGCATCCCAAAGGGAGGAAGTTCACCCCCATGTAGGATACGTCCAATTCTAGTGTCATCTGTTTCATTCCATCCCATAAGATTCCGACTAAACATCCCAGGGGGAAAGGCCGGGTTATGAAAGATCGGGGTCAGTGGACTGTCATACTTTGCTTCCTTCGATTCTCTCCCCACTACATGCCATGCCCTTAATGTTTCATTCGTAAGGCTAGATGAAAGATCCAAGGAGGCCAAGGCTCCTCTGGAGAGCCACTGTAGGTAGCGGAGGGGTACTGGGATACCGTCCTGTTCTACCTGCACCCACTGCTAAAGCAAGTGATTTTAATAAACTTTCAAATATACTTAATTAGAAATTCTGGTTGGTTACCATTCATAAACCTTCCACAAGATGTCCCCACTGCACTGTGTGTGAAGCAGACATACATTCATTATCACTCAGATCCATCTTCAGTGAAGACGGGGCATGTAACCATATAAGGATAAACAGGACGTGACCTACTCTGCTGACTGCAGCTCATGAGGTGACAATGTATCAGATTATAGCACAGAGCTAAGCAATATCAGAATTTAAACTCCTTTTTACAAGCTTCTGATCTGTCATCTGGCTCTCCACAGAGCTCAGTCAGGATCTCTATTAACCCCTTCTCTGCTGTCACACTGCTCCCTGTCAGCTTGCTCTCAAGTTGTGGAAATACACAGTGCTGGCAAACGGTGGCCTCTCCCACACAGCCATAAAATGCAGCTATGACACAAAAAAAGCATTATCTTAGCTGCTATGTGACCCATCATTAACAACCCATGCAGTATTGTTTTCTTTTTTCAATTAAATGACATTTACATTTGAAAGTAAACCTGTCACTCCTTATGTGCACTATAACCTGTGCCCAGCACCTTAAACATACTGTCATTGAGGTTCTGGCAACCCCTCTATGCCCCCAGACTGGCCCCTAATTACCTTAGAAATTAACTTTGAATGTGTCCCGTGCCGTATGGCAATTAGATCTACACGTTCTGGTGGGATGCGGCTCACTTCAGTTCGAGTTGGCCCACTGCCTGTAAAACGAACCATGGCGCCTGTGAGACCCACCCTGGCACCTGTAATATGCCATCTCTCCTGTGTCTGTATGGGAATCTGTGACGGAATTCACGCCTGTGCAGTGGTGCGGGTCATTGTGCTCTACTGCAGCCGCACAAAGTCTCATGAGACTTTGGTCACAGCGGCTTCAAGAGAACACAGTGACCTGCGCCACTTAGCAGGCACGAATGCCGTCACTGCTTCCCAGACACTGGAGGGGCAGCTCGGACTGAAGTGAACCACATCCCACCCGACCGTCTACAGCTCATTACCATATGGCATGGGACACATTCAAAGTTAATTTCTGAGGTAATCAGGGGCCAGTCTGGGGGTTTAAAGGGATTACCAGAACCCCAAAGACAGAATGTTTAAGGTGCTGGGTACAGGTTCACTTTAAGTTCCCCAATAACTTGTATTAGGTGCGTTGTTCGTGACAAATAGAGGGAGCAGTTCAAAGTATTTGCTATGAATAATCCGAACCCGAATATCTTATTCGCTCATCACTAGAAAACAAATATTTGTCAGTCTCATAAATGTTGCCATTGTATAGGTATAGTATTGGGTCAGAAAGATAGGGTTGACAGCAGTGTGAGCACTCATCACCCCTGGGATCTCCAGTATTAGATCAGATAGACATGGACGGTGGTGTGAGCAGCCTCTGACCTCAGCATCCCTGGTATTTCAAGTAGTAGGTTAGAAAAACACAATGGACAGCAGTGTAAACAGCCTACTTTAGCACCTCTGGTATTGCCACTATTTGATCCGATAGACATGACACACAGCAATGTGATCAGCCTCTTCTTAGCTCAGCACACCTGGTATCTCCAGTATTGCATTTGAACATCCACTGGGAGCACATCATTCGGTAAATCTATATTTATTAAGGTTTCTCGAAAATACAACTGGGTTGACTGGGTCCTTCCCTGGAAGGATATCTGGCTAGTTCTGTGTTTGAGACTCCTAACCGAGGCTCCACAGACTTATTTGCATATTCATAATTCCCAGGAGGCAATGCGCCTAGGAATTCACTGTGTTGAGCGCTTTAGCCAGCTGCCCGCAGTGTTTTCTTGGACTGGTCTCCCTGAGATCAGTGAATACTTTGTGCAGTATTGCATTTGAACATCCACTGGGAGCACATCTTTCGGTAAATCTATATTTATTAAGGTTTCTCGAAAATACAATAATAACAAGGTTACAGATAATCAAGGTTCAATAGAAAGAGAAACACCAAACTTCGATTTAGTTTTCTAGGCATATGTGTGGAGTGAAAAAAAAAAAAAAAAATATGGAAAATGAAAATGGAAATAAAGGAGGACGCATATTAGAATGCAAGAAGTAGACCAAAAGATATATCAGGGATTCAACCCTCTCAGACTGTATGGTGCATGCCCAGTCAGCGAATGAATGCCTTTAGTCTAGGCGACTTTGGGAGCACTGGGGAGGAAATAAAAAAAAACAAAAAAAACCCAAAGAAGCTTACTTTCCCCTTCGCCAAGACTTGCTGTAACAGGCACCAGGATTGGAAGTCCCAGTCCATATTAGTCAAGTTCGATGTAGGCCAAGATCATGTGGGACTCGTGTCATCTAGAGTCAGGTTTACCGGCCGGCCGGTCTTCCAGTCGAGACCTCGATGCTGGTGAATCCACTTATGCAATACACTTAACAACACAAAAAGTTAACCATCACAAAAACAGGAATAACAAAGAAGAGGGAAAGAAGGTGGGGAGAAGAGAAGTAGTTTGACAAGGCTATGAGAGGAAGACCAAGCTAGGGGTAGG
Organism: Allobates femoralis; assembly: GCA_033576535.1. Taxonomy (NCBI): domain Eukaryota; kingdom Metazoa; phylum Chordata; class Amphibia; order Anura; family Aromobatidae; genus Allobates; species Allobates femoralis. The sequence goes on along the minus strand of JARQOC010000002.1, from coordinate 275,765,741 downwards.
AAGGTATTGAAAGGGAATGTAGGAAGCTAGAGGGAAAGGACGGAGTTAAAAACAAGGACGTAAGAAAGAGAAAAAATGAAGAAAGAGGGGTTTTCGGTGATATTGGGGAAGTCAGAGGGGAGCCTCAGATGTCCATGAGGTCCAGGGGATTGCCAGTTCATCTATCACTCAACTATTAGTGTCTGAAATCCAGGCACCCAGGTTGGGAGAATCTCTAAATAGTATCCAGGGAGTCCACAGTTGGAAGAATTTATTAGAGGTAGGATTAGGGCCATTCATCTGTTGTATCAGATCCTTCATCCTACAGATATCGTCCAGTTCGGCTACCAATTCTTCCCGTGATGGGCAACGAGTCTGTTTTGCAGAATCTCTGGATAAGTCTCCTTGCTGCAGTCAGGAAGTGGCGGAGCAGGTTGTGCTTGAAGCCGGCAACTGGGAGGGCCAATAGATTTAGGAGGGAACGTTCTGACGTCAGAACAAGCCTCTCCCCCGTTACTCGATTATAAAGATCAGTCATGGCTCTCCAGAACCCCTGAATAAGCGGGCAAGACCACCAAATATGCAAATATGAACCCCTGGACGCCTGGCATCTCCAACATGCGCCGACGCCATTGGGAAGATACTATGAATCTCAGCCGGACACCTGTACCACCTCGCCGCCACCTTGAAGTTGCGCTCCTGAGACACAGCACAAAGGGAGGCCCTGTATGTGTTCAAATAATTTTTATTCGAGTTTCAATAAATCAAGTACAAAGTATAATAAATACAGTCGTACAGCAAACTGATAAGTAGAGAAGTCAAAGGTATAATATGAAGAGATTACCTTATTACAATCAATTTCATCAAATACAGAACACCAAAAGAGAACAATGAAAGTAAACAGGGAAACAAAGAATTACACATCTCCAAATAATACTTTGGGAAGTAATTATGAAATAGTTTAACTAAAGGCAATCAATACTAAGGACCAAGAATCTCAAGCTAAGTCAAGTTATGAAGAACTGCTCTTCAGCAGATAAACATAAGGGAGAGAGGAAAGGAAATGAAGGGGGGAAAGGTAGCTATAGACACTTACTATAGTACAAGCTATAGACAATGAGTCCATCATACAGTCCAGTGGTGAAGCCTAGAGAAAATTATCTGGGGGGACTTTGGCTGACTTTAAGAACGGAGATGGAAATTTTATATTCCACAATGCCCATTTCTTCTGATATTTGGTTTGTAGGCCATTTCTAATAGCGAATGAATATTCAAAAGAATTATGAGATGCAATTCTGTCTATGACATCCTGTATAGATGGGACTGTAGACTCTCTCCAAAGTGAGGCAATCATAGTTTTTGCTGTTAAAAGAATATGAATCGTAAGTGGCCTTATACGTTTTGGAAGAGAATCCAACCCAACCAAAAGCAACACTAACTCAGGAGATAGAAGAAACTCAATTCCAGAAATATCTTTAATTAGATGCCTTATGTCTCTCCAAAATTTTTTAAGGAATTGACATCCCCAGAACACGAGTCAGATCAGCAGTTTGGTTACAGTTCCTCCAGCACATCGGGGAGTTGAGTGAATTAAACTTATTGAGCTTCAACGGAGTAAGATACCATCTTGAATACAATTTAAATTGGGTCTCAATAAGGGAGATGCACGGTACCTGTGTATACATAAGGTCAAAGGACTTGCCAAGTTGTTCAGTATTTATAGAGATGTTCAGGTCTTTCTCCCAGGCCACTACATTTGAAGATTTCACGTAGACCGAATCTAGATTAATGTCCTGATATATGTTTTTCAACTTCCAAAAAAAGGTACTCTGCGGGAACTTCAAAAGTTGTGTCACATTTTGAGGAAGAGAGAATACCAGTCTATGGCTCAACAGAATGCGATGAATCTCCTCCCAGGTTTTAACTTCTATGTCTTCCAGACCATAAGTGTTTTGTAGGACCGCAAAGGGAATCAACCCTCCTCTGCCATCCAAGATGTTAGATATAAAACCAATCCCATGGTCTTTCCAGGATTTAAGTTTCAGGTTTGCAGAAATATAGTCTAATATATCAATTGGGATCCAAGTAGGTGGATGAGGTTGAAAGCTTTTCAATGATTTGGAAACAAACAAACAATCTCCAGGATTGAATAGAGGCTTTCACTAACGTTTCTTTCGGAAGAGGTTTGTTTTTATCACAAAGGAAGGAAAGAAGCTGTGGACCAAGGCCTCCCTTTAGCATATTTTTATCTTTAAGAGTAAGCCAACTTGGTCTATCGCCTGTCTCCCACCATGAGTGACTCAGTTTTATGATAGTGGAGTGATGATATGCGGTGAGGTTGGGAACAGCCAGACCTCCTCTAGCCTCCCTTCTCCAGGTAGTCTTAGCCACTCTTGGTTTTTTCTATCCCAAATGATCTCGTCAGTGAGTTTGTAATTTTGCCATCCATTGTCTGGACACAGGTAGGGGTACAGAACGAAAAATATAAGAAGTTTCGGTAAGATAAACATTTTAAATGAGCTTATCTTCCCAACCATTAAATATCAATTTGGGGGGGGGGCGTGGCCTAGCTATGGAGGAGTGAGGACGCTGGTTATACAGGCTCCCGCTTCAGGTCTTCTTATCAGCTAATAAGCCAGAGAATCAAGCACGAGGAGAACATGCGAAGGGGGAAGCCGTGCGAGACCATCAGGATCCGATCCCCAGACTTCTAGGAGCTCTGCAGCCTCTAAACGATTTTTCAGCCCAGGAGATCAGACTCCGCCAGAACCAGAAAACAAAGATGGCCGCGACAGGGAGAAGAGACGCGGCGGAGAGATGGCGACTGCAAGCAGACGGAGCACGAGCGGCGGATACAAGCCAGAGCTCCCAGGGACAACAGAGGGCTCCGGTAGCCAGAGGGTAATGAAAACCAGAGGCTCAGGTAACGTCGGCCTGGGGGGATGGAGGTGGGGGCGAGCTCCCAGCCGAGCGCAGAGACTCCCCTGGAGGCACGATCCCTCAGAGTCCCCCACAGATGGGAGGCATAAATCAAGATATAACACTCAGAGACCCCAATATGCAACAGATGGGACCCCAGCACCCGGGACCCAAGGAGCGCAGTTAGGTGGCTGGGTGAAACGGAGAGCCCCTCCCCGACACCTGAAATTGTATATGCATCGGTGTGTTCTGCCGGACCCTGTATCCTGACCCCATCAGTCAGTATGTACAGCTCAGTTACACTCAGATGATCAGTCCCAGAACTTCAGTGTACTGGGGAGTTGATGATTTAAGACCAGGATGGCATCATTCCCACCCGGAAACATGGAGGCGTACATAGCGCGTAGAGCGCATACAGGAGTGAGTTATCATGCCTAAGAGGAGAGGTCACCAGGGTGGATTCTCAAGGCCAAGACCACGCACATAGAATTTCAGCTCTAGAGGAAATCTGCAGAACACAACAAGCTACTCTTCTAAACCAATCGAACCAAATCACACATTTAATTGATGCCTTAGATGACGGCGAAACAGGGGAGACGAAATAACCTACGCATAAGAGGATTGCCTGAAACAGTAGCTTCCAGAGATTTACCAAGGTGCTGCAGAGTATATTCAATGAGCTATTGAGTGATCCCCCTCAAACTACATAGAACTTGACTGTGCCCATAGGCTTTGGCCCAGACCTGAGACTCAGACTGGCACGCGATGTGATCTGTAAGTCCACATTACTGACCAAAGAAGCTTTTAATGAGCAAAGTCCGGAACGGTAAACAATGCAAATTTGAGGTAAGTTTCTGACCATACTTCCCGACCTCTCTAGGGTGACTCTTCAGAAAAGAAGGGCGCTACGTCCCTCTGGACACTTGAGAATCATGATATACCTTACACATGGGGATTCCCTTCAGACTTCAGGTTAAAAGTGAAGGAAGACAGATTATTCTGCGGTCTCCTGCTGATATGTCCCCCTTCACATCGGCCCTGGACCTCCTATGGTCCCTATCCAGGGATGGCCGGAGTTCCCACTGAGAGTAGGAGAGGGATTCCAGAGACCAGGCGGAGGAGTACGTCGGCGACAAGGCCAGAATGAGGAGCGTAGACAACATCGTTAAGAGGAATTCGGAGCTGACTACAAAAACCCAGCCATTTAAATGGAAACAAGACTGAGGACTGATCGAGCACCGTGAGAAGTTTTTTTTCCCCCCTTGACCCCACCTATTTTTCCTTCCCTTCCCTCTCCCTTCCCTATACCCCCCTTCCTCCCTTTACCCTACCCCCCCCTCCTTCCCCTTCTCACCCTGAGCGGCCCTCTGCAAAATGATGGTTTGGTGTACTGAACTAGTCCTCCCTGAAAAGATCTGGACTGGTGAAAGACTATTTCTCTTGGAGTATCTTGCTAAAATGTCTTTTATGTGAAGTTAATGAGTGGTCTCGCAGGATGGAAATTTTACATATGTCCCCCCCTCCTCCCTATCTCTCCCCCTCCCATTCCCCCCCCCTCCCCCCCATTCCCCCCTTCCCCCCTTCCCCTCCTCCTCCCTGGGGACCATATGATCCCCTTGCCTGTAAAAGCCATGGCGTAGACCTGGAGCGGGAGACTCCGACATAGAAGGCTTTAAACCCCACAGGGACTCCCGCCCGCATAGGTGCGGTGGGATAAGTTATCCCCTACCTACTGACTCTAGATTCTAGAGAATAACTGATTCTTTTTGCTTTTTACTCACCCCTATTTGTATTTCCTATTATTTACTGTTTGATATCTGTGTTTATTTAGCTTCAGTACTGTGAAAGGAAGTAATAAGCGGGCTGCCCAGATTTCTATAATTTGACTTATATAGCAGCATTAAATCTATTAGTGACACATACCAAGGTCTCTAACCGAACCTTTGGTGTGACCCTGTGTTTCTCCCTGATAGGGATCCTACGGAAGCACTTCCTCCCTCCTCTCTCTCTTTCCCTCTTCCTCTTTTTCTCTTCCCCTCTTCTTCCTCTATCATCTTAGACCATACAGACGCTACCCGGTCTCTAAACTAGGAGCTGATCCACATAAATATTGCAGCTGGTATTTGACATTAACTCATAAACTTATCCTATGTACAGAATGTCTAGACTCAAGATTTGCTCATATAATGTTAGGGGCTTCAACACCCCTCAGAAACGCTCAAAAGTCTTAAATGAAATGCATAAATCTGGGGTTATGCTTTTACTCTTCCAGGAGACCCATTTTAAAGGGGGCCGAGTCCCTGTCATCGGAGACCAACGCTACAACGTCTGGATCCATAGCCCCAACCCGACGGGGAGATCCAAAGGAGTATCTATTGCGATTCACCGATCCCTCACTCACTCAGTCCTGGACACAGTCGTCGATGAAAATGGTCGGTATATTTTATTAAAAATAAGAGTAGGACCTACAATTTTCACAATAGCCAACTGGTATCTACCAAACAACAACTCCGCTAGTCAATGTATAGCTCTCCTAGGCACACTTGCAGACTTTGCAGAGGGAGTTATCGTTATAGGAGGAGACCTAAACTTCACTTTGAACCCCTCGGTGGATAGTTCTTCTGGTGGCAGAGGCCTATCAGGGTCCAAACTGAGGGCAGTTAAGCGAGCGATACAGAACCTAAGCTTGGTAGACTTATGGAGAGCCCTTCACCCCCACGACAGAGATTACACCTACTTCTCATCTGTTCACGACTCCTACAGTAGAATAGACTACTTTTTAGTCAGTCAGAGAGTTTTGACATGGGAGCCACAGGCTACCGTGGGACAGATGTGCCTCTCCGACCATGCTCCTATTTTCTGTCACCTGCGCCTGCCGGGGGTAAATGACAAACAGTGGTCCTGGAGATTAAATGATAACCTCCTGAATGATGAAATCTGCTGCTCAGAGGTAAAGGAAGTGATCTCCGAATTCCTCTCTATACACGAAGCAGATCAGACAGCCCTCCCAACCCAGTGGGAAACTCTGAAGTGCGTGGTGAGAGGAGTATTAATTAAACACGGCTCTAGAATCAAACGAGAAAAATGTAACAAAATAGACGCTCTAGTAAAGAAAATAGGGGACCTAGAGAGTATCCACAAAAGGACGCTAGAGAAGCAGACTCTAGCAGACCTGATAATGGTTAGAGATGAACTTAGGGGCCTCATTGACCAGAAATACTTAAGAGGAAGAGAAAGGCTCCACAGGTATCTCTATGAACATGGAGATAAATGTGGAAGGCCTTTGGCTAGACTGCTCCACCCGAAGGGTATCCCTGGGCGTGTTCCACAAATTAAACAACAAAACGGGGAAATCTCTCAAAACCCTGAAGCTATCCTGCAAGCATTTAGAGACTTCTACAATCGTCTCTACAATATAAAAGGGCATTATGCCGACATGAACAAAGAGAGATATAAAGAAAAACTAAAAACTTATATGGAAAATACAGCCCCACCAGCCATCGCCCCCGAATTAACCAATACACTGGAGACGGACTTCTCTGAGGAAGAGGTCAAAGAGGTGATCCGTAGCTCCCCGGAGGTAAGAGCCCGGGACCAGATGGGTTTACCTCCAAATTCTTCAAACTATTCTGCCCCCAGGTGGCCCCGTTCTTGGCGAGGACGTTCAATGCCATTACCTCAGATTGCACGTGGGTCCCTCAATCACTGCAGGCCCACATTAGTGTTATCCCTAAGCCTGACAAAGATCTCTCGGAAGTGGCCAGTTATAGGCCTATTTCCTTAATAAATATAGACATTAAGCTATTTTCCAAACTTTTAGCCAATCGCCTAGCTCCTCTCCTTCCCTCTGTGATACACAATGATCAGGTGGGATTTGTACAGGGGAGGGAAGCTAGGGATAACACTAACAAACTTATGCTGATTATGGCCCGGTCGAAGGCCCGTAAGATCCCAATGTGTATATTATCGGTCGATGCTGAAAAGGCCTTCGACCGGGTCAACTGGTGCTTTCTGGAGGCCTCGCTGGAACGGTTGGGCCTGGGGTCACGATTTATGAGCAGAGTCATGTCTCTATACAGTTGTCCCACAGCCAGGGTTAAAGCTAACGGAGGATTGTCAACACCTTTCCCGATTAACAACGGAACCCGACAGGGATGCCCTCTCTCCCCATTACTGTACGTAATTATCATGGAACACCTTGCTGTAGCTATACGTGGGAGCCCTGATATTAGAGGGGTAGAACTCAACGACAGGCAGTATAAAACAGCGCTCTTCGCTGATGACTTATTGTTATTCGTAACTCAACCACGCACGTCCTTCCCCTCGATACTCAAGGTCTTCGGAGAGTATGGTAAGCACAGCAATTTTAAGATCAACACCCATAAGACGGAGGCCTTAGATGTATCCCTACCCAGGGGGGAGAGGGAGCACCTGGCGGAGTTCTTCCCATTTAAGTGGCAGCTGTCGGGTCTGAAATACTTGGGAATAGTGGTCCATAGTGATATTTCCAAATGGTTCAACCTAAACTACCCCCCCCCTGCTGCAAAAAACAACAAACGATTTACGCAAATACGATAAACGTCGTGTATCCTGGCTTGGACGTATCAACGCCGTAAAAATGGATGTTCTACCCCGCTTTCTATTCTTGTTCCAAGCGGCCCCACTGGCAGTCCCGGCTCAGTTTTTCAAACAATTGCAGTCTATTGTCTCTAGATTTGTGTGGGGAGGGAAACGTCCCAGAATTAGTTTACAGACCTTATATAGACATAAATCTCAAGGCGGTACGGGACTACCCAATTTTAAAACTTACTATAAAGCCGCAGTTCTAAATCATCTGATTGATTGGGAATACCACGGAGAGGAAAAACAATGGGTGGAACTAGAGCAGACAACAGTAGACATTCCCCTATGGAGTTTGCCTTGGATACTGCCAGCAGACAGACCCCAATGGGGTATGGACGACCCCCTCATGACCACAACTTTAAAACTCTGGGACCCACTGAGTAAACAAAATCTAAGGGCAAGGAGCCCGGGACCTCTCACTCCTCTTTTTCATAATCCAGCGTTCCCCCCGGCACTGCAGGCCCAATCCTTCTTGAAATGGCGTCGCAAAGATCGACCTCGTCTAATGCAGGCGTTTGTGAGGGGGACCCTCCAGACGGCCGATGACCTGGCCGCAACGGCCTCTAGTAGGACATGGTTGGAGCATGCACAGCTTCGGTCCTATATAGCCAGTATACCACCGGACGTGGACTTTTCGGCCCCCCCGACACCATTAGACAAACTGTTTCTTCTGGACTCTCCGCCAGATCACACAATTTCATCAATTTACTCTATTCTTAATACACGATCAGATGAGGACAGACCAAAATTCATGATTAGATGGGAAAAAGAATTGAGAGAAGAGATCCCCGCTGAGGACTGGGAGAAGGCATGCATATACACTCATAAACTCTCAATGGCGTGCCAAGCTCAAGAGAGAAACTATAAAATCTTGACTCGATGGTACCGTTGCCCATCCATCCTACATGCTGCCTTCCCCACAGTCCCGGACACTTGTTGGAGGTGTAACAAAGAAGTAGGATCCATGTTACACATTTGGTGGGACTGTGAAGGTATTAAGCCTTTTTGGCGAGCAGTTTTCCAACTATATGGGAAGATATATGATAGGACTCAAGCGATGATTCCTGACACAGCCCTACTATCGATACTCCCAGGGTCCTACAAATCTCAGAAGACTGATCTGTTTAGATTTTTTCTAACGGCAGCCCGGACGGTCATACCCAGGTACTGGAAGTCTTCTCTCACCCCACCATTAACGGAGTGGTTAGCGGAGATGGTGAAACTACACCGCATGGAAGAACTCACAGCGGAGGTCTCCGATGCCAGGGACCGATATCTCAAGACATGGGGTCCCTGGATCTTATTTAAAGACTCCCAGACATTTAGAGATGCATTCTGAGGGGGAGTGGAAGAGGAATTAAGATCTCGGTACAGGAGATTCCATTCCCAGTGAGCTTTATGAGATAGAAGGTTCATTATTGATTAACTGTGGGCCCCCCTGCCGGGATCTCCCTTCCTAATCTTTATATACTATACTGAAAACCTATTCTTCCCATTATATCCTCCCCTCTATCCTATCTCTATTGTTACTAATTTCAGGCTGCTCTTTACTCTCTCTTTGTGCTTGGAGACCTATTGGTGGGGACATAGAGTAATGGAACAAGACTTTGTGCCTAAGATTTATGGTCGGAAATACCTGACAGCCCTGCCTGGCCTAAAAGTCGACAAAATGCTCTAAGTAAAGACAGGGTCATACCTCTGTTATTTACCCTGACTCCAAATATAGTAGATTCACCCATTTGGCCATATACTGCATCAAACTTACTTAGAAGTCACCCCATAATGTCCAAGATTAGCGATGTAACACATTGATCTAGACCCATGTGAATAAACAGAGCGGACACATACTGGAGCGTTTAGAATCTGATTCTATTGAATACCAAATATATATCATAGAATATTGGAATTAGTTCTGGACGGAGGAGACAAACAAAAAAAATTTTTTTTTTTTTCCCCCTTCCCTCTACACCTGCCATATTATTAAGCAGAAGATATCTATGAAACTTCTTAGCTCATTTACCAAAGTGTATTCTAAGTCTCTTGTTAGTATATTTCGAATTGATATGTTTATTGCTTAATAAGACAGAAACTGTAGAGGCCATGTTGGCCCTTAAATAATGTATAATTTCTATGTTATGGCAACCGGGAGGAAAGTGAACAGTCCTACTGTATACTCAGTTGTTTGTGGAAAAATTTTTTTTGACCTTCAATAAAAACATATTGAACATAAATATCAATTTTGGAAATATGAAGAACATCGTCCTGAATGACTTTGTAGATATAATTAAGATTAACGTCTACAATCTTAGATAGGGATTTGGTCAAATAAATACCTAAATATTTTATAGATTCTTTTTCCCACGAGAGAGTGTTCGCGTTTTAACAAGTAAAGGAGGTCCTGATTTATATTTAAGTGTAACACCTGAGTCTTTTTCAAATTGATCTTATAATGGGAAATTCAAGAAAATGTATCAATTGTGTCAAGGAGATATCGTAAAGAATTTATGGGATCAGTCAAAGTTACCAGGATATCGTCAGCGAATAAACTAATTTTAAATTGTCTCATAGAAATGGGAATGCCTTTTATCAAAGGATGAGTACGTATTTTTTCCGCTAACGGCTCAATAAAGGTTAAAGAGAGAAGGGGAAAGGGGACAACCTTGACGTGTACCATTCGTTAGCAAGATGTCTTTTGACAAAAAGTTATTTGATATGATTTTCGCACTCGGATTAGAATAAAGCGAATGAATTAAGTTAGTTATATTACCCCCAAAGCCAAACCTCCTCAAAACCTCAAAGAGGAACCCCAGTGGACCCTGTCGAACGCTTTCTCCGCGTCGACAGCGACCACTAGGGTTGGAGTCCCAGTTCTCTCTATAAAATCTATCAAATTTAACGCCCGTCTCGTAGCATCCGATGTTCCCCTTCCCTGAACGAAACCCACTTGATCCCCATGGAGGAGTGTCGAGATAACTTGTTTTAGTCTGTTATTTAAAGTTTTACTAATAATTTTTAGATCTGAATTCAGGAGCGATATGGGTCTATAGTTAGCTACATTCTCAGTATCACCCTTATCTTTTGAGAAAACCGTAATCACTGCTTCTTGCATTTCCTTGGGAAGACTACTCTGGTCAGTAGTGAGGAAATTGATTAAATATTAAAATATGGGACAAGGATATCTTTAAAGGCAATATAGTATTCGTTCTGTAACCCGTCAGGCCCGGGAGACTTAAATTTCTTTAGGGACGCAATAGTATCAGAGATTTCAGCTTCAGTGTAGGGTAAGTTTAGGAATTTTAACTGGTCAGATGTCAAAGAAGGAAGTTGAATAGAGTCTAAAAACGAAGCCATTTCCACAGCACAGGGATCAACTTCCCCGGGCTCCTTTCCCAAGTTATATAACTTCTTGTAATAAACTTCAAAGGCATCTGAAATTTCCGCAGGGGATTTGACTGTAGAATTAGGTTTATTCCTGATCTGTAGAATTCTCGTTTTGGCCCTTCGTATTTTTATCAATTTGGCAAATAGTTTGGAGGGTTTGTTGGTACAATTATAAAAATTAGATTTAGTAATGTGGGAAACCTTATCAAATTCCGCAGTTAAAAGGGATTTTAGTTCAACCCTCAATTTAAGAATGTCACCAAAGATGGAATTTTTCTTGGTCCAAATCACCTCCGATTCCAAGTCTTTAATCTTACTTATGATGGAAGCCGTATCTTTAGTTAATTTTCTTTTTAGGAGAGAATTTAATTGAATTAGATGACCTCTAATCAGTGCCTTATGGGCAGTCCATAAAGTTGGAATAGGCATATCTCCCAAATCATTTTCTTTAAAGTAATATTGTAATATACTTTGAATTTTGGATTTATAATCTGGATGGTGGTATAGAAAAGAATTTGCTCTCCAGAGTTTCTGCCCACTATAAGAAGCCCCATCTGTAGTAACGAAGATTATCGGAGAGTGATCCGACCAAGATCTAGGAAGTATTTCTATTGATTTAATCTTCTGCAAGGAATTGATATCTGTCAAAACTAGATCTATCCTAGCAAAGGATTTATGTGAGTCAAAAAAATGAGTAAATTCTATAGATGACGAGTAAAAATGTCTTTCTCCGCAGGGGAGAATGTCCTCTGGAGGTCCACCTCCCATTTATGAATATAGGCAGGTGGTACAATGAGTGCATCCTGGAACAATCTATACAGCAGAGAGATTGTGTGTAACGGATGATGTGGACCTAAACACAATTCTTCAAAGGGAGACAGAGGCTGGAAAATGTTTGACCGGGAGAGCATCGAGGTATAACTGATCAGTTTCTGTAATTGGAACCAAGCATCAGGTGGCAGGGCAGGGGATCAGCTGGAAATAATTCCTATAGAGGGCATAGCCCAGTAAGTGTCGAGAAGTGATGTAGGGTCGGATATGAGTCTCTCTGATGGCCGAGGAATGAGAGCTGTCGGGCGTCCATCGATAAGGCTGTATTATAAAATATTGGGGTCAGTGGGTCCGGGACCGTGGTTAAATGGGATGATATTCTCGAGCGTCTGAGAAACATAAATAAATTCCGTGTAATTGTCGGAAGAAGTTTGGACTCCAGGATCCCCACTGTCCAAAGATGAGCTAGAGGATTGGAAGCGCACTGATAAGTCTCCACATCTACCCATTTCTTCCTCGGATTAAGGTGAAAGAGGTCAAGTAGACAAACCCCTAGCGCAGCAAACTGATACAGTTGAGAGTTTGGTAAACCCACGCCTCCTCTCTCCGCCCGCCTGGTCAGGAGTGTATGAGACAGTCTAGACCTACCATGTGCCCATATAAATGTAATTATGGAGCTTTTAAGTCTTGAGAAGAAAGAAGCAGGCAGTGATAGGGGAATAGTCTGAAAGAGAAAGAGCAAGAGTGGGAGGATGTCCATACGGATGGAATTAATTCTGCCCATCCAGGTGAGTTGACGCTTATGCCATTTATGTAGGTCTGCATCTACTGACTTCAGCAAGGTTAGATAATTATTAGAAAATAGGTGGGCAGGGTCCGCTGTCAATTTGATCCCCAAATATGGGAGGGCACCTGATTTCCAAGTAAAGGGGAATGTAGACATCAATGTCACAACCATGTCTCGTGGGAGGGAGATGTTCAGCATCTCAGATTTATCTGAATTAATCCTGAAGTTGCTTAATTGGCCGAATAGGGTCATTTCTGCAATGGCTTTTGGGAGGCTCACCTGAGGCTGAGTGAGGTACAAAAGTAAATAATCCGTAAACAACGCCAGTTTATGTTCACCTTTAGGGGTTTTGAAGCCATGGATCAATGGATTAGACCTCAGAGCCTCTGCCAGAACCTCCATATTCAAAATATAGAGAATCGGAGACAATGGGCATCCCTGCCGGGTTCCGTTACTTATAGCAAAGAGATCGTATAGGGAGCCGTTGACTCTGATGCATGCAGACCAGGGGCGGAACTACCGTGGTGCAGCTGGTGC
>JARQOC010000002.1:275697741-275731574 GCA_033576535.1 Allobates femoralis | reverse complement strand
AACAGGAGATATGATTACTTTTCGTGGATTTTGGCATTCGCCGAGCATCCACAGGATGTGATTCTGGACAGCATTTGGGGTCATAACAGGACCCCGGGGCTGTCACGGCAATGCATAGAGGTCCCTTGATTGCATCACGTGACCGCCGATGCTGGCGGGAAATAACACGATCCCAGCCGCAGTGCTTTGGATCAAATTGTTAGTTATTGACAGTGCAATACAAAGGGTTGACAGCACCAATCGGATCGCTAATCTGATCGTTGCTGTTAGTTACACGTCAGATGATCAGACCAGCTGACGTGTGAGGAAGGATGCGCATTAGTTTGCATCAGAGGGAAGGACACTGCCAAGGACTTACTATTACGCCCTTGGTCGTGAAAGGATTAAAGGGAGTTTGTGAGCAGGTTTTTGGTATGTAATTTGACAGTAGCATAATAACTAAGAAATAAATATTTTGTAGTTTATTTCACCACAGCCAGTAACTTCTGTATTTTTTGAAAAACTTAGCATATGAGTAATAACAGATTATCAGCTTGCTATTTGGACTCAGCTATGCAGATATTAAAACACAACCAGTTATTTTATGGCAATGTAAGACACAGAAAACCAAATAAATAAATGTATCTCTGCTTACTGATAAATTGGTAAAAGCCTCTGGCAAAACAGATGAAAGAGCATCACAAGCACTGGTCTGCAGAGTAGGATGCTGCTCATTCTGTAAAGCTCCAGGCAATGGACCGCTCAAGATCATGTTCCAAAATGCTGCGGCCTGTTTAACAGCAAACGTAAGTTAAAATGGATCTGTTGTGATGAATTATTTTACTTGTCTATAAATAAGTACAATATTTCTTTATCTACAAACAATATGAAGCATCAGCTATCCCAGAGACCTACATCAGGCCCCTGCTGCCATGCCATTTACACTATAAGTGTTCCTTGTCTAGCACCAATGTCTTAGTGTGAATCCAATCTCACATTACTAAAATTATATAACTGGATTGGCTCAAAAGAAACATTGCCAAACAGAAATGAAAAATATGTAGTATTATTGACACATCTTATAGACTCTCTCTATCCATGCAATTGGAGTACTGAACACAGCTGAGCAAATACTCTTTGTTGTTGTCAGAACACTCATTGCAACAAATGGAGAAAACCAGTGCTACAGTCATTGGTGGACAGAAGCCAGCCAGAATAGGGGAGAGAGGGATCTCCATTCTGGAAGGTTCCAGAGGTGCAACCAGCATTTATCAGACATTAAAGGCATAGCCTATAGTTATATCATGAATGTCTCTAGATGGATAGCCAATAATAGAGGGGCAGTCACAAGCATGTATATGGAATAAGCCTGGCTGGAGGCAGATGTGGTAGGATTCTGTGCATATTAAGGTAGGAGTGTTGAATAAATAACAAGCTTCTTTCATGTACTCACATCTCACAAAACCCTCACAAATGTATTGGCTTAACATGTTATATACATTTGAAACGAGAAGTTTACATACATTATATAAAAAAAGACACATATGCATGTTTTTCTCACTATCTGACATGAAACCAGAATAAACCTTTCCAAATTCAGGGTAATTAGGATAACCATAATTATTAATATTGCCAAATTCCAGAATAACTAGAGAGAGAGAATGTTTTAAGGCATTTTTATTACTTTCTGCAAAGTCACAAGTTTACATACACTAAGATTACTATGCCTTTAAACAATTTGTGACAGGCCATATGATGATGTCATGTGTTTGGAAACTTCTGATAAGGTTTATTGGCAACATCTGAATTTATTAGGGACACACCTCTTGATGTATTTTAATGCACACCTAAAACCCACTGCTCCTTTGTGCAGCATCATGGGAAAATGTAAAGAAATCAGCCAAGATATCAAGAAGAGAGCTGTGGGCTTTCACAAGCCTGGTTCATCTTTGGGTGTAATTTCCAGATACCTGAAGGTGCCTCGATCATCTGTACAAACAATTATACACATAAACAAACATGATAGGAATGTCCAGCCATCATACCGCTCAGGAAGGAGATGGGTTCTGTGTCCCAGAGATGAACATGCTTTGGTCTGACTTGTGCATATAAACCCAAGAACAAAAGCAAAAGACCTCGTGAAGTGGGTACTGGAATCAACATAGGCTGAAAGGCCAGGAACAAGCCATTAATCCAAAAGAAACAAAAAAAAAAAAGAAAAAAAGATTTTTTTGCAAATATACACAAGAACAAAGACCTACATTTTTGGAGACATGTCCTGGGGTCTGACAAAACTAAAATTGAGCAGTTTGACCATAATCACCATCATTACATTTGGAGGAAAAAGGGAAAAGCTTGGAAGCTTAAGAACACCATCCCAACTGTTAAACACGGGGGTTGCAGCATCATGTTGTGGGTTTGTTTTGCTGCATGAGGGACTGGTGCACTTGACAAAATAGATGGCATCATGAGGAAAGAATAGTATGTGGCAATACTGAAGCAACATCTCAAGACATCAGCCTGAAAGTTAAAGCTTGGGCGGAGATGGGACTTCCAAATGGACAATGGCCCAAAGCATACTGCCAAACTGGTTACAAAGTGGATTAAGCATAACAAAGTCAACGTTCTGGAGTGGCCAACACAATGCCTTGATCTCAATCCCATTGAAAATATATGAGCCAAGCTGAAAAGGCTAGTGCAAGCAAGGCGACCGGCAAGCATAGCACAATTACACCAGCTCTGTCAGGAGGAATGGGCCCAAATTCCAACTATTTTGAGAAGCTTATGGAAGGATATCCAAACTGTTTGACCCAAGTAACACAGTTTAAGGGCAATGGTTTCAAATACTAATGAAATGTATGTAAACTTGTGACATTGCAGAAAGCAATAAAAATGCCTTAAAACATGCCCTCTCTCATTACTCTGGCATTTGGATAGTATCGTATCGGGAGGGCGATGGCGTAACGATGGGGGCGGCGGCTGTCTCTCCCCCTTATCATGTCTTCTCCCCTCTGTGCGCTCTCCTTTGATGTCTCCCCCCCCCCCCGTGAGCTCTCCCCCTTTGTGCTGTCTTTTCCTCTCTGTATGCTCTCTGCCCCACTGTGCACTCTCTGACCCGTGCTTTGTCTCTTCCCCCTTGTGCTCTCCTCCCATGTGGTGTCCAAAGATGGCAGCAGTGTAAGTGCAAATGCATGCACCGGGTCACCCCGTCACCATCTTTGTATACCCAAGTGTCCAAAGAAGACTGCCGTCTGAGCAAGTAAGCGTGTGTGCTGGGTATATGCGTTGGCTGCAGTTTCATGTGGCAGCAGTTGAAATGCAATGTGCCAGTATCACCATTGGGTGCCATATTTGCACATCCATCACTTGGGTGTGCAAACATAGCGGAGGTGCACGATAGCAGGATATCCGGATGCGCTGTCTCTGCCCTCAGTGGGCTCAACCCTGCCGTGTGCACTCTCTGCCCCCCGTGCGCTCTCTCTGCCCCCCCTGTGCACCATCTCTGCTTCACCTGTGTGCAAAGCTGCCATGTTTGTATACCCAAGTGTCCAAAGATGGCAGCGACATTAGTAACTGCACCCGTTTGTACCCAGCACGCGTGGGCACAGTTACTCAGGCTCCCGGCATCAAGTGATGGTTGTACAAATATGGCTGCTGCCGCCGCATGATGGGAGGACATCCTGACACCGGAAGTGCGTGACAGATGCCACCATTATAGTAATGTGGATTATGTGAATTATGTAATCCTAATTGACCTAAAACCGGAAGGAAAGGTTTATTCTGATTTCATGTCAGATAGTGACAAAAACATGCATATGTGTCTTTTTATAGTGTATGTAAACTTCTGCTGTCAACTGTAGCCTCCACATGTATATGTAATCAAAAACTAGATTCTGAACATACCTGAGAAATCGTCACCCTCTGAGAAATAGGAACGGACGAATCAGGTTTTTGCTGTTGGACTATACCTGTTCCCAACTCTTCTAACAACTAAAAAAGAAATACAGCAGTCTCGTTGATAACTGGACTACAGACCACAGTAAAGTAACAAACTACAGCATCCAATTGCTACTATTACTAGGGAACTACTCCTACTTTATGAGGTTTTAGATTTCAGTGTATGACACATGATCATTCAGATGAATGGCTGCCACATACTGCTACATAACTATTGGCAAAATCAGCAGTTTGCCAAGTGCAGGACAGTGCGCTTTGTTGATCAGGAGATTGCATTTTGAGGAAAAAAAAACAAAGATTACATTTTTATATACATTTTAACCACAAAGCCATACATTTTCATGAAGGCTTGAAGAGGATAAGGCTACCTTCACATTTGTGTTTGTGTCTGCATGCTGATACGCAAATGTGAAGGCACCCTAAGAACCTCTTCTAATCTAACTTTTACATTTTTCTAAATTCAATTCTACCTACACCAGAATGTCAGCAACTTGATGATTTCTGTTTTCATGAACAACTTCTCCAAGGCCCCTTTCACATCTGCGTTACTGATGATTTGCGGCAGATCCGGCAGATTTACCGCATCTGCCACACAACGGCTGCACTTGCGGCACATTTTCGGAAAGCCCCATTCATTCTCTATGGGATTTGTGGCAGGTTAAACAGACGCAGCTAGCAGCGGTATTTTGACCTGCCACAACTGCCGATTCGTGGGAAAAAAACGCATTTGCCACACCTGCTTCAAGTTCCATAGAGAATGAATGAGGCTTGCTGAAAATGTGCCACAAGTGCAGCCGTTACGCGGCAGATGTGGTAAATCTGCCGGATCTGCCACAAATCAGCAAAAACGCTGATGTGAAAAGGCCCCAATTGATGGATATATCCTGATGAGACACCAGAAATTAAAAGGGCCATTACAATCTTAGGGTTTCTACATGATGGCGTAATCCACAAGTATTTAAAGAACTTTTTAAGGCATTGTACGTTAATAGCCTAATCTTTAGGATAGACTATATATATGCAACTCACGGTGTTTCGTCCTTCAGGATCCCGAATTATTTGCAAAATAAAGGGGCAACAGCTGCACAAAATAACTACACCATAAGTGGATACACTGCCTAAATGGATTTTCACATCTCACAAAGCTGACGACCAACAGTCAGATATGAAAGGGTCGGATAGCTTGTTTAATACTGTGGCTACTTTATTAATTTTCCCTGCATAGCAGCGTTCCCGGCCACTTACTGTGCAGAAAATTGCAGCACAACTCCATTTAAGAGAATATGTCTTTGTTGCAGTACCCTGAACAACACAACTGGCAATATGGCCACTGTAGTGCAAGAATGTTGTTGCAGCCTGTTCAACTCCAGGGGTGGGACCACTACTGAAGTAGGGATGAGTGAACTGGACTTTAGAGTTCAGAATACGTACTGAACACAGACTTTTCAAAACTTTTCAGTGTCCGTTTTTGGAATTTGGCTGGTTTATGTACGCAAATCATTGGATCGAGTATTGATGTGCTGGTTCACTTTATGATCGACACAGTGCGAGCTGCCTACAGTGTCCTAATGGCTTGCACTGGGGGTAAAATCAGCATTGACCAGATGTGATGTGTACAAAAAAAAAAAGAAAATAACAAAACTCTGCTCTCCCTCCCAGAAATCACCATCTCTTTTTTTTTTTTAATCAGATAGATTTTTATTGAACAAATAAACAGGCATACAGGAAAATGACCAGTATATACATTTTGTTATTAGATCTCTGCAACCCCTTTCCCGCTCCCCTCCCTCCCCCCTCCCCCCCCCCAGACAGCAATCGCCAGTAACAAATCATATCAACACTTGTTTTTTTTTTTTAAATGTCACAATACAATCCTCCTCCCTCCATTCCTTCTACCCCTTTTACATCCCCGGTTTACCCTTGTGTGTTCATCTCTTCTTACGTGCCATATTCTATCCATGGAGACCAAATCTTGGTGTATACATTTTCCCTCCCCCTTCTATGATATATGTTACTTTCTAGTTTGGAAATATAGCTTGCCTGTGTCAAAAATTCTCTTCTGGACGGAGGTTCCTCCCTAATCCAGTATCTGGCTATTAATTTCCTTGCTATAAACAACAGTCTTGCGATGGCTGTTTTTGAGTTGGAGTCCACACAAATCTCGTCAACGTAGCCCAGCAGACACACCACAGGCTCTCTTGGTATAGCACATTTATATGCCCCCTCTATCCTGGTAATGACCAATAACCAATAAGTTGACAGTCTCGGGCATGTCCACATCATGTGATATATCCCGGCCCCCTCTGTTTTACATCTAGGACACTCCGAGGTGGGTCTCAAATTCACCCCAAACAAGAAGGCCGGTGACCGGTAAACTCTATATAACAGATATAACTGAGACAGTCTTCCCGGTTCATAAAGGGACAAATTCGGAACCCACTCCAGAATGGAGGACCATTTGTCCTCATCTATGACTCCCACCTCCGCCTCCAATTTTGTTTTTGCTCGTGTCGGGTATTGAAGCGAATATGTATGTAACAGGTCCCCATACACCGTGGAAATCACCCCTCTCGTAGGTCCGTCTCCACACACATAGTCCATCACTATATCTTTTTGTATAGAAATCTCCCCAACCTTCCGTTGCGTCTGGAAGGCATGTTGCATCTGTAGGTATTGGTATATCCCGGATTCTCTTAGTCCAAATTCCTCTCTCAATTGAGTAAACGATTTTAGGCTATTCCCAATTATTATCTGGTACACATATCCAATACCCTTCTCTTGCCACTCATGTAAACATCCCATCTCTCGTACCTCCTGCAGGTTATGGTTGTTCCACAGTGGAGAATATTTGGTGAACTGTGTTATTCCCCTCGCTTGTTTCAATTTCTCCCATACTTTATGATATAAAAGCAGAGTGGGATTTAATTTCCCCGCTAAATTCATGGTACTGTCCTCCAAGCATTGCACCAGCGGGCATTTCTCCATTACCTTTTCCAGTATCCTTTGGACTACTGGACCCTCTGCTCGCTGCGCCCATCCCCTCACATGTTGTCCCTGAGCTGCCAAGAAATAAAGGTATGGATTCGGCAGTGCCAGACCCCCCTCATCTTTAGGTTTTTGCATGATCTCCAGCCTCAAACGTGCCTGTTTTTTCCCCCAAATTAGGCTCCTAAAAATGGAGTTAATCTGCTTGAATCTCTTCTGTGGGACCCAGATGGGAGCATTGTGCAATATATATAACAGTTTAGGCATCAAAATCATTTTAATTAGATTTATCCGGCCTACCACTGATAGGCATAGTTTACTCCATGCCCCCACCTTTGCCCTGAGAAGGTCCAATACAGGGGATAGATTAATAGTAAGGTAATCCGTAATTGGGGCTGAGACCCATACTCCCAAATAAGGAGAATTTTGTGTACTCACCGTAAATTCCTTTTCTCTTAGCCTCTCATTGGGGGACACAGGACCGTGGGTGTTATGCTGCTGTCCACTAGGAGGTGACACTAAGTATACTTCTAAAAAACAAGAAAACAGTGTGGCTCCTCCCCTGCAGTATATACACCCTGGCTGGCTCCAGCCTCACCAGTTTTGTGACTAAAGCAGTAGGAGAGCCATCAGCCCATCTACACAAATTATCTATATCTGAGAAAAACAGTTAACCATAACTGATAACGCAGAACTGAAGTAACAAGATAGGAACCGATAGGCAACAGGGAGGGTGCTGTGTCCCCCAATGAGAGGCTAAGAGAAAAGGAATTTACGGTGAGTACACAAAATTCTCCTTTTCTCCTTCGCCTCATTGGGGGACACAGGACCGTGGGACGTCCAAAAGCAGTCCCTGGGTGGGAATATATAGACGTATCTTGAACCTCTACAGGTGGGCAACTGCCGCCTGCAGGACACGTCTGCCAAGACTAGCCTCAGCCGAGGACTGAACATGCACATTGTAATGTTTAGCAAAAGTGTGCAGGCTGGACCAGGTGGCAGCCCTGCACACTTGTTCGGCAGAAGCCTGATGTCGAATAGCCCAGGAGGCCCCTACCGCACGGGTAGAGTGCGCGCGCAGCCCCGGTGGGACGGGCTGACCTTTGAGTTGGTAAGCTTCTGAGATCGTTGCCCTGATCCATCTGGCCAGGGTAGCCTTGGATGCAGGCATTCCTTTACGTGCTCCTTCCGGAAGAATAAACAGAGAATCAGACTTCCGAAAAACCGCCGTCCTTGAAATGTAGAGGCGAAGAGCCCGAACCAAATCCAGCGAATGCAAGGCCCTCTCCACACGATGAACCGGCGCTGGACAGAAAGACGGCAGAGTTATGTCCTGATTCAAATGAAACGAGGACACTACCTTGGGAAGGAAAGACGGAACAGGGCGTAACACAACCCTGTCCTGATGGAAAGAGAGAAAAGGAGACTTGCAGGAAAGAGCTGCCAGTTCCGACACGCGCCGAATAGATGTAATTGCCACAAGAAAAACTACTTTCTGAGACAAAATGCGAAGAGGGACCTCTCTGAGGGGTTCAAAAGGAGGCCTCTGTAAAGCGTCCAGAACGAGATTCAGATCCCATGTTTCCAAAGGCCTCTTGTAAGGTGGAACCAGGCGGGAGACCCCCTGTAAAAAGGTCCTGACCTGTGATCTGTCAGCCAATTTGCGCTGAAAAAGAACAGACAAGGCAGAAACTTGTCCCTTCAAAGAACCTAGGGAAAGACCGGAGTCAAGACCAGACTGAAGAAACCCTAAAATGGCTGGCAATGAGAATTGCAGGGGCGGACGGTTCTGAGAGTTACACCAGGAAAAGAAGGCCTTCCAAGTGCGATGGTAAATGCGAGCCGAAGAGGGCTTCCTTGCATTAAGCATGGTTGTGATGACATCCGGAGACAAACCTGCCTGGGTTAGCACCCAGGTCTCAACGGCCACGCCGTCAAACTCAGGGCCGAGGATTTCTGGTGGAGGAGAGGACCCTGTGAGAGTAGATCTGGCCGATCTGGGAGACGCCAGGGGGAGTCGCCGAGAAGACGGACCAGATCGGCGTACCATGCGCGACGTGGCCAATCTGGAGCGACGAGAATGACTGGCACACCCTCCGCTTTGATCTTCTTCACCACCCTGGGTATGAGGGGAAGCGGAGGGAAGATGTAACAAAGACGAAATTGAGTCCAGGGCTGGACCAGAGCGTCTGCTCCCAGAGCTTGAGGATCGTGGCATCGGGCCATAAACCTGGACACCTTGCGGTTCAGCCGTGAGGCCATCAGGTCCACGTCCGGAGTCCCCCACTTGATGCATATTTGTTGGAAGACATCGGGGTGCAGGCTCCATTCTCCCGAGGCGATGCCCTGGCGACTGAGGAAGTCTGCCGCCCAATTGTCCACCCCGGGAATGTGGACGGCTGAAATCACCGATCTCGTGGATTCTGCCCATTCCAGTATCGGGCGGACCTCGCGCATTGCTGTTGCACTGCGCGTGCCGCCCTGGTGGTTTACATATGCCACCGCCGTGGCGTTGTCTGACTGGACTCGCACGTGACGCCCTGCTAGCAGATGATGGAAGTCCCGCAGGGCTAGGAAGATGGCCCGAATCTCCAGTAAGTTGATGGGAAGAGTGGTCTCTTGACGGGACCACCTGCCCTGAGCCGTGTGGTGACTGAGAACCGCTCCCCAGCCCGTTAGGCTGGCATCGGTGGTCAGAACGTTCCAATGTGCCGGCAGGAAGGACTTTCCCACCTGGAGAGAGGCAGGACGGAGCCACCAAAGAAGAGACTGTTTCACTGCTGCGGTCAGTCGCAGGGTCCTGTCTAGAGTAGCCGGATTCCTGTTCCAGCGAGACAGGAGAGCGAGTTGGAGTGGTCTGAGATGCAACTGAGCGAACGGCACCGCCTCCATAGCCGCTACCATCTTTCCCAGGACTCTCATTCCTGAGCGAAGGGAATGAGGTCTTGGAAGTAGAAGAGTACGAACGCCTTGCCGTAAGGCGACTGCCTTCTCGCGCGGAAGCAGAACGAGCCCGCGATGAGTGTCGAAGTCCATTCCCAAAAAAGTGATGGTCTGGCTCGGGATTGGAGAGGACTTGGAAAGGTTTAACAACCAGCCTAGACGGACGAGTGTGTCCATGGTGATCTTTACACTTTCGTCGCAGTCTGGGAAGGATGGTGCCTTGATAAGAAGGTCGTCCAGATAGGGCAAGACCATGATTCCCCTGGAATGAAGAAGCTTCATGACCGTGGCCATGACCTTCGTAAAAACCCTTGGGGCAGTGGCGAGGCCGAACGGCAAAGCTACGAACTGGAAATGGTCCTGACCCACTGCGAAGCGTAGGAATCGCTGATGGGCATGAGAGATTGGTATGTGGAGATACGCATCCCTGATGTCTATCGACGCGAGAAATTCCCCTTCGTCCATTGAAGTGATGATGGATCGCAACGACTCCATGCGGAAGTGACGCAGTCTGATAAATTTGTTGAGAAACTTGAGGTCGAGAATCGGCCGCACCGACCCGTCTTTTTTGGGTACCACAAAGAGGTTCGAGTAGAACCCTGTGTACCTTTCGTTTGGAGGTACTAGCACAATGACTCCTGCCTGCCGTAGAGAGTCGACTGCCTTGAAGAAAGCGCAAGCCTTTTTTGGAGACCTCGGGGGGGAAGACAGGAAGAAACGTTTGGTCGGGGGGTGTGAAATTCTATGGAATATCCGGACGAAATCACCTCCCTGACCCACTTGTCGTCTACGACTGCGAGCCAGATGTCCCGAAAAAAAGAGAGGCGGCCGCCTACTCGGGAGGGATCGTCCGGGAGGGGAAAGGAGTCAGGAAGAAGAGAATGGTTGGGACCGTGCTCCCTTGGACTTTGACTGTCTGGAGCGTGCCTGCCAGGAAGACGAGGTTCTCTGCGGAGCCTGCGAGATTCTATCTCTCCGTGGGAATCTGGTATTAGCCTGTGAGGGGCGGGAGGTCGACCATCCAAATGAGTTGCGAAAGGACCTAAACCGAGTCTGTTGACGTCTGAAAAGGGGACGTTTCGGCTTGTGTTGCGGGAGGGAAGTGCTCTTCCCTCCGGTGGCATCCGAAATCAGCTTATCAAGCTTTTCCCCAAACAGTCGTCCGCTGAGATACGGCAGGCTGGTCAGGGATTTCTTGGAGGCTGAGTCTGCCTTCCATTCACGCAGCCAGAGCGCTCTGCGGATGGTGATAGCGTTAGCTGCTGCAATAGCTGAGCAGGCAGCGGCATCCAGAGAAGCCTGAAGGATATATTCAGCCGCGACGGAGATCTGGGCAGCCATCTCTGAGTCTTCCAGGGATTGAGAATTATCACGGAGAGAGGATGCCCAGGTGGTAACCGCCTTGGCCACCCAGACTGAGGCAAAAATAGGGGACAATGCCGAGCCAGAAGCCTCAAAAATAGACCGAGCTAATTGCTCAACCTGACGGTCGGTAGGATCCTTGATAGATGATCCGTCTGGAAGGGAGAGGAGTGTGCGTGTGGCCAGACGGGAGATTGGCGGGTCAACCTGTGGGGACTCAGCCCAATTCTGGCTTACAGTAGGGGGGAAGGGATAGCGAGATTCCATGGCTTTCCGGTTACCAAAACGTTTATCCGGGTGATTTCTGTACTTGGTCATGAGTTCCTGGAACTCATGGTGGTCCGTGAAAAACTTGTGTGGCCGCTTTGTTCGTTTAAATGATATTGCGGACCCTGGAGCTTCTAAAGTGGGGCTATCAACCTTACAGGTCTGACTGACGGCCGTAATCAGGTCCTGAATCATAGACTGAGTGTCAGGGTTGTCCAAGTCAAGCGACATTTCCTGCTCCGGGTCAGAATCGTATGGACCCTGAGACGAAGGGGACCCTGGACCCCGGTCATGGGACGGGGAACCCTGGGAGCTCCCTGAAGGAGAGGGAGGGGGGTCCCTTCTCTTAAGAGGGGCCCGGTGGGAGGAAGATTCCTGTCTCTGCTCCCTGGGGTCAGAATCGTGTCTCTGAGCGGTATCCTGTTCGGGCTCAGGGGGCTCAGGGTATCTGCCGTGGGCTGGGCATGCAAAGCCTGTATCAGAGTCGAAGTCAGTCTGTCCATGGATTGAGACATGGATTGAGTTAAGGACTGAGACAAGAAGACCACCCAATCAGGGGTAGCGCAGGGACTATCAGTGGCGGCAGAGGCGCTGGGCTCCGAGGAAACCTCAGGAGCAGGGGCAGCTGTACTGACCGGCTCTGTATTAGATGGGTCACAGGCCTGGCAGAAAGGGGTCGTCTGACCGCTGGGCAGATGGTTCTTGCAGGTTGTGCAAGAGGCAAAGAATGTAGCCATCTTAGAGCCCTTTTTGTTGCTCTTGGAGTTCTGCATAGTTATGGAGAGCTGCAGCCTAGGAGACACTATGTATGCTGCTGGGAAAAGAAGCAGCAGGTGCAGTACACTGAAGGGAGGAGAGCACAGCTAAAATGCACACAGACTGAGGGCACCAGCGAATGCTGTGCCCCTTACCGCTTCCAGTGGACTGCAGGCCAGGTCCGGTGTCCCCCTGAGAAAAGGCGTCCCTCGTGGTGCTGGGCACAGAAGATGGCGGCCAGGGCGTCCTCTCCCAGAGAAAAGGCGCGCAGGAAGTCTCGCGATGAGCGAGACGCGCCAGGGAGAAGAGATCCGCCTCCAGTGACACGGCCGGGATCTCTAATTCCCGGCCGCATGACGTCACCCGGGGGCGGCGACGAGGGGCGGCAACAGGGGCGGGCTTAGGAGTAGGCCGCAAGCCGGGGGCTCGATTAGGCCCCTGAGGCCGAAAACGAGCGCGCATCGGCGCGGAAGTGCGGGAAAGACCCGCCGCGAGTGCCCTCGGCCCCCTGAATCCCTGCAGAGGAAGACTCAGCCCGGGTCCCCAGGGCAGGGGAGCCAAAGGTAAAGGTTGTAGCCCTCCAGGGGCTATAATAAGGTCCACAGGCCAGAGCTATGGGAGCTAGGGAAAGCTGAAGCCCAGCCTGCAGCTCACAGGGAAGACAACACATGCGTGCAGGGTCCCTCAGGAGCCCTGCTTACCTTATGGAGGCACCTCAACCCAAAACCCCTGGCAGGGAATGGGGAGGGCATCTTGAATGCTCGACTCATCATCCTAGGAGTATGAGGAGAGAGTCAGCCTGGCGTCCCTGTCCGGCAGGATCTGCTCCAGAGATCCTGGAAGGTTGCTGTGCCTGGGTCCCGCAGGGGAAGAAGTAGGGATAACGCCGACGAAAAAACGGAACACAAGGAAATCGGAACGCTGAGGAACCGTCGCCTTGCTTCCTGTCCACCGAAGCAGAAGGGGGTACGTGGAGGTAACACTCCGCGTTCCCGTCTGTTGTTGGTTTTGGGAGATCGGTATGCAGAGATACCGTCGCCCTCTAGTAGTCTTGTAAAAGGAAAAAAGGATCTAAAAATCTAAGGAAAAAAACCTAATTATGTACTAGTATTGTGGTCCATGGACCGCATCTACCTCCTATTGAGACACTAAGCAAAAACTGGTGAGGCTGGAGCCAGCCAGGGTGTATATACTGCAGGGGAGGAGCCACACTGTTTTCTTGTTTTTTAGAAGTATACTTAGTGTCACCTCCTAGTGGACAGCAGCATAACACCCACGGTCCTGTGTCCCCCAATGAGGCGAAGGAGAAATTTAAATTTGTCCACAATACGTAGTCCCCCCACTTCCATATCACTAGTCAACCTGCCATCTAAAGCAAACATCGTAGACTTGGTCCAGTTAATACGCAAACCAGACACATCTCCAAATCTCTCAAATAGTCTCATGGCGCTACCTAGGGATTCCCCCGGTTCCTCTAAAAACAGCAGTATGTCATCTGCGTACAGAGCCACTTTCTCCTCCAGGTTCCCGTATCTGAACCCCACCACCTCCTGAGCGTCTCTTATCGCAGCCGCCAGTGGTTCCACCGCTAAGGCAAACAGGAGAGGGGACAGTGGACATCCCTGTCTCGTGCCCCTACATAGGTCTATACGTTGTGACAGTACCCCATTTACTCGGACTCTGGCCACTGGTTGAGAGTACAGCAATCGCACCCACGAGAGAAATTGTGGGCCAATGCCCATCTTTTCCATGACCGCCCACAAGTACCCCCACTCCACACTATCAAATGCCTTGCGGGCGTCCAAGGATGCTATCACACTCCAGCCGGCATTGTCAACCGGTAGCTGCATATTTAAATATAGTCTCCTTATATTAATTGCCGTCGACCTACTCGGCATAAAGCCTGATTGGTCCGGATGAATCAATTTATTGATAACCCCAGACAGCCGGTTAGACAACACCTTTGCCAGGAGTTTGACATCTGACGTCAAAAGTGAGATTGGTCTATAGGAGTCTGGATGTTTCAGGTCCTTATCCTCCTTTGGTAACACTATGATAATCGCCTCTCTCATGGATGCGGGCAGCACTCCCCCCTCTCTTGATCTTTCCAATACTTCTCTAAGTTTGGGCAACAGCACCTCCTCCATATTTTTGTATATTTCAATCGGAAGTCCGTCCCCCCCTGGAGCCCTATCGTTAGACATAGAAGCCATCGCTACACTCAGCTCCTCATCTGTCAGTGGTCCCTCCAACCCTTCTCTTTCCATTTCCGACAATCTAGGTAATGTAACCCCTTGCAAATATGATACCACACTCTCGCCAGTGGCGTCCGAGCCAGAGGAGTATAGACCCCTATAGAAGTCTGTGAAGACCGATCCTATCTCCGCACTATCCACAGTCATGTCGCCATCCATCTTCTGAATGGAGTATATGAATGGGGTCCTCCTCTGGGCCGCCGCCACCACCGACAGCATGTGTCCCACCCTTTCCCCTTCCTCATAAAAGGTGGACTTCTGAAATTCCCTTCTCTTCTGTGTCTTTTCCAATAGATATTGATTTATCCTCTCTTGTGCCTCCTTCAGCCTGTCTCCAGCCCTCCGGTGTACCAACCCTAATCATCTCTGCCTCCGCCTCACTCAAAGTCTCTACCGCTGTCCTTTCTTTCCGTCTTAATTCTGTTTTACAACGACTAATTTCTCTAATGAGAAGTCCCCTTAGGTATGCCTTTCCAGTGTCCCAAACTATCTGTGGCTCCGCACTCCCCTCGTTTAGATCAAAGTATTCAGCAACCTCTGTGGTCAATTTGTTCATATCCAACGAACGCAGCCATGCCGGATGAAGTCTCCAACCCCCCTGCCTCCTCATCCTAGACTCCTCTCGCTGGATACACACACAAATGGGTTTATGGTCTGATATTATCCTTGACAAGTATTCCACCTTTGCTACTATCGCCTCCATTTGTTCATTTCCCAGTGCCATATCTATGCGGGATAAAGTATTGTGAGTTGACGAATAACATGAGAAACACCTTGTTTCTTCGTTTCTCACTCTCCACAGGTCTCTCAGTCCCAGCTCCCTAACGTATGTACCGAATGGTGTTATGTGGCTCTGTGTCCTATCTGGATTAGACTTGTGTTTGTCCCAAAAATCATCTTGGACATTATTAAAGTCTCCTATTAAAATGAGCGGAATATTCCCATGTCGTCCCACCCATTCCATCACTTCCCTGATTTTTTTACTTGAGTATGGCGGAGGTATATACATGGCCACAATGGCTGTAATAACCCCCCATAGTCTACACACCAAAATGACATATTGTCCCTCCGTGTCTGTGTGGTTGTCCACATGTTCAAACTTCGTAGTCATAGGGATCAGTACAGACACTCCTCTGGAGTATGTGGAGTATGTGGCATGATACGCGTCTGCAATCCATCGCTTTTGTAAGACCACCTGTGTATCTTTAACCAGATGTGTCTCCATTAAACAAATCACTGCCGGGTTCTGATCTTTTATATGTTGTAAAATGGTAGTCCGTCTGGTCACGTCAGAGAGGCCTCTTACATTCCAACTTAATATTCTAATATATTCACCCATAGTCACTGGTATGATCATTTATGTACAATATGTCCCAGGCCATATGCTGTCTGTCCCTCCCCCCTTTCCCTAGAATATTCTGCCCCCCCTCCCCCCTTTCCCTTCCCCCCTGACTCCTCCCCTCCCTTCCCCTAATATCTCGTCTCTCACCGAGAGTGGGTCTCCAATACCTAGCGCCCAATCTGCTCGGTACCTCGATACTTATGATTGCAATCCTCCTTCCTCCTCCCGCCTTAAAGAAAATCGTTATGCAACTTGCCATACATGTGATACATACACTAGAAATTTACAGTAGGATATAAACCGCATATCCCAACACCATCCGGACACCCTCCCAAACTTATAGTGCTTCAGAAGCTGTCCGGATACTCCCTCAGCCCCCCCCCCCCCCTCCTTGGATACAACAAAAATGAACAACCCGTAATAGGGCAAACAAATCCCCCTTTACTCTAAGGACTATAAAATATAAACTCTTGGGTATAAGACCCATTTGGTCCTTTTCACCGGCATAGTTCAACCAATTTCCTTGGTACACCTTGGAACACTGCTGCTTAATTTTAGTCCCGTCTACTGCCACAGCTCAGCCGTCTGTTGCTTTAAGCTTTTTAGCATTGACATCCAGCCATTGGGTAGCCTCTTCTGGTGTCGTAAAAAACTGAACTTTGTCCAGAGCAATCACTCTCAGCCGTGCCGGGAAGAACATTGAGTACTGTATCCCCATGTCACGCATACGTCTCTTAACTCCTTTGAATTGCATCCTTTGTTTCTGTACCGTTGGGGAATAGTCTGGGTACATTGCAATTTGCTGCCCATTAATCGTCAGATCCTCTGCATCTCTTGCTTTCCTCAGGATAATGTCCCGGTCTCGGTAGTTTAGAATCCTGGCTAGCACAGTACGGGGTTCCGCCCCTGGTGGTCTTTGCTGTGTGGGCACCCTGTGGGCTCTCTCAACTGCAAATACTTTAGTCAGGAAATGTTCCCCAATCTTTCCTTTTAGCCAGGCTTCTATAAAACCAGTGGGGTCTCTCCCCTCTGCTTTTTCCGGTATGCCCACTATACGGATATTGTTCCTTCGTGACCTGTTCTCCAGGTCGTCATTCTTTGCAATCACCTCTGCTAGCTGCTGGCTGTGCCTTTTCTCAGCTTTTTGCATGGCTGTAATAGTGTCCTCTGCTGTTCCCACTCTCTCCTCCACTGCAGCCATGCGTTTATCTGCTTTTTTAAGGGTTATATTTATGTTAGTGATCTCCCCCTGCAATCTGTGGACCTGTTCAGCCACAGTGGTCAGTGTCTTTTTGCAGGATGACACTAAGCAGAATACATCCCTCAGTGTGGGTTCTCCCTCCTTCTCAGGCTCTCCTGGGCCCCCTGCAGCTTCCTCCATAACTGGGTCTGCCTTGTCTGTGTTGCCAGCATCTCCCTCTGATTGGGAATCCTCGTCTTCCACTATCGGGCCACTCGCACCCTCTCCTCCAGCACCCACCTTAGCTCCTTCAGATTTCCTGGAGAATCGCTCCAGTTTTGCTGCAGCCGCCATCCTGTGTCTGCAGGCGGCGTTCTCCTTCTCTGCGGCCTCCCGCGCTACGGCGCCATCTTGGGAGCCTCCTCCTCCAGCAGTGCCCACATCTTGCTGCCTCCGTCTCGTCATTGCGGCCGTGTGCGGGCTTTAAAGTGTCGGCAGTCGGTTCCTGACAATCTCCCCCGTCACACTCGGCAGTGTGGGGCTTCAGACGGCGGGATATGCGGCGGTGCAGTGTTTCGGTCGGCGGGAGATCTCCACACTGCGTCCGCTCACATTACCCGCTAGGCCACGCCCCAGAAATCACCATCTCTACACGTCTGACAGCCATTCCATTCCAGTGTCAGTTGAATTCCAACTGAAGTACACCTCATTCTACTTAATGTGCTTCTGATTAGGTCATCACAATCCAAAACAAGTGCTAGGAAGAGCCCAAAAGTAATTTGAATGAAAAAATAACTTCCTTAAAAATAACATCCTTAAAATTTCGAAGACAGCAGTCCATTACAACAGGGTCAAGCAGCAGACATTGGGGACAACAAAGCTACAGACCAGCAGAGGGTGAAAGTAACTCTCCACTGCCCGTGAAAAGAAAAATAGGGAGGGGGACAAGAGGCGCAATAGTGCCCTATCACTAGTGACACTTGTGTATGCTGGTGTGCTATGAAGCTGCTCACCTGGTCCAGTTGTGATCCCCACAACTGGTTTGAAGGCGTTTTGGAATCTGTGTTCCAGCTGCTGCAGGACCTCCACCGACCACTGGATAGTGGTTTGAATCCAAGACAATGATGGGAGTGCTGGTGTGTCACGGTCCGCGCTGCTGTGGTATGGATAAACTCACCAAAGAGCCAAGATAGTTATCATCCTTTATTTCCTCCTCTCTCCTACGCGGGACATGTCCCTGAGGAAGGCGCCGGGTGTGGCGCTGAAACACGTAGGAGAGAGGAGGAAATAAAGGATGATAACTATCTTGGCTCTTGGTGAGTTTATCCATACCACAGCAGCGCGGACCATGACACACCAGCACTCCCATCATTGTCTCCACTGCCCGGGATGACCATCATCTTATTCGAATGCTACTCAGCAACTACAGCATGACATCATGTGACCTACAAAAGGAATGGCAAATGGCAGTTGGGGTAAAGTGCACGGCAAGAACAGTTCGTAACAGACTCCTAGAGGCAGGAGTCAAGTCATGTAAAGCTAGAAAAAAGCCTTTCATCAATGAGAAGCAAAGGAGAACCAGGCTGAAGTTTGCCAAAGACCATAAGGATTGGACCATAGAGGACTGGAGAAAGGTAATCTTCTCTGATGAATCTAATTTTCAGCTTTGCCCAACACATGGTCGACTAGTGGTTAGATGGAGACCTTGAGAGGCGTACAAGCCTTAGTGTCAATGTGAAATTTGGTGGAGGATCGGTGATGATCTGGGGATGCTTCAGCAAGGCCGGAATTGGGCAAGTTAATCTTTGCAAAGGACATATGCATCAAGCCGCATACAAGGTTATCCTTGAAAAACACTTGCTTCCTTTTGCTCAGGCAATGTTCTCCAACTCTGAGGAATGCTTTTTTCCAGCAGGAAAATGCCCCATGCCACACAGCTAGGTCAATCAATTTGTGGATGAAGGAGCACCACATGAAGACCCTATCATGGCCAGCCTAATCTACAGACCTGAACCTCATTTAAAACCTCTGGAATGTAATCAAGAAGAAGATGGATAATCACAAGCCATCAAACAAAGAAGAAATGCTTAAAGGGGAACTCCAGTGAGAGAAAACTTTTTAGTACAGTTCCTGCCCAGCTACATGATGAAGCAGAGCTGTACACTGCGGTTCTAGGATCTATATATCACTTATGATTCAATAAAATCATACCTGCTCCTCTGCTATGACCCCCGCCTCAGGGAACCCAAAAGTCTTCAGCCTAGCAGCTTCATGTAAAAGCAAAAAGCAGGAGGTGTGTCGGGGGCGTGCATGCTGGGAGCTGCAGGATCAGCCTACATTCTCGCCCCCTCACAATTCTGTTTAGTGAGGGGGCGTTGCAGGGGGCATGCAGAGATTTAGGTTCCCTGAGGTGGGGGCCAGAACAGAGGAGCAGGTATGATTTTATTGAATTATAAGTGACTTATAGATCCTAGAACTGAAGTGTACAGCTCTGTTTCATCATGTAGGAGGGCAGGTACTGTACTAAAGAGTTTTCTCTCAATGGAGTTCCCCTTTACATTTTTGTGCCAGGAGTGGCATAAGGTCACCCAAAAGCAGTGTGAAAGACTGGTGGAAAGCATGCCAAGACGCATGAAAGCTGTGATTAAAAGTAATGTTTACTCCACCAGATATTGATATCTGAACTCTTCTTGGGTTAAACCAGTGGTGGGGAACGTCCGGCCCCCGGGCCGGATCCGGCCCGCCACGTTATCTCATCCGGCCCGCCAGGGCCGGGACGACAGCTAGGCGATCGACCGCCGCCCGGCCCTGGCGAGGAGAAGCTGCGGCAGCTAGCGGTGGGCGCTGCCATGTTCTTTGTGGCTGGCGCCCACTAACTGTACAGCCGGTCAATAGAGGTTGAGACCTCTACACAATGGCCGCGGTCTCCAATTAGCCGCGGCCATTTTGTTGAAGTCTCAGCTTCCACCGACCGGCTGTACTGTTAGTGGGCGCCGGCCAAAAAGAACATGGCGGCGCCCACCGCTAGCTGCCGCAGGCCCGCAGCTACTCCCCGCAGGCAGCGTCCTGCAGATGTGCCCTCCGGGCTCCGGCACCCCTGCTCCACATCCACAGCTCAATGGTAAGTTTTGCTGGAGGCTGTGGGGGAGGCTGTGAAGGAGGCTGTGAGGGAGGCTGTGAAGGAGGCTGTGAGGGAGGCTGTGAGGGAGGCTGTGAGGGAGGCTGTGGGGGAGGCTGTGAGGGAGGCTGTGAGGGAGGCTGTGAGGGAGGCTGTGGGGGAGGCTGTGAGGGAGGCTATGAAGGAGGCTGTGAGGGAGGCTGTGGGGGAGACAGGGAGGCTGTGGGGGAAGCTGTGGGGGAGGCTGTGGGGGAGACAGGGAGGCTGTGGGGGAGACAGGGAGGCTGTGAGGGAGGCTGTGGGGGAGACAGGGAGGCTGTGAAGGAGGCTGTGAGGGAGGCTATGAGGGAGGCTGTGAAGGAGGCTGTGAAGGAGGCTGTGAGGGAGGCTGTGAGGGAGACAGGGAGGCTGTGGGGGAGGCAGGGAGGCTGTGAGGGAGGCTGTGAGGGAGGCTGTGGGGGAAGCTGTGGGGGAGGCTGTGGGGGAGACAGGGAGGCTGTGGGGGAGGCTGTGGGGGAGACAGGGAGCTGTGGGGGAGACAGGAAGGCTGTGGGGG
This sequence comes from Allobates femoralis, assembly GCA_033576535.1. NCBI lineage: Eukaryota > Metazoa > Chordata > Amphibia > Anura > Aromobatidae > Allobates > Allobates femoralis. Next base: position 275,710,874 of record JARQOC010000002.1, on the reverse strand, counting down.
AGACAGGGAGGCTATGAGGGAGGCTGTGAAGGAGGCTGTGGGGGAAGCTGTGGGGAGACAGGGAGGCTGTGAGGGAGGCTGTGAGGGAGGCTGTCGGGGAGACAGGGAGGAGGCTGTGAAGGAGGCTATGAGGGAGGCTGTGAGGGAGGCTGTGGGGGAAGCTGTGGGGGGCTGTGGGGGAGACAGGGAAGCTGTGGGGGAGACAGGAAGGCTGTGGGGGAGACAGGAAGGCTGTGGGGGAGACAGGGAGGCTGTGGGGGAGACAGGGAGGCTGTGAGGGAGGCTGTGGGGGAGACAGGGAGGAGGCTGTGAAGGAGGCTATGAGGGAGGCTGTGAGGGAGGCTGTGGGGGAAGCTGTGGGGGAGGCTGTGGGGGAGACAGGGAGGCTGTGGGGGAGACAGGGAGGCTGTGGGGGAGACAGGAAGGCTGTGGGGGAGACAGGAAGGCTGTGGGGGAGACAGGGAGGCTGTGGGGGAGACAGGGAGGCTGTGAGGGAGGCTGTGGGGGAGACGGAGGCTGTGGGGGAGACAGGGAGGCTGTGGGGGAGGCAGGGAGGCTGTGAGGGAGGCTGTGGGGCAGGCTGTGGGGGAGGCAGGGAGGCTGTGAGGGAGGCTGTGGGGGAGACAGGAAGGCTGTGGGGGAGGCTGTGGGGGAGACAGGGAGGCTGTGAGGGAGGCTGTGGGGGAGGCTGTGAGGGAGGCTGTGAGGGAGGCTGTGAGGGAGGCTGTGGGGGAGACAGGGAGGCTGGCCCCCCGTGTACACGTGTGTCGTGTGCCTCAGGCCCCGTGTACCCGTGTGTCGTGCGCCTCTGGCCCCCATGTACCCGTGCGCCTCTGGCCACCTTGTACCGGTGCGCGAATTTATACGGCCCGCGAATGATATTCTAAATTTCCAAATGGCCCTTTGCAGAGAAAAGGTTCCCCACCCCTGGGTTAAACCATTAGTATTGTTTTTTCTAAATGAATATGAACTTGTCTTCTTAGCATTACTTGAGGTCTGAAATCACTGTTTCTTCATTATTATTTTGACGATTTCTCATTTGCTACAAATAAATACAAAATGTTTAGTTTTGAATTTCGGAGACATGTTGTCAGTAGTTTATAGAATAAAAGAACAATGTACATTGTACTCAAAAATATACCTATAAAGAGAAAAATCAGAGAAACTGAAAACTTTGTAGTGGTCTCTTAAGGTACTGTCACACACGGCAATTTTGCTAGGCAATTTCACTGGCAATTTGCTGGTTGCAGTGAAATCATGGACACATTGTTTCATTTGTACACAGCAACAATAGAACAATGTGTCCATGATTTCACTGCAACCACCAAATGGCCAGTGAAATTGCCTAGCAATATTGCAGCATATGACGGTACCTTTAGTGGGCAGTTTTTTGCTGTCCGCCAACATAGAGCCATCCATAAGCAAATCACTTCCAGGGGAGGGGAGGGAGAGCAGAGTTTTTTTGTTTTTTTTGTACACATCATATCTGGTCAATGCTGATTTTACCCCCAGTGCAAGCCATTAAGACACTGTAGGCAGCTCGCACTGTGCCGATCACAAAGTGAACCAGCACAACAATGCTCGCTCCAGTGATTTGCGTACATAAACCACCCAAATTCCAAACACGGACACTGAAACGTTTTGTACAGTCATAGACATGTTGTCAGTAGTTTATAGAATAAAAGAACAATGTACATTTCACTCAAAAATATACCTATAAAGAGAAAAATCACAGAGATTGAACATTTAGCAGTGGTCTCTTAATTTTTGCCAGAGCTGTATATGTACAGTACAGACCAAAAGTTTGGACACACCGTCTCATTCAAAGAGTTTTCTTTATTTTCATGATTATGAAAATAGTAGATTCACACTGAAGGCATCAAAACTATGAATTAACACATGTGGAATTATATACTTAACAAATAAGTGTGAAATATCTGAAAATATGTCTTATATGCTAGGTTCTTCAAAGTAGCCACCTTTTGCTTTGATTACTGCTTTGCACACTCTTGGCATTCTCTTGATGAGCTTCAAGAGGTAGTCACCGGAAATAGTTTTCATATCACAGGTGTGCCCTGTCAGATTTAATAAGTGGGATTTCTTGCCTTATAAATGGGGTTGGGACCATCAGTTGTGTTGTGCAGACGTCTGGTGGATACACAGCTGATAGTCCTACTGAATAGACTGTTAGAATTTGTATTATGGCAAGAAAAAAGCAGCGAAGTAAAGAAAAACAAGTGGCCATCATTACTTTAAGAAAGGAAGATCAGTCAGTGTGAAAAATTGGGAAAACTTTGAAAGTGTCCCCAAGTGCAGTTGCAAAAACCATCAAGCGCTACAAAGAAACTGGCTCACATGAGGGCCGCCCCAGGAAAGGAAGACCAAGAGTCACCTCTGCTGCGGAGGATAAGTTCATCCGAGTCACCAGCCCCAGAAATTGCAGGTTAACAGCAGTTCAGATTAGAGACAAGGTCAATGCCACACAGAGTTCTAGCAACAGACACATCTCTACAACAACTGTTAAGAGGAGACTTTGTGCAGCAGGCCTTCATGGTAAAATAGCTGCTTGGAAATCACTGCTAAGGACAGGCAACAAGCAGAAGACACTTGTTCGGATTAAAAAACACAAGGAATGGACATTAGACCAGTGGAAATCTGTGCTTTGGTCTGAAGAGTCCAAATTTGAGATCTTTGGTTCCAACCACTGTGTCTTTGTGCGAAGCAGAAAAGGTGAATGGATGGACTCTACATGCCTGGTTCCCACCATGAAGCATGGAGGAGGAGGAGGTGTAATGGTGTGGGGGTGCTTGCTGGTGACACTGTTGGGGATTTATTCAAAATTGAAGGCATACTGAACCAGCATTGCTACCACAGCATCTTGCAGCGGCATGCTATTCCATCCAGTTTGCGTTTAGTTGGACCATTTGTGACTAAATGGACTCCTTCAATGTAGAACATATGATGATTTCCTATGTAACCCAGACAGTATGGTATTTTCTCGCAACTTGGAATATGCCACTCATGGGTTAAGTTCTTAAAATCTAACCAGACTTTATTTTGTATACCCATTGTTGACGTATATAATGTAATTATATTGCCTCTTTGAATTGTGATTTAATTCCTATCTTGTGAGAGGACACTCATTGTTTTTTCCAGTCTTGAAGAGGTTTGGAAATGTTGACCGTATGTATGTAATCATCTCAACTTTTTGTCTTAGAAAGGTCAGAGGGACAGAGGCTCAGAAAACCTAATTATGCCTACTGCCCTTTGTATTACTATGTAAATGTATCCTGCTAGGTGCTATGTAAACCATCTGTATGTGGCTCTCCCTTGACAGAAATTAATCCTACTAACATTCCATTGTATGGCTATGTCAATCAGTGTGTTAGGCACCTTTGCCAGGACTGCAATACTATTAGAGATGTTTTATGTGAGGCTTGAGCTCCAGCCAATAAGAATACAGTCTTATTCCACCAATGGTGATGTCCCCAATATCCTACAATGAGGGCTGAGGGGATAGCAAGAGGACTGTTCATTTACTAGGGCGAGTTAGATTCTGTCTAGTGCCCTCAGTCTACGGATTTCGGTCCCGGCTCGATTGGCACTGGACTTAATAAAGGTAGCTAATCTAGGATCTTCGGGTCCGATTGGCAAGCCATAACCCCAGGCCTAGGCATTTCGGTGGCGACCAAGGGGATAAGAACCTGGATTATAACACCACAAGGATTTCAGCATCAAATTATCGGATTCGGCTGTGATGACAAAGACTGCATAAGGAAGCCACGCAGGTTGGGACAATCCAGTCACCTGGCTACAGACTGTGCTGTGCTATGTTCTAATCCCTGGTGAGCCAAGCGAAAGGGTGAGACTCTGTTGCCTGTTGCATTTTTGTGTTTTGCTGGTTATGTGTTGTATGCTGTTAACTGTTTGGGGATCCAATAAAGGCTTAATATTGTGGTTCCCTCACCCTGTGTTGTCTGAGTAGTGTTCCGCTCACGGTTAAGGAGCTCGGGCGTTCAGTTGGGGATGAGCCCAGGTCCACATTGTCTTTGTAAAGGCGGTTGGGCCAGCGGACGAGAGCACCCACTGACCCCCGGGTCTCCACACCATCATTTATTTTCAACATGACAATGACCCTAAACACCCCTCGAAGCTGTGTAAGGGCTATTTGACCAAGAAGGAGAGTGATGGGGGTGCTACGCCAGATGACCTAGCCTCCACAGTCACCAGACCTGAACCCAATCGAGATGGTTTGGGGTGAGCTGGGCTGCAGAGTGAAGGCAAAAGGGCCAACAAGTGCTAAGCATCTCTAGGAACTCCTTCAAGACTGTTGGAAGACCATTTCCGGTGACTGCCTCTTGAAGCTCATTAAGAGAATGCCAAGAGCGTGCAAAGCAGTAATCAAAGCAAAAGGTGGCTACTTTGAAGAACCTAGAATATAAGACATTTTCAGTTGTTTCATACTTTTTTGTTAAGTATATAATTGCACATGTGTTAATTCATAGTTTTGATTACTTCAGTGTGAATCTACAATTTTCATAGTCATGAAAATAAAGAAAACTCTTTGAATGAGAAGGTGTGTCCAAACTTTTGGTCTGTACTGTATATATATGTATAAAAAACAGAAAATGGAAGAGCACAAAAATAGAAAAAAAAACGGGTGCAAGCCCTCCTACCATAAATCCATAGGTTTAAATACAGATTAAAAAAATGGACAGCAGCACTTCCTCCATAAGTGAAAAAATTGTGGATTTTATTCCCAGGACCGCAACGTTTCGGCTTAGTATAAAGCCTTCCTCAAGCAGTACAGTCTGAGCAAAAAGTGAACACTTATATAAGGCCCAACACAGGGAATACAATTAGTGTAATTAATCTCACAATCAGTATAAAAATATAAATAAAGTGCATACAGTGCAATGGAAATAGTGCTTCTCATGTTGTATATTAATAATAAATGTGCCAAAAATCGTCCCTAATACACATATTCTAAATAATCTATATACCAGGACCGTAAGGCACTTAATTAATCATAACTACATAAAACCGTGCACCTGTGAACAAAGGGATTGAGAAAACTCACATGTTCCTTTGTATGGTGCTCACCCATACCGTAGCAGTATTGTAAATGGCGTTCAACAGAACGCTCTGCGCATGTTTAAGGAGGTAGTGACTCTTTCCAGCCATTGCCTAGATCTCGTGCACACACAATAGTGTCGCGAGATTCTTGGCCGCCATTACATATTACCGTAGTTACCGCTAGAAACACGGTCTAGAGCATTAGACTGAGCGGATATAAAATCCCGCGCATGCGCACTAGCGCCGCAGGATTCACGGTGGCCATTTTGGGTTACCATAGTAACAACGTTATAAACATATTACGGCACAAATAGCTAAAAAAAATCCTGGAGCAAAGTAATTTTACCAACTCCAATAACTGGCTAACATAACTAATATAATAGTCTCATTGAGCACAATGATCCACAATTTTTTCACTTATGGAGAAAGTGATTCTGTCCATTTTTTTCATCTATATATATATATACTAGCTGTACTACCCGGCTTCGCCCGGGTTAATAACTGCTGTTAACAAAATAGAATGTGTTAACAAAAATGTATTCAGCACACAAAAACCACAAAACAAATCGATAAAAATGTAATTATTAAAAGGCAAAAAACTAAGCTAATAGAAGCATTTCACAACATACCATATATACTCGTGTATAAGCCGACCCGTGTATAAGCCGACCCCCCTACTTTTGCCCCCAAAACCTGGGAAAATTTATTGACTCGTGTATAAGCCGAGGGTGGACCCCAGCACAGGTATACAGCCCCCAGCAGTGTGGTATACAGCAGCCTCCCCAGTGGTATATACAGGCCCCAGCAGTGTTACAGCAGCAGCCGCAGTGGTATATACAGCAGCAGCCCCAGTGGTAGTATACAGCAGCCCCAGAGGTATATACAGCAGCCCCAGTGGTAGTATACAGCAGCAGCCCCAGTGGTAGTATACAGCAGCAGCCCCAGTGGTAGTATACAGCAGCAGCCCCAGTGGTAGTATACACGCAGCCCCAGTAGTATATACAGCCCCAGTGGTAGTATATAGCCCCAGTGGTAGTATATATACAGCCCCAGTGGTAGTATATAGCCCCAGTGGTAGTATATAGCCCCAGTGGTAGTATATAGCCCAATGGTAGTATATAGCCCCAGTAGTAGTATACAGCCCCAGTGGTAGTATATAGCCCCAGTGGTAGTATATAGCCCCAGTGGTAGTATACATACAGCCCCAGTGGTAGTATATAGCCCCAATGGTAGTATATAGCCCCAGTAGTAGTATACAGCCCCAGTGGTAGTATATAGCCCCAGTGGTAGTATATATACAGCCCCAGTGGTAGTATATAGCCCCAGTGGTAGTATATAGCCCCAGTGGTAGTATATAGCCCCAGTAGTAGTATACAGCCCCAGTGGTAGTATATATACAGCCCCAGTGGTAGTATATAGCCCCAGTGGTAGTATATAGCCCCAGTGGTAGTATATAGCCCCAGTGGTAGTATACAGGGCCCCAGCAGGGCCCCCCTCATAATTTGGCGCCCCCACCTCAGTTTCTGGGCCCCCCCGCATGCAGCGCTGCACATATACATTACGTGTCTAGCAGCTGTTACCCTCCGGTGGCAGATCGCGGCTCCCGGCTCCGGGCTCCATCTTCCTCTCTGTCTTCCTGGTTGTCATGTGACCGGCGCGATGACGTCATCGCGCCGGTCACAAAGCAGGAAGACAGCGAGGAAGATGGAGCCCGGAGCCGGGAGCCGCGATCTGCCACCGGAGGGTAACAGCTGCTAGACACGTAATGTATATGTGCAGCGCTGCATGCGGGGGGGCCCAGAAACTGAGGTGGGGGGGCCAAACTTTGAGGGGGGCCGTATGACTCGCGTATAAGCCGAGGGGGGACTTTTCAGCCCAATTTTTGGGCTGAAAAACTCGGCTTATACGCGAGTATATACGGTATATTTCAACACCACAGATATTCCACAGTTTCTATATCCTTTCACATAGAGATCATGTGACTGGCATCAGCCTTTCCACCAACACACCCTAACTGACCTCCTATTACCTCACAGACATCCTATTACCTCACAGAAGCTTTACTGAGAATGTCCTTTGTTGTCTATATTAACCAATCAGAGCTCAGATTAACAGTAGCAAAATAGAAGATGAGCTGTGATTGGTTGCTATTGGCAGCCTGATAAATCCCCAGGCAACAGGAAACCCTCCCCCCCTGACAGTATATATTAGCTCACACATACACATAATAGACAGGTCATGTGACTGACAGCTGCCGTATTTCCTATACGGTACATTTGTTTTTCTTGTAGTTTTGCTGCTTATTAATCAGATTTTTATTGTTGAAGGATAATACCAGACTTGTGTGTTTTTTAGGGCAATTATGTGGCGAGCCTGGTGTATGTGTGGTGAAATGTGTGCTGAGGGTGGTATATGTGTTCAAGCATGTGGTAGTGTGAGGCGCATTTTGTGTGTGTGTTCATATCCCCGTGTGTGGTGAGTATCCTATGTTGGGGCCCCACCTTAGCATCTGTATGGTATATACTCTTTGGCGGCATCACTCTCATTCTTTAAGTCCCCCTTGTTCACATCTGGTAGCTGTCAATTTGCCTACAACACATTTCCTTTCACTTTTTCCCCATTATGTAGATAGGGCCAAAATTGTTTGGTGAACTGGAACGCTCAGGGTTAAAATTTCACCTCACAACATAGCCTATGACGCTCTTGGGGTCCAGACGTGTGACTGTGCAAAATTTTGTGGCTATAGCTGACAGCTGTCGATTTTCCTCCAACACTTTTCCTTTCCCTTTTTCCCCATTATGTAGATAGGGGCAATATTGTTTGGTGAATTGGAATGCGCGGGATTAAAATTTCGCCTCACAACATAGCCTATGACGCTCCCGGGGTCTAGACGTGTGACTGTGCAAAATTTTGTGGCTGTAGTTGCGACGGTGTAGATGCCAATCCCGGACATACATACATACACACATACATACATACACACACACATTCAGCTTTATATATTAGATATTTATATTTAGTAAATAGGCCATGCATATTACAAAATTTGTTACAGATGATTTGCCATAGCAACAGTTTGTTCCAGGCGTAACAAGAAAACACTTGAGAATAAAAAAAATAAAATAAAAGAAGTACCTTAGCCCCATGTAGCTGTATAGAAGCATCTGTTTCGTGCATACACTTGCATGCCACCTCTCCCAGCTCCATGAGATAACTCTGTGCCATAATGAAGTAACCCTTAACAAGACGGGCAAGCACCTGTAGAGAACACACAAATTACATTTTGTAAGTAAGTCTTTATATCACGCACCCACATTATTAAACTGCAACCACACCATAAAGAGTCAGTTTAGTGGAAAAAAATGAGATGCTATATGGTTGACAATACTCTTTATTGGACTGGGCAGTGAGTAATTTCCATTCACATGTAAGAGAGTAAACTAATAAGCTGCTAAAACCAAGCAGACTGCCATTTGTAGTGGCCCAGGAAAGTGAAAAAGTCTCTGGTTGCCATGGTGACTGCTCTGTGTCTAGGAAAGTGAAATCACAATCTCTGGTTGCCTTGGTGACGGCTCTGTCAGTTGCTCCTGTTGTTGTTGTTGTTGATCGCTCACTGTGGTGGCCATTACTAGTGTAAGGATTACAGCAGAGCCAGTGCAAGCTATATGGGCCTTTAAAGTTGTTTGCAAGCCCTGTTGTGTGGACTAAAGACTTTATCTTGAACTGAGCAAGTGTCCAGCATCCGAGGAGGCTGAGGAGATGTTCCCCTGATGGAGCGAGTGATTGGCGTCCAGGAAGGCCGTGAGTGACTGCGAAAGGAGAGCCGGCGTCCGGTGCCACCCACATTGGGAGGATCCTGACAAGGTCCTGACAAGCCCTGGAAAAGAGTGCTCTACAGATTGCACCCCAAGCTAACAGAACTAAAGTGCTGGACATGTCAATTTGGCATTGGCTGGTAAGCTGCCAAATTTTGCTGTTTTTTTACAATACGTTTTTTTTTGGCGCCAAAGGTTTTTCTTTTCTTTTTCTTTTTCTGGACTTGCTGCAGCCCACGTGGAATATACACCGGTGTAAAGCTACATTTGAGGTTGATGGTACCATAGTTTTGAGATACCCGGGTATCCCTGTGCTAAGTGTATAGCCAGCATTGATATAGTGTATTGTATTGTTATTAGCTGTGATAAGTTATACTCAGTGTGCCATCTCAGAGGTCCCATCAGACCGCCCACAGTTGATGTACATAAGCCTTTAGTTAAGTTAAATCCTTGATAAGTCTAAGTAGGTAAATTTGCTCCTGGTTCTGAGTGTGATTTACATACCCTGGGAACTCTGAGATCGGTGCATTGATGCCGGGTGTTAAACTGTTATTGGTAATATTTTAAGGGGATTTTGAGACTTTTACATTCCTTACTGAACCATACCTTGATCCCCATATCAGTAAAAATACTGTTGTTTATTTCTGCCTCTGTCTCAGTCTGTGACTCACTGGATCTTAATAGGACCTCCGGTCATTACACACACCTGTAAGGCTTCAAGGCGGACAGGAGAGGGTTCGTACTGAAGATTAGCTGTGGAGCCGACATCACTGTCAGAATAGGAGTCTTCTCTTGGATTAACTACCAATGAGATGCACAATCGTATAAGCCAGCAGGATTCGGACTGTGGCTGCTCACAATTAAGGCTCGCTCTCGCTTCTGTCTCCTGAACAGTCTCGCTCCTCCACCAGTCAGGGTCACTGAGTCGATTGATGACTGCAGGCCCAGCATTTGGCAGCAATGAAACACTGGGTTGTTGCAGAAGTACTTTCACCTCAGGTAATGGCGTCTGAGCAGATACAATAGCTCCCAGTAATGTCAGGCTTGAGACGCGAACGTTCACATCTATAAATAAAGAATATGATGGGACATCAATAAAATAACTAACAAAAACAGGGCACATAAATATAGCCACAGAACAGAAGAAATATGTTAAAGCCGATAATTACAAATTAATGAGGACATTTTAATTTTATTAAGATTAAATGTAACCTGACAGCAGAACCTGTGGGCATGTTTAGGGAACACCTGTCAGTCACCGATGTGGCTCGGTCAAACTTACGTGGCCGAGGTCAGCGTCTGATACATGCTGCGTGACTCGGGCAGAATGTGTCCACTTTAAAGTAACACATATCGTGTCACACGTCTGTGTGCTGTCCTATTTTTCATGGACAACATACAGACAGTTACATACACCAGCTTTAAAACAGGCCCATCTCTTCAGTGAAGGGGCAGCGTCTCGTTGCTGTGGTGATGCGGGAAATGAGGTACCACCTACTTCCTCCATTGGGCCCTGCGCAATATCCGGCCCTGGATCACGAGCGGGGGATTACATTACAAGCGCTCACATGGTTAGTGGTTGGATGGAGCCATTTATTGTCAAATTGTTCGGGATGCAAAGAAAAGCCCACAAATAACATCAGCTGAAATACAGGACTCGCTGAAAAATAGTTGTGTGGCTGTTTCAAGATGCACAATAAGGAGGCACCTGAAGAAAAATTGGCTGTATGGTTGAGTCACCAGAAGAAAGCCATTACCGCACAAATGCCACAAAGTATCTCACATACAATATGCCAAACAGCACAGAAACAAGCTTCCAAACTTCTGGAACAAGGTAATTAGGAGTGATGAGACCAAAATCAAATTTTTTGGCCACACCCATAAATGTTACATTTGGAGAGGTGTCAACAAGACATATGATGAAAAGAACACCATTCCTACTGTAAATCACAAAGGTGGATCGCTGATGATGTGGGGATGTGTGAGCTACAAAGGCACAGGAAACTCGGTCAAAGTTGAAGGAAAGATGAATGCAGCACGTTATCAGTGAATACTGGAGGCAAACTTGCACTCATCAGCCCAGAAGCAGCACATGGGACGTACTTGAACATTCCAACATGACAACAATCCAAAACACAAGGCCAAGTCAGCCTATCATTTGCTACAGCAGAACAAAGTGAAAGTTCTGAAGCGGCCATCTCAGTCTCCTGACCTCTATATCATTGAGCCACTCTGGTGAGAACTGAAGCGCACAGTTCATACATGAAAGGACAAGAATTTACAGGAACTGGAAGCTTTTTGCCAAGAAGAATGGACAGCTTTACCATCTGAGAAAATAAAGAGCCTCATCCACAACTACCACAAAAGACTTCAAGCTGTCATGTTATCAACATGGTTTTACGAGGGACCGTTCCTGTCAAACTAATCTAATAAGCTTCTATGAAGAAGTAAGTTCTGGACTGGACCAAGGAAATGCAGTGGATGTGGTGTATTTGGATTTTTCAAAAGCTTTTGATACGGTGCCACACAAAAGGTTGATACATAAAATGAGGGCAATGGGGATAGGGGAAAATATGTGTAAGTGGGTTAAGAACTGGCTTAGTGATAGGAAACAAAGGGTGGTTATTAATGGAACAAACTCAGAATGGGTCACAGTTAATAGTGGGGTACCACAGGGGTCAGTGTTGGGCCCGCTTCTATTTAATATATTTATTAATGACCTTGTAGGGGGCATACAGAGTGGAATCTCAATATTTGCAGATGACACTAAACTCTGCAGGGTAATCAATACAGAGGAGGACAATTTTATATTACAGGAGGATTTATGTAAACTAGAAGCTTGGGCTGCTAAATGGCAAATGCGCTTTAATGGGGATAAATGTAAAGTCATGCACTTGGGCAGAGGAAACAAAAGGTATAATTATGTGCTTAATTGTAAAACACTGGGCAAAACTGTCACTGAAAAAGACCTGGGTGTATGGATAGATGATAAACTCACATTTAGTGGCCAGTGTCAGGCAGCTGCTGCAAAGGCAAATAAAATAATGGGATGCATTAAAAGAGGCATAGATGCTCATGAGGAGAACATAATTTTACCTCTATACAAGTCACTAGTGCGACCACACTTAGAATACTGTGTACAATTCTGGTCTCCGGTGTATAAGAAAGACATAGCTGAACTAGAGCGGGTCCAGAGAAGAGCGACAAAAGTCATTAGAGGACTGAGGGGTCTGCAATACCAAGACAGGTTATTAAACTTGGGGTTATTTAGCTTGGAAAAACGAAGGCTTAGGGGTGATCTTATAATAATGTATAAATATATGAGGGGGCAGTACAGAGACCTTTCTAATGATCTCTTTACTCTTAGGCCTGAGACGGGGACAAGGGGGCATCCTCTACGTCTGGAGGAAAGAAGGTTTAATCATAATCACAGACGCGGATTCTTTACTGTAAGAGCAGGGAGACTATGGAACTCTCTGCCACATGCTGTTGTAATGAGTGACTCACTACTAACATTTAAGAAGGGCCTGGATGCCTTTCTTGAAAACTATAATATTACCAGTTATACATACTAGATTCTTTGATAGGGCGTTGATCCAGGGAATTAGTCTGATTGCCGTATCTGGGGTCAGGAAGGAATTTTTTCCCCCAATGTGGAGCTTAGTGTTGCCACATGGGGTTTTTTTTGCCTTCCTCTGGATCAACATGTTAGGCTATGGGTTGAAAACATACGATGGACTTAAAGTTTCTTCAACCTTAATAAACTATGTTCACTATGTTACTATGTTAGAGGCGAGCAATACAAAGTACTTAAGAATTTTGGATATGTGAACTTTTGATCAGGGTCATTTGGATGTTTTGGTGGTCATTTGATTAAAAAAGACAAAAACACAGTGTTTGACAATTAAAATGGCTTCACCCAACCACTAAACAATAAGTGGAAAAATAGGTTTTTGTGCTTCATCATATTTCTGAAAAAGGCCAAGAAAGCAAAAAATCAGCTAGGTAATGTAAATTTGGGCGCCAACTGTAGTATCCACATTGTGGGGTGACATCCTTACAACTTTCTAGGATCTACGAGAATTTTTTAGCATTAATGTACATGGTTTGTCCTTCCACATAGGTGTGAATTTTCTCTCTATTTAATACACAGGGTTGTGGATAGGTGTTATCCCAAGTCTCATCATCGCTCCTTATCAGGGGGTCTTTGCCAGCAATGTTGATGTTTCTATCAAGATTTTT
>JARQOC010000002.1:274660122-275012622 GCA_033576535.1 Allobates femoralis | reverse complement strand
GAAGCCCCACGCCGTTTTTTTTCTTGCCAGCCAGGTACACCTAGGTAGTTGGGGGTGGATGGCAGCCTACAGCTCTCTAAGTCTACCTGGCTGGCAAGAAAAAAAAACGGCGTGGGGCTTCGCCGCATTTTTCTTTGCCAGCCAGGTACAACTAGGCAGCTGGGAGCTGCCATCCACCCCCAACTACCTAGGTGTACCTGGCTGGCAAGAAAAAAAACGGCGTGGGGCTTCGCCGCATTTTTCTTTGCCAGCCAGGTACAACTAGGCAGCTGGGAGCTGCCATCCATATATATGTGCAGTTTTGGGAGGGGGGGTCCGCCGATACTCACCTTCAGAAGACGCTCCCGATCGTTGCTTAGCGACGCCGGGACTCGCGTCGGCTTCATCCACCGCACTGGGCATGCGCGGACCGGAAATGACGCGGTTTCCGGTCCGCGTCATGAAGAGCGGGGCGGGATGATTCCACTGGGCTCCCCCGCTCTTCAAATCCACAATGCCGCCCATTAGGGCGTTAGGAAGGGAGCGAGGCGGGGGGAGCGCGGCTCTGAGGACCCCGCCCTACTGTCAGGAACGCCCCACTGCCACTGATCATGTAAGTTTATAAAGTGTTTATTTCACCTTATATAAAGCCCTATTAGGACAGGCAGGGATGGTTAGGGAGCTAGTTAGGGTCTGTAGGGGCAGGTAGTGATAGTTTAGGGGCCATAGATTAGGTGACAGGTTCCCTTTAAACTGCGTCCCTGATGTGTGTGGGTGCTGATGATCTTACTTGTAGTGCCTTCAGACTGGTCCAGTCACACTCTTCACCCAGTCCCCAAGTATGCCAGGGAGGGATGACAGATGTTGGTAAAAACCAGGCAAACTACTGTACACAACTTGAATGAACATTATATATTATACTCTTATCTTCTGTGTTTGCCCAGAGGAACAGTTTTGATAGTGACGAGTGACGGCATGTTCTTATGAACGTTTCTTTGCTAGTCAGGTGAATTAGGTTCACTTCAAGTACATATACCACCATGGACAGTGATTCCTTGCATGAGGACGCTCAACATTGTCTTTTCCTCCCTTTGTTCATCAGCCGAGCAGCATGCTATCATCTTCTGGGTCCCCCAAGCTTGACCACCTCGCTGGACTCGCTTCCCCTTCTTTCAGTTCAACTTGCAAAACCTTCTCCAGCTTTCTAGCATCTGAGGTTGTCACCCACACATTTTTTGTGCTTGATGCTTACTGCTCACTCTGCTTCACACACAACACTAGTACTTGCACAGGGACACTCAACATGGCCTTTTCCTCCCTTGTGCGTTAGCCAGGCAGCACGCTAACTTCTTCTGGGTCCCCCAAGCTTGACCACCTCGCTGGACTCTCTTCTTTCAGTTCAACTCGCAAAACAACCTCCAGCTTTCTAGCAACTGAGGTTCAGTCACTCACAAACTTCTTGTGCTTGATGCTTTCTGCTCACTCTGCTTTCCACACAACACCAGTGCTGGGCTCCTTTCAGCTCTGAGCTCTCACCCCTGCATGGCTCTCAGATGGCAGCACCTACACACACACACACACACACACACACACTCTGAAATCCTGCCTGCCCCCTCTAAAATTAGGCTGGCACCTCCCCCTGTGACTCTGTTCAAACGTTTACCTTTTCCCTACAAAGAGCTTACTTATGCTAACTGCTAATGAACAACTCTGCTATATTGTATGCCTTACACTACACATTATATTATGCCTACAAACAGTGCAACGCTTCATATCTTATGACATGCTGGTACATACCATCTATATTATTCCTATCACTATATTAGTTTACTTAAAACACTATCTCATGTATTCGCACACAATGCAATTAAATCATCAATGACTTAAGAAGGACAATGGACTTCCAGGTCCACCCTTTTACACCTGTGTGAAAATGAAAAAAAATCACATTTTTGTTGGGGGGAAATATCTAGCCTCCATATTTTCATTTGCACAGCTCAATGTTCTAAGTCTGTAAAGCACCTGGGCATTCAAGGTGCTTGCCACACATTCAGATTTCCAAAATTGGGTCACATGTGGCGGGAGACCCACTTTTTAGGCTCATTAGGGATTTTTCAAACTTGATACCCACAGACAATTCCATCAAAATCTGCATTCCAAAATGTCACTACCTCACTTTAGGGCCCTGCCATGCGCCCAAACATTGGTTTTCCACAACGTGTGAGGTATCTGTGTACTCAGAACAAATTGCCCAACATATTTTAGGTCCATTTTATACTGTTGTGAAAATAAGTCATTTTTTTGGGAAATAAAAAGTACTTTTTCATGGCTCAATGTATGAAGCGCCTGTGGGTTTAAAATGCTCGATATGCATCTGCATAAGTTCCTTTGTGGCTCTAGTTTCCAAAATGTGATCACTTGTGAGGGGAGCTCCACTTTTTAGGCACATCAGGGGCTCCAAACACCACATGGTGTCTGTTATAAATTGCAGGTAATTTTCCACTTGAAACATCAAATTTTTGGTAGGGTGATGCATAGAAACACCTTGAAATAAGTTTAATAAAGACACTTGCATTCACACATTTCCTTGATATATGGTCGAATGTACAGCAGTGCAGTTGGATTACACATTTCCTCTATTTCTACTATTGCTTCGGCCTGTGGATACTGCAGTAGCTGTTTAGAGCCTTTTATACTCGTGTGTGTGTGTGTGTGTGTGCACGTGCGTGTGCGTGCGTGTGTGTGTGTGTGTGTGCACACGTGTGCGTGTCATAACCTAAGGTGAGCAGTTTCATTTCTGCTTACCTGTCGCTTTTTTTTATCTGATAAGACCCTATTGCACTTTCTATCCCACAGTTCTGGTATTCATTCTCCAGTTTATTAACTATTAGATTTAGATTATATATTAGATTAGATTAACTATTAGAATTAGATTTATAGAGCACAATATATAGTACTGCTCCTGATTATTGGCACCACTTCATTTTTTCATAGACTGTAGAATATCTTCAAAGATAGAAATGTACCAATGAAATATCCTCAGGATTTTTTAATTAGTGGTCCGAAGTGATACAACAATAAAATATTTGTCAAGTTGCATGCTGCAACAGAATAAACAGCATGTGTCTAGCAATAAAGGCACCCCTAACTAATATTAGTTGCACACCCTTTGGCATTGATGACCGCCTCCAAATGTTTCTTGTAGCCATTCATAAGCTTCTTGCACTTGTCAGCTGGTATTTGCTTCCACTCTTCCTTTCCAAGTTTGTTCAAGCTCTTGAATGTTTGCAGCATTCTTTTTTCCAATGACAGATGTTAGTTAACCCCAAAATTTTTCAATGAAATTGAGGTCACGACTTAACGCTGGCCATTTTAAAATAGGAATGGTTGAAAAATAAACTCTGGATGTGTGCTTTGGGCCATTGTTTTGATGGAGGACCCATGATCTTCGACTCAAAGTTTTTCTGCAATGGGTAACATTTTGCTCTAAAATCTCTAATTCTCCATCATGAGTCCTGTGATACGGTCAAGGCATCCAGTACCAGACGCTGCAAAGCAACCCCACAGCATTATGGATCCTTCATCATGGATAAGTATTGGTAGGGGGTCATTTCGTGTCAAGTGAACCAGTGATTATTACCTCTAATTTTTTTTATTCTTTTGAGATTTTATTTGATAATAGCATGTCAGACCATGCAAAATGTGAAGAGAAAAAAATTCTAAACTTTTTTTTTATTTTTAATTGATTTTCAAAGTTTGGAAAGTGAATTTTGGTGTTGCCTGCCTTTACATTTCTCCTCATAACTCAGGATAGAAATAAGATAAAGAAACAAAATAAACCCCATTCTACTCACTTTAGACTCTTTCACCACATGTCACAAGAGTATCTTTAATATTTTACCCATGTGAACACAAACGCAAAATTTTAAAACTCATTTCCAAAAAAGTAATTTAAAGCGAACCTGTCACCCCCTCCAGGCATCTAAAGAGAACATGGCCACCTTCTGCAGCACTAAGGCTGCAGTCTCAGAAGGTGTCTATAGCATTTATGCTCCCTTGATTCACTGAAATAAAGACTTTTTTATAAAATCTGTTTCAAACCAGATCCAAGACCGGGAGGCCGGTTTTCAAGTGTCTGTCTCCCTCCTCTGTGGTGTCAGTCATCCCTCTCTGCTCTCTGTGTGCCGCCTCCAGGGCCATCTCCCTGCATTACAGAGCTTTGTCAGCTCTGCTACAACATAGAGCTGCTGTTATAGGAGACCCCACAGTAGTAAATCTAGCAGGAGGACCCTGAGCAGACAAAGCACTGCCTGCTACATAGCAGCCCTGGCATCAGTGGGAACGGAGGTCACAGGAAGGTGTCTGGGATTCATCCCCAGGAAAGCGAGGTTACCACCCGCCCCGGGGTCCGGACCCGCGAGTTTAAGGAATTCTGACGTCTGTCCCAGGAACTCAGTATGTGTTTCTGGAGCAGTCGGGAAGGAGCCTGAGCCCATGTTACTGACTGAATGCAGGCAGTCATGGCCCCTAACGGGGACATTGCTTCCCGCAAGGAGGGCGACCCCCTTGCCCGGAAGCGGGTCAGATTCATGCGGCGCAAAAGCTGATATGCCGCAGGAAGGAACGAGGTCTGTCTGGAGGAGGCCAGCAAGACTCCCAAAAATTGACGTCGGGTTGCAGGCACCCGTTCCGATTCCCGAAGATTGGGTACCCATCCCAGGAACTGAAGAATCTCCAATGTGTTGGAGACCTTTGTGCGCAGAAGCACTGCCGAAGGAGCCACCCCCAACATGTCGTAGCATACATATCCCCTGGGTCTAGATGAATGTGATCGCTTCCCCCATGAGTTTGGTAACCTCTGGGGCCGACGAAATCCCAAAGGGCAGCACATTAAGCCGAGAATGGACCGTCCCGCCTGCCCCGGAGATCGTGAATCGCAGAAAGCGCTTGTGGGACGGGTGAATGGGGACATGAGAATACGCGTTCAGGAGGTCCACAACAACCTGGAGTAGCGCCCCTGGCCCTCCTCTCCAGGAGGAACCGGGGACCCCACACCCGAATCCAACAGGTGTCGCAGACCCGACACGAAAAAACCGTGCGAGAGTCCCCCAGAGGAAGGGAGAGGACTCGAAGACACGGAGGGGTTGGCTCTCGAATTCCAAGCGTAGACCCTCCCAAATGGTCGAGAGGATCCAAGGGCACTAGGAGATTGCTTGCCACTGTGGCAGAAACCGCAGGAGCCGCCCTGCAATGGGGAAGGCAGCCTTGTTTAGGGGGCAGCTGGTGATGCCGCTGCTGGGGAGCAAGATATTACGGGTCTTGTCCCCGGTTGGGGCACGAGGGTGGATCGTACACCGTTCCAGGGGATTTGGAGTCGCTCGGTCAGTCGCCAGTCTTCAAACTTCTGGCAGTGGAGGAAGCGCTTCTTGCTGCAGCTCACATTCTCCGGGGTCATCATGTCATGGTCCTGTCAGACAACGTGACTACGGTTGCTTTCTTGCGGTACCAAGGCGGTACTAGTGGCTTACACTTGCAGGGGCTGGCAAGACTGTTCTTTTTGTAGGCAGTACGCCATCTTCTCTCCTCCTCGGCAGTACATCTAAAGGGAATGGCCAATGTACAGGCAGATTTCTTGAGCCGCACAGAGCTCCACCCAGGAGAATGGTGCTTCCATCCGGAAGTATTTTGCTCTCTTACGGACAGGTGTCCTTTCGATCGACCTGTTCGCTTTGGGCTCGAATACAAAGGTGCCAACCTTTTTCTCCCTGGCGCGGTTGGACCATCCTCGGGGGCTGGACGCTTTTGCCCATCCCTGCGACTTCCGGTTGGTGTATGCCTTTCCTCCAATCCCACTACTTCCCAAGACGTTGCAACGGATTTGGGCGGAGGGGGTTACACTATCCTGGTGGCTCCCCTGGGGCCCAAACTGGCGTGGTACGATGCCATCCGAGAGCTGGTCCTGGAGGGACCGATTATGTTAGCCCACAGTCTCAACCTACTGTCCCAGGGTCCTCTGTTTCACCTGGGCCCTCAGTGGCTCATTCTGGCGGCCTGGCTGTTGCGGCCGGGATCCTGAGGACCAAGGGTCTCTCCCAGGCAGTGATCCGCACGCTTCAGCAGAGCAGGAAGCCTGTGACAAATGCTATTTACGGGAGGGCTGGAATCGGTTTCTGTCCTGGTGTGCTCCTTCCGTCCCGACCATGCATTATCCTAATGTGGCCCAACTCTTGGATTTTTGCAGCGTAGCTTGGATTTGGGGCTTCGGCCGAGCACTCTTTATGTCCAGAGGTCGGCACTTGGGGCGGTTTTTGCCCAGGATCTTGCTTCCCATCCCTGGCTCAAGCAGTTTTTTTTACTTCTGCTTGGGGGTGGCGTCCCCGGATTCGGCCTTCTGTCCCTCCCTGGGATTTGATGCTTGTTCTTCAAGGGCTTGCTCGAAGTCCCTTTGCACCCTTGTCTGCTGCATCCCTTACGTCTCTCTCTCACAAGGTGGCGTTTTTGGTGGCCATCACTTCTGCTCCCAGAGTTGGAGAACTGCAGGCACTCTCTGTCCGGGCTCCGTGCCTCGTGGTGTCCGCACTCTGTCCGGGCTCCGTGGTGTCCGTTGTTCGCATTACGCTTCGGTTGCATTCATCTTTTCTTCTGAAAGTTGTCGGCTTTCCATCGGTCCCAGGATGTGGTTCTGCCTTCAATTTGTCAATCTCCTGCTAATGCGGCTGAGGCCGTGTTTCACTCCTTCGATGTTCGTCGGACTGTCCTCCTCTATCTCCGAGAGTCTGCTTCCTGGAGGTTAGATCAGAACCTGTTTGTTCGGCTTTTGGGAATAATACAGGGAAGAAGACTTCCCAGGCTACCATCACTTCCTGGATCAAGAAGGCGATCTGTGAGGTCTACGTCGCTCCGGTCCTTGCTCCTCCGGTGGGGTTGAAGGCTCCTTCAACTCGGGCTGCTGCTACTTCCTGGACGGAGCAGGCTGGAGCTTCATCGGAGCTGATTTGCAGAGCGGCTACGTGGTAGTCTCTCCTCACTTTTTCTCGCCTTTATAAGTTAGATCTGTCCTTCAGTCGGGATCTGTCCTTTGGTAGGAAAGTCCTACAGGCAATAGTCCCACCCTGAGGAGTATCTGTGGTATTCCTCCAATGCTGTCGTGGAAGGCGAATGGAGAAAACTGAATTAGTCCTTACCGGTAATTCCTTTTCTTGGAGCCTTCCACGACAGCATAATTTCCCCCCCTTGTTGGTGTTTGGATCCGGTTTGTATCAGATAATCCATGGCTAAGGTTGATCTTGGTAAACACTGGAGTACTGGGGAAGGGGAGGGGCTTTTAACCTCTCTGTATTCCTGTCCCCCAATAGGGCGTGGACGACATCCTCCAATGCTGTCGTGGAAGGCTCCAAGAAAAGGAATTACCGGTAAGGACTAATTCAGTTTTCTGGTGCTGTATCCAATTTGTCCAGCAGCCCTGGTGCTGGGTGGCTCACTGGGTAAAAATGGGGTTAGGGCCATCTTCGTATTATCAGCTGGCCCTAAACCTGAAATTCATGGGGTCACGCCAATATTGGATATGGCCACCATGAATTTCTAGCTAAGGCTACTTTCACATTAGGATTTTGAAGGGAGCCGATGCTGTCCGATAAATTCGGACAACATCGGCTCCCTTCTGATGCCTGGAATCTGATGCCAAATAGGCATCCGATTCCAGCATTAAATCGTAGCCTCCGGGCTGAAAAAAAAAAAGTTTATGCTCACCTCCCCCCGAGCCCCCGCCGTCTCCCGCAGTCTTCCTGCAGGCTCCTGGTGTCTGCAGAGGTAGTCTTCATGTGTACAGGACCTGCGGTGATGTCGCAGTCACGTGACAGCAGGTTCCACCATGGTAACCTGCGGTCACGTGACACTGACATCACCGCAGGTCCTGTACTGCAGTAGAAGACCTCTGCAGACACCGGGAGCCTGCAGGAAGACGGCGGGGGCTCGGGGGGAGGTGAGCATAACTTTTTTTTTTTTTTTTTTTTTTTTTTTAAACCCCTGCGCTCCCAGTTTGGAGCAGTTTTACTGTACTGAGCATGCTCAGTACAGTAAAATCGGGTCTGAGGAGACATCAGATCCATAGGGCCCCATGTTAAAGGGATCGGATGTGCACTAAATGCCATCCGATTTGGTCCGATACGATTTTATTTTTGGTGCAAAAATCGGAGCAAGCTCCGATTTTTGCACCGATACACACATCGGACCAAATCGGATGGCATTTAGTGCACATTCGATTCGGTCCGATGCCCATAGGGCTGCATGGGGCTAAATTCGGATCCAATGCTGTCCGATTTTGATCGGACAGCATCGGATTTGAAAAATCCGTAGTGTGAAGGCAGCCTAAGATTAAAAAAAAATAAAAACGCAGAGAAAAAGATTTTTATTAGAAATAAAACACAATTAGTGACTCAATGTTTATTAAAGAAAAGAACCTTCCCTCCCCCCGATGTTGTCCGGGCTCGAGGGTCCTGCGATATCCAATCCAGATCCAAGATCATCTGATCAGTTTGCCAGCTCTCAAACCGATCAGATGATCAATATCTGGTTCAAGGAGCTCAATCAGCTGACAGATCAGCTGTTAATTTAAATTGGCCGCCAAAATGGAACAGCTGATCTGTAATCTTAAACTGTCTGCGCTGACACATCAGCTGTTCAGTGGTTGGCGGGGTGATTTAAACTAACAGTTGATATGTCAGCGGCTGCTGGTTTAAACTGCTCAGCTGATGCAGTCACATAGTCACATGACACATCAGCTGATTGATTTGCCCCGGTCAGCTGATTCAGGTGCCAGCGATCAGACGTCCCGGGACAGGGTTGAGTATCAAAGTTTTATTTTTTTAACACATTGCTTTGTTTTATGTCACTTCCAGCAACTATAATAGGGCTTATGGGAGACAGCGCGCGCATATTTGTGCAAAGAATTGACATGGTAATTTTTTTTTAAATGTGTGCTTTTTCACGCAAAAGCGCTGCCGAATGGCAAAGTTAAATTTCTATTCACTTTGCCATCAGACACAGATGCACTTTTGCAGGAAAAGTGCTGCCGAAAAAAGCACGGGAATTATGCTGTGTGTGAAAGCAGCCTAACAGCAGTTCTGCTTGTCCTCAGACAGCTCTTTTGTCTTCACCATTGTGACAGAAACAGGGCCTAGCATGTGGCTTTTTTAAAATATTGAAGTTCATATGCCAAATTCATGACATGGCCACCAACAATTTATCACAGGTACTTCTCATTGTGATTTACCATAGGAGAGTCAAGATATTTCCCTTTTAATTTAATTAAATGGTGCCAATATACCATTGTGACAGCAAGCTTTAGATTCTTCTACCTTTCCCTCCTATTGTTTTTTTGCTTTATATTATTATCATTTGCTCTTTTGTATTAAACACTAGTGGTCTACAAAAAAATCTGTTTTACTTGTTTCATTTTTTTTTTTTTTTAGGAGCAATGTCACACCATATACTCAAGCAGGACTGTATATGTCCTGTTGATTGAATATACCCGAGTAATTTCCTCTCTTCTGTGTATTAGGACATTTTGATCCACTCTTTCTATACCTGAGTCTTCATTTTGTAGATTGAATAAACAGTACAATTTTTAAAAAATATAGATCATCGGCGCATTTTTAGTCTATTTCGATCACGTGTATCTACCCCCCCCATCCTTCCCTTTGTATTTAAAGGGAAGCTGTCTGGTCAAAAATCCATTATGTAACTGCTAGAATTTTCTAATTCCTCTGGTGAAGCTCTCTCAATATGTTTATTTCTTTTGTTTATACTGTTCCCTTCCCGCCCCCCCCATCATCTTTAAATTGCAAATAGAGATTAATTCCATCTGTCAGTCACAGTGAATGATCACTTTGTTCTTTGCTACACACTCTCCAAGGAAAGGATATTTTTGCATCATTGCACTGCACAGAAGCAAGGTGCAGTAGAAGTCACTCATGTGGGGGGGTTGCATCCTTCGGTCTCTTCTCCTATACAGCAACAGAGATACAATTAGAATCTCTAAGGGTACTGTCACACCTGGCGATACCACAGGCGACGCGCGTGCAGGTATTTACGTGTCGCCTAAGGTCGCCGACGCCCATTTACACTGGGCGATAACTTAGGTGACGCTTGGGCGACTACCCGACCGGAAATTGCCTGAGCGTCGCCCAAGGCCCAGGGGTGATCATGTCGCTGGTCACCGCTTCAGCGTCACACAGAGCCATCACATTAGCGATGTGGGGTAATTTTAAGCCGCATCTCGGAGATATGTGATAACATTATGTTGTGTGACGCCTTGAAGACATGTGATTGGTTCCAAACAAACACCAATCAATATTTAATGTGTCGTCCTTGTTCGCCGCGGCACATCGTTACATGTGGCAATGCATGTTCGTATTGGCTCGGTGCTTTAGTCAACTCTTGTGTGATGGGTTGCGGATTATTGCAAGCTGCATTGGCGTCACCAACATGGCAAAACACGGCGCTCGCGTGACAAATATGTACAGTAAATTTCTACAGCACTGTTAATGTGAAGTGTGTTGTGCTACTGCGTTGTCTAATAAAATCACTCTTGCGTTCCTGATCAGGATAATATTGGAGCCTTGAAAGTATGTGTGTGCCCAGATATTTGTGTGTTTGCAGTTGTGTCCCATATGTATTGGACAACTAAACATTCTCTTCTCCACATGTGTGCAGAATATGTGCAATGCAGTACATGTATATGTGGGATAAGACACACATGGACCTTACAGTGTCACCACAAAGGGCTGTCCCTGGGTCCCGTACATATGTACAGGGGACTATAGGGTGTATGTGGATAAAGCAAGTAGATGATCCTGCAGCTGCAGAGTAATGAAGAAGGTGTCACATACATTGGCCATGTCTTTCTTTACACAGAAGGGGATGTGTATGTTGTCAGGCTACTCACCCCTCATCCGGGCAATCCTGGCACGCAGTTGGGTGATGCGTCCGGGAGTTTTGAACTTGAGATCTGCAATCTTTTTGCAGATCTGCTTGGTGAAACGCTGAATCTCCAACCGACTCTCCAGACGCCTCTGCACCCTCCGCAGGACAGCCTGCTTGTGGAGGCGCAGATGGATCACAAGTGGCGATAAGCAGAAGGAGCTCAGGCTCTCCCCAAACTGCAGCTTTCCTGGGTGCTGCCATTTTAACTATTCTGCAGGGGAAGGGGAAAGCAGCAGGAAGGCGGCGCCAAAAGATTGACCACGCTCGGGCGAATGAACGCACGGGAGATATGTCACATGTTGACGGGGGCCCAGAGGCGCCGCATGAGCTACAGTATTTACTGTAATCTTGTGCATCATGTAATACAGGACGGCCGCCACTACAGCGCTCATGCAGCCTTTAGTTGGGATGTAATGGCAATTGTGTTCTGTTAACACACATTTGTGACAGGCACATGTTTGGACTTTAGCACACATCCGCAAACACAGAGGTGACATCGATGTACAGTATGTACGCTCCTGGGTAAGACTCCTTTGGACATCATCAAATATGGCGCCGAGGAACAACACAACCAATCGGAACGCTCGAGCTGCCACCAATCCACGCAGACCGACAGAGCTAGTAAATACGCCCAGAAACGCCTACCGGAATGGTATAGGCGATGTATGCTGTCGCCTTTGACATCGCTCATGAGATGTTACACAGGGCGATCAGCACACATCGCCCAAGAATGGTCGCCTGGTTTCAGTGCTCTGATGTGACACCAGGCGACCACCCAGACGTGTCGCCGTCGCCCGTTTACATGAGGCGACGCATTGGCGATGTCACCGGCGACAGGCCACGCCTCGGCGTCGCCTGTGGTATCGCCGACGATATCTCCAGGTGTGACGGTACAATAACACATAGCCCGACTCCTGCTCAGGGAAACAAATGGTGGACATTTCCTTACATAGATGAGTTATCAGATATGTGCCTGCCATGTTTCCCTCCCCCTCTCCATCAGAAGCACTGTGCAGGACGACAAAATGAAGCTGGAATTGAGGCAGAGCACATGGGGGAGGGAATAGCTGCTTGGGAAGGAGTGAATAATAAATGAACATTTATATACTGTGAACAATTTACTAGTCCAGTCAATTACTTTTACTGCTTAAGATAGCTGGTTGTGAAGATGCTTACTACAAAGGGTACAGTAACTATTTTTACATATTCTGAAAGGTCTGCCCAGTCACTCTTCAAGTGTAATTGGTATCATACTGAAAAATGACCTGCCACGAGCCCATTTAATATGTTTGAGCCTCTTCCATTTATGGTGTTATCTATATTCACACTCTTTATATTTTGGGTTCAGTGTATTCTGATTCTTAAATTTTTTTTCTCCCAGAGTATAAAAAATGTGAACTTTAATTTTTTTATTCCATATGGGCTTAAGTCTAGTGTAGCACATGTAAGTGTTAAAGGGAACCTGACCTCTAAAAATCAGCCCCCACGCTCTTTTTTTTTTTTTTTTTTCTTTTTTGTTAAATCTGTTTTTATTTAGCAAAAACGAAACAGTTACAGTACATTACGGAGTGTTATTTGTAGGCAACGCAGGCCTCATAATCGGATGGGTACAGACAATTCTTCTATAGATGACTGGGAGGCGAAGGCACTTGATGGAGGGTGACGAGCCCCATCTCGGTCAAGATGTTACATGGATATAGGGGACAAATCAAACATCAAGGCCTGACTGTGGCCATAATTGTACAAATGGTAAATCACTTTGAGTGGAAATACCGTAGATTACCGTAGACTAAACTTGTTTCTGAGTATAGAGGTAATACTATAATCAAACCAACACAAATCTTTCTAAGAGAAGGGGGTAAGATATGGGAAGGGGGTAGGAGAAAAAGAAAGGTAGGGAAAAGGGTTAATGAGAGGAATGGCGGGGTATGCAGTATAGAGTGGGGGAACTAGGAGCAGGGAAGGGTGGGGGGAAGGGAGAGGGGAGTTGGAGTTTCCCTGGGGTCTGTTTCTGGGCTTTTGCCTCTCGGCTTTAGGGTGGCTGAGAGAATAATTTTGGGAAGTCGGGGGAGTCCCGGAACATGATCCATTCTGTCCATATGACATTGAATTTACCCATGGATCCCGCATTCTCGGCCGCCAGTTCCTCCATCCGGAAAATGTCAACCATCTCCTCGTACCATTCTGCTATAGGAGGTTGTTCTGTAGATTTCCAGTACCTTGGGATGACGGACCTGGCTGCCGAGAGGCAGAAGCGGAGGATGTCCCGTTTGGTGGCTTTAATCGATCCGGGGTATATGGATAGTAGTGCTATCTCGGGGTTGCCAGTTATTTGTTTGCCTGTGATGAGGTTGTAGTTCCGAAATACTCCCTCCCAGAAGCTTTTGATTTTAGGGCATTCCCACCAAATGTGGAGCATATTTCCCACTTCTGAATTGCACCGCCAGCATAGCTCTGAGGTCAAAGGGAAGATCACATGTAGCCGGTCGGGGCATCGGTACCACCTGAGTAGTATTTTATGGTTTCTCTCTTGGGCTGCGCATGTGTTTGCCATCTTGTGTGTGAAGAGGAAGCTTTTTTTCCAGTCAGCTAAGGTGATTTCTCTGCCCAGTTCTTTCTCCCATGCAAGCTGGAAAGGGCGCTTCCCAGTAGTCTTTTCCTCTGCGATGGCGCGGTGTATTGCAGAGATTGCGTGGGAGGGGGGGGATTCATTTTGGAACAGTTCCTCTAGGGGGGAGGGGGTAGATCTGATCTTCCCCGATTGGACTGCCGAAGAGTGGAACGAGCGCAATTGAAGGTATTCGTACCATTTTAGGGGTGTTGTTGGTGAAATTCTTTGTAGTGAGTCGAAGGAGGGGAATTCGCCATTGTGGAAAATTTGCCCCGTGCGGATATCCTCCTCTCTCGTCCAGCCCAAGAAAGTCGTCCTGTGTAACCCTGGTAGGAAGGCGGGGTTTGAGAAAAGGGGGGTAAGTGGGCTCATTGTCCCTCTCGTAGGAGAGTGGGTTATGTAGGACTGCCAGACTTTTAGGGTCTCTGCAGTGAGGTCGGACATAGGGCCAATTCGTTGTAGGTGTAAGGGGTGTATCCAGGGGAGGTAGTGTAGGGGAATCTGCAATCCTTCCTGTTCCAGCGCTACCCATCGTTTGGTGTGGTGTCTATGTCCCCAATCTATTGACCTGGCCAACGATGCGGCCACGAAATAGCTGTGGAAGTCAGGTAGGCCCACTCCTCCGAGTTGGGCGGGGGCTGACAGGGTCTTCAAGTTTATCCTGGGTTTCATTGATCCCCATACGAACTTCCCTATGCGGGAGCGAAGCTTGGAGAAAAAGACTCTATGGGGTTTGATGGGGACAGTTTGGAAGATGTAAAGGGTTCGAGGGAGGATGTCCATCCTAACTACGTTTATCCTTCCCATCCAGGATAGTTTGAGCAGTCTATAGGAGGATAGCTGCGTGTCCAGTTGGGATAATAGAGGCTGGTAGTTTAGTGAATAGAGTTTCGATAGGTCGGAGGGAATATGTATTCCCAGGTATTTGATGGAGTCCGTTTTCCATTTGAAGGGGAAGTTTGTTTTCAGGGAGGAGGCCTCTTTTGGGGGGAGGGATATATTCAGCGCCTCTGACTTAGTGAAGTTGATCTTGAAGTTGCTTAGGGAGCCGAATGCTTCGAGTTCCTTCAAGATAGATGGGATTGAGATCCTCGGTTGGGATATGTAGAGGAGGAGGTCATCGGCAAACAGGGCTGTTTTATGGTGGCCCTCTTTCGTCTGTATGCCATGGATACTGTCGTTACCCCTGATGGCATTAGCCAGGTGTTCCATGACCACCACATAGAGGAGGGGTGACAGCGGGCAGCCCTGTCTGGTCCCATTCCTGATGGCGAAGGGGGTCGAGAGGATGCCGTTGACCCTGACCTTGGCCGTTGGTGAAGAGTATAGTGAGAGTACTCTGTGAAGGAACTTGGGGCCTAGGCCGATTTGGGTGAGTGCCTCCCTCATGAAACCCCAGTGGACTCTGTCAAAGGCCTTCTCAGCATCCACAGATAGTAAGTTAAGAGGGAGGTTATGAGTTTGAGCCTTGTTAATCAGGAGCAGGGTCCTGATGGTGTTATCTCTGGCCTCGCGGCCTTTGACAAAGCCCACTTGGTCCATGTTAATTATGGAGGGGAGTAGGGGCGCTAGGCGGTCGGCTAGGATCTTTGAATATAGCTTTATGTCGATGTTTAGTAGGGAAATGGGTCTATAGTTGGCGGCCAGGGCAGGGTCTCTCCCAGGCTTGGGTAAAATACTTATGTGGGCTTCCAGTGATTGTGGGGCGAGGTCGGTGCTGTCAAGTATGGAGTTAAATGTGGCTAACATTTGGGGCAGTAGTTGGGCCTGGAGTGTTTTGTAAAAGATTGGGGTGAACCCGTCTGGTCCGGGGCACTTGGATGCCGGGGTGGCTTTGATGGCGTTTAGGATCTCATGCTCTGTGAATTCGGCTTCGAGGGTCCCTATGTCTTGTTTCTTTAGGGGAGGGAGCGCTGTGGATTTGATATATTCCTGAGTCTTTTTGAGTAGGTCGTCTGGTGCCATGTCTGAGTATTTCCCTTTAAGGTTGTATAGGTCTTTATAGTAGGCGCGGAATACCTCTAAGATTTCGGAGGGGTTATAGATATTCTTTCCATTTGCGGACCTGATCTTGGGGATAAAGGTGTAGTTTGCTCTGGGGTGGAGCATGCGTGCTAGGGGGCGCCCGCACTTGTTAGGCTGCCTTCACACTTGCAGATGGATCTGCAGCGTTTTGCAGATGCATCTGCAAGTGTGAGCATGCTGACCGCGGCCCCTATGTTTATAATAGGGCGCACGCGGTGTGAAAGCTCTCATTCACTCCTATATGTGTACTGTCAGCAGGCGTATGCCTGCTTACAGATCACACTCTCCCGCCCGCAGCATGGACGCTACATCTCGCGTCCACAGTGCGGACGGGAGTGTGTGATCTGTCAGCAGGCATACGCCTGCTGACAGTACACATATAGGAGTGAATGAGAGCTTTCACACCGCGTGCGCCCTATTATAAACATAGGGGCCGCGGTCAGCATGCTCACACTTGCAGATGCATCTGCAAAACGCTGCAGATCCATCTGCAAGTGTGAAGCCAGCCTTAGAGACTCTATAGTAGTAGTTTTTGGTTCTTTCCGTCTGTCGTTTGAATTTCTGGTCTAATAGTCCTCTGAGTTCCTGTCTTTTGAGGATTAGGTCTCTTAGTGTCGATTGGGTTAGTGTCTGTTTGTGTGATGTCTCTAAGGCGTGTATCTGGGAGATTAGTTTTTCGATTGATTCGAGTCTAAGCTTTTTAAGTCTGGCTCCGTTCTTTATCAGCGTTCCCCTCAGACAGCACTTTAAGGCCTCCCATTTGAAGGGCTGTGGAGTTGGGTCAAGTTCGTGGACCTGGATGAATGCTTCAATGTCACGTTTCAGCTCTGTCAGGCAAGTGTTGTCCTTCAAGAGATTACTGTTCAGCCTCCAGGTCCATGGCCTGCGGGAGGTGTCTGGTAATGTTAAGCTCAAGAATGTCGGGGCATGGTCTGATAGGAGGAGATCTCCGATGCTGGCAGTTGGGGCCCATGAGAGGGTGCAGTGGCTCACCAAGAATAGGTCAATGCGGCTATAGGTGTTGTGTACGTGGGAGTAGTAAGTGTAATCTTTACCTTGGGGGTTAAGTATCCGCCAGATGTCGACAAGCTGAAGAGTGTGGAGGAGTTTCTTGAGCGCCCTCAGTCGTTTGGTTGGGACTGCGCCTTTCCCTGAGGTGGAGTCCGTTCGGGGGTCCATAGTGAAGTTGAAGTCGCCCCCGATAATTGTCGTCCCTTCAGCGAATTCGGCCAGTCTGGTCAGGAGGGACCTGCAAACTTTAGTTTGGTCCCTGTTGGGCAGATACCAGTTAACAACGGTCAGAATGGTATTAGCTACGCGTACTTTGAGGAAGATGTATCTCCCCCCTGTATCGAGTCTGGAGTCTAGAACCTCATGGGCTAAGTTTTTGTGGAGCGCTATTGATACTCCCTTTGACCTAGAGTCAGCATTGGTGCTATGGAACCATGCTGGGTAGAATTTGCTCTTGAAATCGGGCAAGGACCCAGTTTTGAAATGCGTTTCCTGGAGTAGTAAAATTTGGACATTTCGTTTATGCATGTCGGAGAGGATTTGGGAGCGTTTTTTGGGGGTATTGAAACCTCTCACATTGAGAGTTCCAATTTTTAGGTCGGCCATGTTACAGGGGTATCTAGTGGGATACCTTAAAGAGGGGCAGTAAGGGTATAGGGCTGTTGGTGTGGGCGGGCAGTCTGATGTTAGGGTCCGGGTTGTGGGAGGTGGTGATGTATCCCAGGTGGGTTGGGTATGGTGGGGGGGGGAGTGGAGGGGTTGAGAGGGGGGATAGGGCTGAGCTTAGTGGTGGGGTGAGGTGGAAGGGAAGTAGACTTAGTGAGAGGGGTAGGATAGTGAGAAGATTTTTTTGGGGAGATTAAGGTGACTGTTCCCAGTTTCCGGGTCAGTGGTGGGGTGGGGTAGTTGCAGTAAATTCCGCACCTGCCTGTAGAGTGCGGATCCCCCTTGGGGTGAGGCCTTTCCAGGTAGAGCAGGGCCTCCCCACGCCAATGGCTTTTAGTACATAAGCATATATAAATCATACGCATATATAAATCAACATATTAATCAACAGCAGCAGTAATTAAAGTAGTAGTGGAGTATAGGTACAAATAGGAATATTCAGTTCTCAGATGATGCAAGCAGGTGCTAACGGTGTGGTATCGGATGTATGTCGCCCATGCGGCCTAATGCTTGGCCCTGATTGGGAGGGGTTGGGGCCCTCTTTTCTGATTCCCCTAGCCCCAGCTCCCCCCCTTCTTGTGCGCCGCCGTGATCTTTGTTCCCTCGGGGCCCAGGGTCCACCTCCTCCCCAGGGCGGACCCGGCCACTCCGTGATGTTGGGGACGGGGCACTGGATCCCAAGGCTCTCCATGAAGGCTGGGATATCTCTTGGGTGGCTTACAGAGAAGAGTTGGCCCTCCCTGCGTACCTGGAGGCGGAAGGGGAAGCCCCAGCTGTATAGGGTTTTGTTGCTGCGGAGGACCTCCAGTACGGGGCGGAGGGCCCTGCGCTTTTGCAACGTGCGGCGGGACAGGTCAGGCATCAGTTGGACAGGGTGGCCTTGGTATGATACGGATTTGCGGGTTCGGGCCCCTGCGAGGATGTCTTCCTTGGCTCTGAAGTTGTGCACCCTGCAGACAACATCCCTGGGCCTGGCTCCTTCAGGTGGTGGGGGGCCCAAGGATCTATGTGCCCGATCTAATTCAAGCGGCGTTCCCTCGGGCTTATTGCGGATGAAGTTAAGGAATCCGCGAAGGGTAGTGTCCAGGTCCCTTGCCGGGATGGATTCTGGCAGGCCTCGGACCCTAACGTTGTTCCGCCTGTCGCGGTTCTCTAGGTCCTCCATTAGGTCAAGAAGGCGCTCGAACTCAGAGGTTTGGCTATGGACTTGCCTCTCGAGGGCCTCTATACGTCTAATGAAGTCATTTGTAATGGATTCAGTGACGCATACTCTATTGGTAAGCTGGTGGACTTCGCCTCTGAGTGCAGCAGCTTCGGCCTTAAAGGAGGACTCCATTCTATGGAGAAAGCCCTCCATCTCTTCCCTGGTGGGTATAGCTTGTATGCGGGCTCTGAGGTCATCCCAAACTCCCCCGTTTGGTGTCTGGGGGGCATAGGGGACCTCTGGGGATGTGTGAGGTCTCCCATATTCTGTGGCTGGGTCCCAAGGGCATGTAGTCGGGGTCAGCTCAGTATCTGGTAGGGGCCAGTTCAGATTTAGATTCCCCCTGGGGCTGCCCCATGTTGCCTGTGTTGTCCCCTGCCTCCCTTGGGGTTCCTTAGCTCCCAGGGGTGTGCTGGTGTGTGCCCCTCTTAGCCCTTCTGATTTTGCCAGGGCCGTGTGCATTGTGCAGCCCTGTGTTACCTCCTGCAGCCAGAGTCCTCCTGTGTGTGCTGGGCCTCCAGGGGGCCCCGTGCCCGGGAGCGAGGTGAGCAGGGCCTCTCTTCCTTCCTGTGTGCTGTCGGTGGTGCAGAGGATGGAGCAGCCCCGGGATGCAGCCTCACAAGGGCTGGTGGGCGGCTGCGGATCCATCGGCCGCCGGTCTGTGCTGTCTCCTCCGGAGTTCGGCAGGATGAGGGGCCTCTCTCTGCTGCCCCTGCTTGTGGCCTCCTCCGGTCTTGCCTCGCTTTCCCTCCTCCGATCGGCGCCGGCTGGTGGTGAGTTGTCTGTGGGCTGCTGATCTGTGCAGTCTCCTCTGGGGTCTGGTAGGCTGATGGGTACCTCTCTGCCTCTTGTGGTGCCCTCCTTTTGTGCCGCGCTGTTCCTCCTCTGTCCGGCGGGGTCCGCCATCTTGTGGGCCGCTCGGCCTGTACCTACCCGGCCCGCACTCCTCAGATACCGGGTGATTACCGCGGCGGGGTTCACCGGGGGGCCCGGGCGGGTGCTGGGCCGGGTGCTCCTCTTTTTGGCCGGCATGTGCAGCCGACTAAGGGATGGATGCTGCTGGATTCTGATAGTTATTGGCGTGGGGAGCAGGAGCTAGGATTTTAGTGTCCTCTCCTCTCCATGGCCAGAACACGCCCCCCCCCCACGCTCTTTTAACCTGTCCCTGCACTATTGTAATCCATAGCTATCCCTCCCTTTGGGT
Organism: Allobates femoralis; assembly: GCA_033576535.1. Lineage (NCBI taxonomy): Eukaryota > Metazoa > Chordata > Amphibia > Anura > Aromobatidae > Allobates > Allobates femoralis. Next base: position 274,992,939 of record JARQOC010000002.1, on the reverse strand, counting down.
CCATAAAGTGCTATTGTAAAGTTTATAAAAGTTCTTGTTTTACCTGTAGATCTGCGGCGCCTTATTATTTGAGAAGCCACAAAAGGAGGTCTTTTGTGCTTTTCCCTGCTGCTGGCGTGTTAATTATGCACGCCCACATGGGCGTGCTATAGAGCAGAGACTGCTTGTGCTGCAAGGGGGCGGTAAAGACGATATGATGAAAATCACGTCATATCGCCTTTACCGCCCCCTTCCAGCACAAGCACAGTTTCTGCTCTATAGCAAGCCCAATGAATGAATTTTACATATTCTTAAGTTTGTTTGAGCACTATTCAAGGGTACTATTAGTATCATACTGAAAAATGACCTGATGGAGTCCCTCAGGTTCACCCCTGACAGCCCTGGATCGGACCTGAGCGCAGTGTGAAGCCAGCCTTAAACTGCCGTGTCTGAAAAATGATGATGCTGATGTTGAATAGATGTATGCCACTGATTACCTATATTGTGTGATCTGACCATCTACTTTAAAGATCTAAGCATTCAAATTTTGAAGATTGCTACTTTTTTTAAGTGTTCCTAAAATTTCAAACATTTTCATTAAATAACTCAAGATATATCACCTCGAATTTACTACTAACACACAGACTGCTAAAAACCGTCTCAGAATCTCTGCGATATGATGTTAGTTATAACCATGGACATGTCGGATGTTGAGAAATGGAGTTTTGGCATTAAAGTGGTAGCGTTATTTTAATTTAGTAAATCAATAGTACACTTGAAAATAAGAAACTTTGTAATATATGGTTATCAGACAAATTTGCTTTTTTTATTTTTTTGTCCAATTCTTAATCTTTCATTCTTAATTCCCGGGTAAAGTCTGCATACATTTTTATATTAGACACAGATGACAATTGTCGTTCTTTTTTCTTTCTTATTTTAATAAGATTCTAAGATTACTACTCCGATTTGAATGGCCAAGCACCATATGATTCTTGGAGGCAAATTGTGCATGCTGCGATTAAGAGACTGTTCGCAGATCTCTGGTTGCAGTGAAATCATGGACAGATTGTTCCATCTGTACACGGCCACAAAATTGAGCAATGTGTCCATGATTTCACTGCAGCCAGAGATCTGCAAACAATCTCTGCACAATTATCTGTGTGTGTAACTGGGCCTTAAGTCTTTATTCTACCTGGACTTCTCGGTCTGAGGTAAAAATGGGGCTGTCTCATTGAATACCATCGGTTCGAGAGCAATCCGATGTTTTGATGGAAGGCACTCGGATAGAAGATGTGGTTGTCTGTGCAAGTTTAGAGAATAAAGCGGTAGTATGCCCTGGATCGCTGGAGGCCACAGCAATTGGACCCAAGGGAACAGAAAGTTATCCCCTATATAAATTATGAATTCTTGTCAATTTATGCGTTTTTGAATAATAATAAAAAAAAAAATGTATAAATTTTGTTATTTTTACAATTTTGTTCTGAACTTAACATTTTCCACTCCTTTGTTCTAGGCTCATGAGGCTTCACACCACCATCATCATCATCACCATCACCAACAGCAGGCTGCTCAAAATAGCTTGCTGCCACTTTTGGGAGCACCAGTTGAACCTCCTGATCAAAAGCCTATGCTACCTATACCAATAACACAGAAACCTCAGCCCCAGCCTTCATCGGAACCTATAAAAGATATGGTTGTAATAAAAAAAGAGAAATCCAAAACTTCCTTTATTTGTACATATTGCAGCAAAGCCTTTAGGGACAGTTACCATTTAAGACGCCATGAATCCTGCCATACAGGAATTAAGCTGGTGTCACGGCCAAAGAAAACACAGACTACTCCTGTCGTGCCGCTTATATCTACTATTGCTGGAGACAATAACAGAACATCCTTGGTTTCAACAATTGCAGGCATACTGTCGACTGTTACAACATCATCCTCAACTACAATTCCTAGTGCCAGCACAAGCATCCCAACTATGCCTGTCACTCAGCCAGTGAAAAAGCCAAGCAAACCTGTTAAGAAAAACCATGCATGTGAAATGTGTGGTAAGGCTTTCAGGGATGTTTATCACCTAAATAGACACAAGTTGTCCCATTCAGACGAGAAACCTTTTGAGTGCCCAGTCTGCAATCAGCGTTTCAAAAGAAAGGACCGAATGACCTATCATGTGAGATCTCATGAAGGGGGAATTACCAAGCCCTACACATGTAGTGTTTGTGGGAAAGGTTTTTCAAGGTATGACTGCACCACTGATAACTTTATTATTTCATTAATCAGTTTAAAGTTACTTTTTATGTATATTACGTGCATGACGTATTTCGGGTACACATACATGGAATCGGCTCAGGAGGTAAGCCTGCACCATAATCAGCAGATGCGTGCTTTGTCATACTAAGGAAAGAAACCGATTATAGCTGTACAGTTTTATCAGAAATATCCATGAGCATGGAGGGGAGATATGACTTTCCCACATAAGCTGTGAATAACCTGCCATAGATCTCATGGAGGTCACTTAGGTAGAACACTAATGATGGAGTATATTACAAATCCTCACACAAAACATCAGGTTTGGGTTCAGGGGCTGGCTTAAAATGAGAAAGCTACACCCCTGATAATTTTTTGTATTCAAGTAGGAACTTCAGACCACTCGCTTACATTAAAAAATTAGTAGCATACAGGGCCACTTGTTCTGTTACTTGGCATCCCAGAAAGGAGGTGGGCAGCACTGTCACAGTTAATTTCTCAACAGTGCATACTGAGACCATTAAAAGCAAAAGTACTATTTTCCATGTGAGCTTCATAATTTTTGAATTTGTCGATAAGCTTACAATTTTTATCACGCCGGAGCCCCAATTTTTTTTTTTTTTTGTTTTGCCTTGTATTTCACTTTGATATATCATTATAACTTGTTTGGTGAATAGGCCTGTTACGTGCAGAAATGTTATGTACACCTGCAAAATATTGAAATAGGAGGAAAGCAAAGTTTTATAAAATGTACAAATCAAGAACTGCTTTAATCTTTTATTGTGCTTGCCAAAATTCAGCATACAATCAATTTTAAAACAAAGGTTTTCACCCCAAAGTGATGTCAATAAAAGCTTTAACCCCTACAGGACCCAGCCTATTTTGACCCTAAAGACCATTTTTGTCAATTCTGACCAGTGTCTCTTTATGAGGTAATAACTCTGAACGCTTCAACGGATCCTAGCGATTCTGAGATTTGTATTTTTCGTGATATGACTTCATGTTAGTGGTAAATTTAGGTCGATGATTTTTGTATTTATTTGTGAAAAAAATCAAAAATTTGGCAAACAGTTAGAAAATTTAGCAACTCTGCTAAACCAGACACAATTTGACTTTTGGAGCTAATTTTCCATTCAAAAAGTGAAATTGTGCTCCTTCACTTCTGAGCCCTGCCGTGCGCCCAGTGGTTTATGACTATATATGAGATATTGGTGTACTCAGGAGAAATTGCCTAAAAAATTTTAGGATGCATTTTATCCTGTTGCCCATGTGAAAATGAAAAAATTTCATCTAAAAAACTTTTTGTGAAAAAAAAAAAAGTACTTTTTCATTTTTACAGATGAATTTGTGAAACATCTGGGGGGTTCAAATTCCTCACCACCCATCTAGATAAGTTCCCTGGGGGGTCTAGTTTCCAAAATGGGGTCACTTGTGGGGGAGCTTCAATGTTTAGGCATACAGGGGCTCTCCATACGCGACATGGTGTCCGCTAACAATTGGAGCTAATTTTCCATTCAACTTGTTAGCGGACACCATGTCGTGTATGGAGAGCCCCTGTGTGCCACCAGCACAAGGGCAAGTGGAAGAGTTGGGATTCAGCACCAGAAAATCGCGTCTCTAATGAATGCGCTATTTTCTGGGGTGGCTGTGGGTTGCAATTTGCAATTTGAGTCTCTCCACGCTGAGGATTCCAGCCCCCCAGCTGCCAAGTTGTACCTGGCTGGCAACCAAAAATACAGCAAAGCTCCATGTTATTTTATTTGTAAAGTAATTAAAAAATGATGTGGGGCTTCTTTGTATTTTTGGTCCAGCCAGGTATAACGTGGCATCTACGGACTGCCACCAACCCCTAGCTGGCTTGTTGTACCTGGCTGGCACCCAAAAATACAGCAACATTTTTTTTTTTTATATTTCTAGAATTAACTCTAGAGAAAATTTTACGTGGGGCTCCGACATATTTTTGGTCCAGCCAGGTACTACTAGGCAACTGGGGGCTGGAGTCCTCAGCATGGAGAGGCCCAAGCGTTCTGGGCCCCCATGCTGCGAATTGTAGCTTGCAGCCGCCCCAGAAAATGGCGCATTAATTGAAGCGCCATTTTCTGGAGCTGTACTCTTCCAGTTGCCCTGGTGCCAGTGGCAAACTGGGTAATAAAGGGGTTAGTGCCAGCTTTTTTTATTGGCAGCTGGCACTAAGCCCGAGATTAATAAAGTCGGGCCAATGTTAGACCCGGCCATTAGGAATCTCTAGTAAATAGTCAAAAAATACACCACACAGAGAAAAATACTTTTATTTGGAAAAAAACACAAACAAAATTCGGACTCCATCTTTATTATAAAGATCCGCCATAGTCAACAACGAAGGTTCCACGGTGTTCAATCGCCTCTGCTACATCCAAAGAATGGAGCAAGGGATCAAGTGTCCTCTTGTTGAAGTCTCTGGTGTCATAGGGATGATGCACTGTATGGCAGATCATTGCTATACAGTGCACAATCCATGTGCCCCAAACTACAACAAGGGATTAAGTGTTCCCTTTTTGTAGTCTCTGGGTGATCGGTTGCCATGGTGATCGGCTCCTCTGCAGGGAGATGAGGCTGCAGAGGAGCCGGCACAAGCGTCCATGGTTGCCATGGTGATCGGCTCCTCTGCAGCAAGATGAGGCTGCAGAGGATTCGACAAGTGAGGAAGGCCGGAGGAGGTGCCTGCACCAGGGAGCACAGGAAGAAGACCCTGGAGGCAGGCGAGTATGGAGCAGGAGGAAGGGGGGCGGCGCTGCTGGGACCGGGTTCGCTGTGAAGCTGCTGCCGGCTCCTGCAGCACCCCCAGGCAACCGGTAACCCCTGTCCCCCATGCCTGCCGCCTGTGCAGCAGGGGAAAGGGGTGATCGGATGCCTGGGGGTGCTGCAGGAGCCGGCTGCAGCTTGACAGCGCCGCCAGGGACCGGGATTGCTCCCTGCTCTCAAGCTGGCAGCTGCCACTAGGGATGGCAGGGGGCGGTGGCAGGGCTGTGGCACCTTGGGTACCTCCCTCTTCAGCCTTCCATCCACATATTGGATGAGGCTGGGGAGGGAGGGCTATGGGCGACGCACAATCGTGGTGATTGGCACTTCAAAAGTGAAAGTACCAATCACTGCAATCTGAGGCACAGGGGGCAAAGCAACCCCCCCTAGGGTAAACTAGAGGTGCCCACGTACCTGCAGCTCGAGTGACGGGTCAGTGACACCTATCACTCCAGCTGCAGGGACGTGATCCCGCGATGACACAGCATATGCGTCGTGGCACTGCACTTCTCTCCCAAGTCAGTGACGTGATCACAGGGACCCAATCGCTGCTGTTGTAACCCAGGGTCATCACATGACAGCGTCAGTGCTGCAAGCAGCTCTGACAGCTATAATCCACTGCAATGCTGATGCAGTGCAGTGGATTATTTCAGCGATCAGGAGAATGAAAGGCGATATCTCATAAAGGGACTGAGAAAAAAAAATTAAAAGCCAAAAACTGAAAGGTAAAAATATCTCATAAAAAAACACAAAAATAGAGCAAAAAAATGTTTTTAAAAAATGCCAATACAGTGGGTATGGAGGGAGTATTTAGTCAGCGACCAATGGTGCAAGTTCTCCCACCTAAAAAGATGATCGAGGCCTGTAATTGACTTCATAGGTAGACCTCAACTATAAGAAACAAAATGTGAAAACAAATAAATCCTGTAAATCGCATTGTCTGATTTGGAAATAATTTTATTTTCAAATTTTGGTGGAAAATAAGTATTGAACGAAACAAAAAAAAATTAAATTCTGAATTGCTGTTTCTTCTTGCTTCTACCTCACAAAAAATGAGTGATCAAAAGACATTGTGGCCCAAAATGGTACTAATAGAAGCTCCAGTTCATCTCGCAAAAAGCAAGTGCTCACATGACTGTAGACATTAAAATAAAAGACTACTGCCTACAGAATTTGATGCAAAAAATCCTTTATTTTTAAATTTATTTTTTTTAAAGCTTTTTTAGTGTGATAGTAGCCAAACCTAAAAAAAGAAAAACTATAAATCTGATTGATATACAGCAAGGTGAACAGCATAAAAATAGTAAAAAAAAAAGCCAATTTGTCAATATCTGCTGATTACCATATTTTTGGCTTTATAAGACACACCGGATTATGAAAGGACCCCAAACTTGAAGTAAAAAACGAAAAAGTTTAATATTAAATGGGGTCCGTCTTATAATGCCAGTGTCCGTCCTACAATTAGTACATATGTCCCCAGTCTTGGTATACACGTCACCATCCTCGTACGTTGCCAATACAACCTTGAACATGATCCCCCCCCCCCCCCCCCCCCCATCCTGCACCCACCATGGCTTACCTAGGGGAGTTGTGGTGGAACAAAGGTGCAGGAGGCAGGGTCCACCGAGAATGTGGGCAGTGGGGCAAGGCTGCAGGAGTGTCGCAGCAATGTGCATGGTCATATGGTGGCTGACATTTTTTGGGTTCCAGCAGGCAAGCTACTCCACTGCCCCTACCATCCTGGACTTCCAGAAAATGGCCGTAAAGGCAGCACATGCGCAGATCGAGATCTCAGAGCTGAGATCTTGATCTGCACATTCGCCGCCTCTGCAGCCACTTTCTGGAAGTTCTGAGTGGTAGAGACAGAGGAACAGCTGGCTTCCTGGAAAATGGTGGCCACCGAACACCCCCTCAGATTACTGCGCCACCTCTGTAGCTTCGGGACTGCAGCCTTGCTCCACAGCCCCCATCCACCGTGGACTCGGCCTCCTGCACCCTCCCTCCACCACCGCAACTACCCTCAGTAAGAGAAAAAGATTCAAATTGTAAGATGCCCCCCCTTTCCCTCTAACAGAAAACCAGAAAAACCTGCACTCAAATCCAAATGCTCCCCTCCCTGACCACAATGTCTAAACTACAGTTAACCTCCACATGTTTGGCATTGTTGTAGCGAGAGCCCACTAAATTTCTGGGAAAGTGTTTTTCCAGAAGCATGAGATTCAATGTACTGGGCACTACAAGGGCTTATTTTTAATAATGCAAAATTCACGGTGTTTTCCAGAGATAAAATTTTCAGTATGCGGATAGATAAAATCCCAAAGGGGTGTAGTTTCGAAAGTGTGGTCACTTGAGAAGGGTTTCTAATTTTCTACTGTTCTGGCACTTTGGGGCTCTGCAAATGGAGTCTGCAAACAGTTTTAGGAAAAAAAAATTAACCAATAATCAAATGGCGCTCCTTCCCTCCTGAGCCTTGTCGTGTACCCAAACACCACATTTTCACCACATATGGGCTCAGCAAAAACTCAGGACTTGCGCAACAAATTTTTGGGGTTCAATTTTTCTCCTGCTATCCATATGAAAATTAATACATTTAGTGCTAAACAAAATTTTAGCAGGAAAAAAATCTAGTTTTTCATTTTCATGGTGTATGTTGTAAAATACTGTGAAGCACCTGTGCGTTCACGGTGCTCACCACACATCTAAATTCCCTTGGGGGTCTAGTTTTCAGAATGGAGTCAATTTTGGGGGAATTCCATTGTTTAGGTACATCAAGGTATTACCAAACACATTACACCCACAGACTATTCCATCAAAATCTGCGCTCCAAAACCTTGTTCCTTCCCTTCCGAACCCTACTGTTCACCCAAAAAGTGGTTTTACACCACGTATGGGCATCTGTGTACGCGAGAGAAGTTGCACAAAAAAAGTTTGGGGTCTATTTTTTTTCCCTGTTGCCCTTGCGAAAATGAAAAAATTAAAGATCATTGTTTGTACACTGGAGTCAGCCCTAGTTAAGTAGCAGCTAAAGATCTGAGAAGACTTTCCGTGTGCGTATAATCTTCAAACGTTGATAATTAATCTGTAAAATGTGAGATCTAGCGCTTACTATAAAGGCAATTTTATGACCCACTAGGATTTAAAGGGAACCGGTCACCTGGATCTAAGCCCCTACACTATCACTACCTGTCCCTTAAAGGGAACCAACCACCCCCAATGACCCCCCCGGACTATTAATATGGCTCCCTACACCCAGCACATACATGTGCTGCAATGTTTTTTGCTAAAAAAAACTGCTTTTTAAAAGTAAAGATAATGCTTTATAAAGTTTCTACCGAAGGGACGGGTGGGCGTTACTTACATGGGGCTAAAGCCGAGATTCTGCTGCCACTCATCCTCCTCTCTCCCCTCGCAGCAGTAACGGCCAGCCCTTTGTTCAGCGTCACAGCCTGGTGCACGGGATCGCATGCCCGTGCACACGTCATCAGCTACAGCCGGGTAGCGAGCGCGCGCTCTGACTTCCTGCGCTCAGCTATGGAAGTCAGAGCGCGCGCTCGCTACCCGGCTGTAGCTGATGACGTGTGCACGGGCATGCGATCCCGTGCACCAGGCTGTGACGCTGAAGAAAGGGCTGGCCGTTACTGCTGCGAGGGGAGAGAGGAGGATGAGTGGCAGCAGAATCTCGGCTTTAGCCCCATGTAAGTAACGCCCACCCGTCCCTTCGGTAGAAACTTTATAAAGCATTATCTTTACTTTTAAAAAGCAGTTTTTTTTAGCAAAAAACATTGCAGCACATGTATGTACTGGGTGTAGGGAGCCATATTAATAGTCCGGGGGGGTCATTGGGGGTGGTTGGTTCCCTTTAACCTTCCTAGCTGCTCCCTATCTATCCCTCTCTGAGCTAAATCCGCAGAAAAATAACTTATAACTTACAGAAGTCCCTGAGGCTGTGGACTGAGAAGGCGGTCCCAGGCTCCATTCTGCCCCTCTTCGATGCAGCAGCACGCGCCCCACTGGGTGGTGTTCTTTCTTCATCGCCGCCTCCTCCATTTGGAATCTCTGCTTTACACCTATCATGTTGTGGTGATGCGACCTCGATGTGTCCCCTGACCGAGACACAGCATATGGGAGATTGTATCTTCTGCTCGGTAGCAGCACACACAGGGTTAGCTGCTACTGGAGCTAAGTGCTGATTGACAGCACTGACGCCCAGATGTGCGGGTGAATAGGAGATGATATGAGCTGCCCTGGGCTGTGGGGAGGGGGTGGAGTGTGTCAGGACAGCAGCAGGAGCTTCTGTGTGGAGAGCTTTGTGAAGATTTAACACAGCCTGTGAGCGGTCTGAGTGGACATTCATGAGGCTAATGAGCGGACGGTGAGGAGAGAAAGGTTGTGTGCTGACCTAACACAGCCTACCCCGGGGAAGGTACAGAGCTTCTATATCAGCTGTTGGGATTGTATGAGGTTGTACTCGGCTGCGCCTTGGTGTAACAGGCCAGACTAACCCCCCCGACCAGAATATACCTGGGGTTAAAGTGGCCTAGGCCAGATTTTACCCCTCCGTATACCACAGCAGCTGTAGATCAGGGCCCCAAGCAACACATGGGGGCCCGAGGCAACACAAAGTGGCCCCAGGCAGCAGAAAGTGGCCCTACGCAACATACAGAGGCCCCAGGCAGTGCTAGGGCCCCAGGCAGCGCATGGGGGCCCCAGGCAGCACAGAGGGGCCCCAGGCTACACACAGGATCCCAGGCTACACACAGGGGCCCCAGCCAGCATACAAGGGCCCCAGGCAGTGCACGGGGCCCCAGGCAGCACAAAGTGGCCCCAGGCAACATACAGGGGCCCCAGGCAGTACTAGGGGCCCCAGGCTACACACAGGGGCCCCAGGCAGCACACGGGCCCCAGGCTACACACAGGATACCAGGCTACACACAGGGGCCCCAGGCAGCATATAAGGGCCCCAGGCAGCACAAAGTGGCCCCAGGTGGCCCACTGCCTGGGGCCCCTGTATGTTGCCTAGGGCCCCTGTATGTTGCCTGGGGCCCTGTGCACTGCCTGGGGCCCTTGTATGCTGGCTGGGGCCCCTGTGTGCTGCCTCGGGCCCCCATGCACTGCCTGGGGCCTCTAGCACTGCCTGGGGCCACTTTTTGCTGCCTGGGGCCACTTTGTGCTGCCTCGGGCCCTATGCACGGCTTGGGACCCTGTTCTACAGCTGCTGTGGTATACGGAGAGTTATAATCTGGCCTAGGCCTGTTTATACCCCGGGGTCTAGTTTGGGCTAGGCCAGACTATACCAGTGGTATTATCTTGGCTAGGCCACTTAAACCCCGGGTATATTCTGGTCGGGGGGTTAGTCTGGCCTGTTACACCGAAACCTGGAGGTCTGTGAATACCTGAACTGTGTGCTGTTGAGTAAATACCTGAGTCACTGCCTTCTGTCGTGCCGATCCTAACCACTACCTTACAGTGTAAAGCGGGTGGGAGACTCCAAATGGAGGAGGTGGCGATGAAGAAAGAATGATGCCGCCCAGTGGGGCGTGTGCTGCTGCATCAAGGAGGGCAGAATGAAGCCTGGGTCCGCCTTTTCTGTCCCCAGCTACAGGGACTTCTGTAAGTTACAAGTAATTTTTCTGCAGTTTTATAGGGCGGATTTAGCTCAGAGAGGGATAGATAGGGAGCAGCTAGGAAGGTGCAGGGACAGGTAGTGATAGTGTAGGGGCTTAGATCCAGGTGACAGGTTCCCTTTAATAACCAAACAATAATAAAAAAAAAATATAGCAATTTATTTTCATCATCTCTAAAATCAATCAGTTTTTATATATAATTTTTGGATGTAAAAACTTCAATTTGTTAAAATTCGATAACTGTTTTATGAATAAAATTATGCGGTGTTTCCCTTGACGGTTTCAATAGTTTACGGGGTCTTCACTCGTGGTTGCTGTGTTATTCTTTCAATTTGGTGCCTTTTATCTGTAGGAAATAACATACAATAAGGGTAAGTTCACATTACCCGGCGTGTTGGTCGTCGGCGGCTGGGCGGGACCCGCCAGGAAGCTCCGGCGCCGTGCACCGGCTTCCTGGCGGGTATGTGCGGGCGGTATCCGGCGGCTGCCCAGCGGGTTCTCGGCGGCGATTCTGCAGCGGCTGGAAGCAGCACATGATTCTGCCTGCAGCCGCTGCAGAACCGTCCGGTTTTTAGAACATGGTCATTCTTTGCTAACCCGCTGGGAAACCTGCGGGTTAGCAACGGATGACGCTGGGTAACCGCCGGTATGTGCACAGCCTTGGGCGGGTTACATTAGTTTTAATGTTAATCCAAACGCCGGTTTGGATTAACATAAATTTAAATAAAACTAATGTATGCAAAACGGCGGTTTACACAGGTAAACCGCCGAAAACCCGCCCAGTGCGCACATACCCTAAATCTGATTGGGCATGCAATCTTTTGTATGGATTTATTTAATTAGTGGAACACCAGAACTCGCCTGGTGTTTGCTATTGTTGCTCTGAAAAAATGTCTCCTATCGTGGTCCTCAATGGACACTTATTGATACACCTTTTAATTAGTTTACTTAAACAACTATGCACTAATTAGTTATAGACAGGGGCGGACCTACCGTGGTTCAGCTGCACCAGGGCCCCAACCGGGTAGGGGGCCCCTCAAGCCTGCAGGGGGGCCCCCGGTCGACCCCCATGTCCCTGTGTCAGAGGAGAGGGCGTTAACTGAGGAAACTTCCTGCTTTGCTCAGCTGATCCCGCCCCTCTCCTCTCCAGTCCCGGCACCCAGATCTACAATGCGGCGCAGGTAAGAGCCGCACGCTGCCAGCACCCCCTCCCCCGCTTCTCACCACCAGCACTCGCAGCCCCTCGCCTGACGCTGCCAGCACACCCCCGCCCGGTCTTCGCCCGACTCTGCCAGCAGCCCAAAAGGTCCTCACTGAAGGCTGCACCAGGACCCGGCAGGCTGTAGGTCCGCCACTGGTTATAGACACTTCATAAAATAGTTTTTTTTGTATTTTGTACACACCTTGTATGTTTGCTGTTTATCTTTGGTTCTGTTTGTGTGTGAAGGTTTGCTTCTGTCACTATTTATAAAAACACGGTATGATTACATTTTCTTTGCTGCAGTTGTTTCAGCTTTAATTGTTACTGTGATTACCTCTCAGCATTTTTTGAAATTCGCGGCAGATGCGGTGAAAAAACCGCATCTGCCGCGATTACCGCATACCGGCTGCACTTGCGGCGCGGTTGCGGTAAACGCCATACAAGGTATAGGCGGACTTGCGGCAAGTGCGGTTTTGGCACTTGCGGCAGGTGCGGCCGCGAAAAAAAAACGCGGCTGACAGCATTTTTTTTTCGCGGCCGCACCTGCCGTAAGTGCCAAAACCGCACTTGCCGCACCTGCCGCAAGTCCGCCTATACCTTGTATGGCGTTTGCCGCAACCGTGCCGCAAGTGCAGTCGGTATGCGGTAATCGCGGCAGATGCGTTTTTTTCACCGCATCTACCGCGATTTGAAAAAAACGCTGATGTGAAAGGGCCCTTAGGGCCCTTTCAAATCAGCGTTTTTTTCAAATCTCGGCAGATGCTGTGAAAAAACCGCATCTGCCGCGATTACCGCATACCGGCTGCACTTGCGGCGCGGTTGTGGCAAGCCCCATAGAAAGTATAGGCGGGCTTGCGTCAGGTGCGGTTTCGCACTTGCGGCAGGTGCAGCCGCGGAAAAAAACGCTGACCGCGGTTTTTTTCGCGGCCGCACCTGCCGCAAGTGCCAAAACCGCACCTGCCGCAAGTCCGCCTATACCTTGTATGGCGTTTACCGCAACCGCGCCGCAACCGTGCCGCAAGTGCAGCCGATATGCGGTAATCGCGGCAGATGCGTTTTTTTCACCGCATCTGCCGCGATTTGAAAAAAACGCTGATGTGAAAGCACCCTTAGTCTTGTCAAGACCCTGGTGCTGTATTTGTTGAGGTTACACTTTTTTTCAGTTGTAGTCTGTAATTATAATGTGCACATTAAAGATTCACCGCTGCAGACTTGTTAATGTCTTATGCTCTCCACTAATTAACATGAGCTGGTACTATAGTGCGGATAATGACCATTCACTACTGCCACCTATTTATGGCTTATGCCTTCAGCTGATTAACACACAGGCTAATCCTGTAGTTTGTGAATCATATGTAATTGTACTCACTCTTTAGCGTGCCTGTATGTATTCATATCCTCTGGAGCAACTTGCAAGTTTCCCCACGGTGCTGACAGGCGAGGTTCGCGTTCACTGCGGCCGACAGTGACGCGCCCGGCTTCGGGTTCGCTAACGGCGGACGTCCGCGGTCACGTTACTAGTTGTGTGCATGTAATTCCAGCTATTGCTGGAAACTGTCTCTGCGTCCGTCGGTCAAGGCTGACAGTGGGTGTTGTGTGCATAGGATGGGCGGGGTCTACGCGTTTTGTAGGCGTCGCCCTACTTCATCAAGATACCCGCCCACCTATGCTTGTTTCTTTTATATCCTGTGTCCATCTGCAGCCTGCCTTCTAAGTTAACCCTTTTGGCGACGCTCTGTTATTTTCATTCATTGTGTCGTTAGATTAAAGTATCTACATGTATGCTGGATGCCCCAAATTTCTTACTTGTACTTTTAGGCTGTGTTCACACATTGCTTATTTTGCTGCGCTTTTTTATGCGCGCTGTTTCAAAATACGCAATGTGCCTTTTGTCTGCCAGCAAAGTGAATGTGAAATTCACTTTGCAGTGCAGACATTGCGCAAAAATACGCCGTGCTTTTTTGGGAGAAAACGCAGCTGCGTAAAGAATTGATATGTCAATTCTTTACGCAGCTGCTCCTGCGTTTTCTCCCTGTGAGGTCACAGAGGGGAGGAAGAATCCTGCTTCCTCCTTCCCTCTGTGACAGCCCCATTAGATTTCACAGTGTATTGATATACACTGCGAAATCTAAATTAAACAGAGGCAAGTGTATGAAAAATAAAAAAGAATGAATACTTCACCTGTCCGACGCCTTTTCCGGTGTTCGGTCTCCGGTGCCAAGTGAGATGTCTTCTGCCAGGACCTGTGGTGACGTCAGAGGGGCGCTCCCGGGCACTCGCGGTCATGTGATACATATCACATGACCGCGAGCAGCCAATCAGCGCCGGGTCCTGCAGCTCGAGTGAGGGTGTCACTGACCTGTCACTAAAGCTGCAGGTACAAGAGGACTTGTACTAAAGCCCAGTGGGGGAGGATTTACCCCCCCCGTGGCTAGGACCGCTCCGATCGGCAGTTTCACTTGGTGAGATATTACAATCCAGCCAAGGCCTGATACTGCGTCTCTCTCCAATCAGATGTGGGGGTGGTATGACCTCCCTCCTCAGCCGCTGACTAAGCCGCCAATCCCGGGCCCTCTACTTTCTCCCCTTGGCTGCCAATATGCCCCCCTGCCCTCCGATCTCCTTCCCTCACCCCCGCCCCTTGCTCTCCATACGCGACATGGTGTTCGCTAACAAATTGAATGGAAAATCCGCTCAAATTGTTAGCGGACGCTATGTCATGTTTGGAGAGCCCCTGTGTGCCTAAACATTGGAGCTCCCCCACAAGTGACCCCGTTTTTGGAAACTAGACCCCCCCAAGGAACATATCTAGATGCATAGTGAGCACTTTGAACCCCAGGTTCTTCACAAATTGATCCGTAGAAATGAAAAAGTACTTTTTTTTTTTTTTTTTTTTTTTTTTGCCTACATTTTTTCATTTTCACATAAGCAACAGGATAAAACGCATCCTAAAATTTGTTGCGCAATTTCTCATGAGTACATAGATACCTCATATGTGGTCATAAACCACAGTTTGGGGGCACAGCAGGGCTCATAAGTGAAGGAGCGCCATTTCACTTTGTGAAAGGAAAATTGGCTCCAAAGGTCAAATAGCGCTCCTTCCCTTCTGAGCCCAATGGTTTATGACCACATATGAGGTATCGGTGTACTCAGGAGAAATTGCCCAACAATGTTTAGGATCCATTTTATCCTGTTGCCCATGTGATAATGAAAGAATTGAGGCTAAAAGAAAATTTTTGTTAGAAAAATTAAAATGTCAATTTTTTTCCTTACAGGTTGCTTTAGTTCCTGTGAAGCACCTGAAGGGTTAATAATCTTCTTAAATTTACTTTTGAGTAGCTTGAGGGGTGCAGTTTTCGGAATGGTGTCACTTTTGGGTGTTTTCTGTCATGTTCACCCCTCAAAGGGACTTCAAATGTGATGAGGTCACTAAAGAAATGGATTTGTAAAATGTGCTGGAAAAATGTTGATGAACTTTGAACCCTTATAACATCCTAATAAAAAAAAAATTTGGTTTCCAAAATTGTGCTGATGTAAAGTAGACATCTGGGAAATGTTATTTATTAACTATTTTGTGTCAAATAACTCTGGTTTGTTACCAAAAAGGTTGTCCTTACAATTTGTATCATTTGATTGGCCAATGGCCAGAATGGGCCCCTCCTATACATACAATTATCCTAAACCAAGCAAAGTAGGAGGTTTCAAGCCCTTTTATAATGATTACATATATCAAGGTCAAATGTGCTATGTTTTTCAATATGAATTTATTAAAGTAGTAAAAGTACATATAAAGTTCATTGCATAGCATATACAGAGGATATACATAATTTAATAATTTACGTTTTTATTTATTTCATGAGTGATCAAAAATTAATGTGAAATTGTGACTATTAAAATTTTCCCAGGTATAGGAAACACCCCTTCTAATTGGACATGAGGTAGAGAAAAGGGAGTATTTAGGTACAAGTTAAATCCATGTATACTATGCATGTAATTTGTAAATCATATCAAGTGTTGGGGGCAACTGTGCAGTGAGTATGCTACCTCCAAGGAGGAGAGCCCTGTGGAGCAATGCTGGATAGTATCCTATACAGAGATCCTGCAGTTCCTCCAGCCCTGGGGGAGCACAAGTCACAGTTAGCCCCTATGCAAAATAAAACACATGCACAGTGTTTACATTAGGGTTATAGATTTGATCCTCCTCCCACCACCTCTACACTTACCCATGTCCTAAGGGGAGGATGAGTGTCCAGGTGCCCCCAGACGCGTTTTGCTTAAGGCTTTCTCAATGGGGTCCCCATTGTAAACATTGTGCATGTGTTTTATTTTGCATAGGGCTAACTGTGACTTGTGCTCCCCCAGGGCTGGAGGAACTGCAGGATCTCTGTATAGGATACTATCCAGCATTGCTCCACAGGGCTCTCCTCCTTGGAGGTAGCATACTCACTACACAGTTGCCCCCAACACTTGATATGATTTACAAATTACATGCATAGTATACATGGATTTAACTTGTACCTAAATACTCCCTTTTCTCTACCTCATGTCCAATTAGAAGGGGTGTTTCCTATACCTGGGAAAATTTTAATAGTCACAACTTCACATTAATTTTTGATCACTCATGAAATAAATAAAAACGTAAATTATGTATATCCTCTGTATATGCTATGCAATGAACTTTATATGTACTTTTACTACTTTAATAAATTCATATTGAAAAACATAGCACATTTGACCTTGATATATGTAATCATTATAAAAGGGCTTGAAACCTCCTACTTTGCTTGGTTTAGGATAACTCTCTGGTTTAGCAGAATAAAAATTCAAAATTTGAAAATTGCATCAACGTTTTCGCCAAATTTGATTTTTTTTCACAAATAAATGCAAAAATGATAGACCTAAATTTAATACTAACATGAAGCCCAATATGTCACGAAAAAACAATCTCAGAATCGCTAGGATCCGTTGAAGCGTTCCAGAGTTATCACCTCATAAAAGGACACTGGTCAGAATTGACAAAAAGGTCTTTAGGGTCAAAATGGGCTGGGTCCTGAAGGGGTTAATTTTTTTGTAAAATTACCTGAAAGTATAATTCTGAAGATCAGTATGATTATGAAGATGCGAAACATGCATAATTTGTGCTTAAAGTGGCAAAACAAAATATTGGAAGTTTGCAAACAAAATTAGCTTGTGATGCCACTTTCGAAGAGATGTAAAATTTTCAGTTTTTGGGATATGTTGCTCTGAGGGCTTGTTCCAATTTTGGAGTAGATACAGTGATCGCCTCTATTATTTATTTATATAGCACCATTAATTCCATGGTGCTGTACATGAAAAGGGGTTACATACAAAATTATAGATATAGTTTACAGTAAACAAATTCACATTGACAGACTGGTACAGAGGGGAGAAGACCCTGCCTTTGCGGGCTTGCATTCTACAAGATATTGTGATGGCTGCAAAAAAAGTGATTCTTGTGTTTTTGGCATGAACACTCATAAAACCACTGGAGTACTTTAAGATCCCATGGGAGAACTATAACTTTCAGCATGTCATGAATATCCTATGGCATGCTGGGAGTTATAGTTCACAAGAGTGGTGGCGTGCTTTTTTATATACTGTAATTTAGAAACTTAATATTGTCTTAAATTCTACAGGGTGTGCTTACATCAATGCAGGTCCTGCTAGAAAGCCAGAAGTAACTCTTCAGATATAGGACCTGCAGTGATGTAATGAAGAGGGAGGGCTGAAGCATCATATGACAGCACAGAGCCCTCCCTCTTCATTACATCACCACAGGTCCTGATGAGACTTTTTTTTTTTTTTTTTTTTTTTTTTGTGTGGTAGCTGTATGACCTGAGCTGTTGTAATAAAAAGGGAGGGCTATGTGCTGTAATGTGATGTTCCAGCCCTCCCTCTTCATTAATTCACTGCAGGTCCTACAGTTGACGTTTGCACAGACCGCGCTGTTAGGTATTCCATGCTCTGGCCCTGTGACTGCAGTGATCCGCAGTCCCTCTGGGCCAGGCATGGCTGTCCTCCCATGCTGCTCCTCCTGACTCCTTCCTCTCCATACACTCTCCCCAGCCGCTCCAGGAATACGGCAGGGAAAACCACGTGTATCCACAGTTAAAAGTAAGTGAAAGTAAATTAATAATCATTAGCTGCTTTCCACACCCACTTCTCGGCACCGAAGCCAGTGCTGAGAGGGGGGCGTGTGGTCCCTCCCCAAGAGCAGTGAGTATTAGAGTACTTTAACCAGCGGCCCCGCGTGGTTTCCCTAGCAGCTGGATTCCTGCAGAGATGATATTTTCCTGCCTTTCCTGTGATCCCAGTCCACCACTGGCTCCCTCCCCACAGCAAGCCCCCACATGTTACATTCGGACTATTAAGACACACCCTACACTTTCCTCCTCAAATTTGGAGGAAAAAAGTGCATCTTGTAGTCCGAAACATATGGTATATCTCCTATAGTCCAAATGTACTTTGCTGGGGGGAAGGTGAGCCAGGGCTGGTGGCACTGGGGTGAACACGTGTGCCCGCTATTAAAGGACATGAACCTTCACTGCTCTCCATGTCCATAATTTTGCCCACCTATCGCCACTGAACCTGGCGCCAAGAGGTGGGTGGGATTATGGCAGTTGGGAACAGTGAATTCTCATTCTTTTTAATAGCTGCATGCATGATCACCTAGTGGCCAGCTTATGTGTTCCCACTATTAGAAAGAATGAATATTCACTGCTGGGATTATGTTGTGGGGAGCAGCGAATATTCTGGCAGCTGACATCATAAGTAGGCGTGCATGACAGTGACCTCGTGCTGCACTGCTTACGCACTGGAATCATAAGAAGAGGACACCATGCATTGGTGGAATGGAGGGAAGATGAGTAGAATACATTTTTTTTTTCTATTTGTGTGTTGTGATGGGAGTTATATATGACAGGCTGAGCCCAGGATGAGGGTCATGTACAGTGGGGAAAATACATGTTTGATACACAGCCGATTTTACAAGTTTTCAAACCAACAAAGAATGTAGAGGATTCTAATATTTATTGTAGGTGCACTTCAACTATGAGACAATCTAAAAAAAAAAAAACAGAATATCACATTGTTTGACTTATAAATAATTAAATTCCTTTTTTTTTTTTTTTTTTTTTTTAAAGGTTGTCGCACAGGTGAATTGTGCCTATGACAAAAACAGGGCTGTGACTCGCAACTTCGACCTATTCGTTTTCCCTGAATCAGACTACTTCTTACATGGCGCATGTTTAAGTGATATGTTTACAGTAGTCAATTGGTAACATCAAGCTTTTTTTATCATCACTATGATATAGTAATTAAACTATTTAGGTAACAATTTAAATATATTTATTGGAATACAACTTTAGAACCCCAAAAACTCTAATTGTAAATATATGCAACATCCTATGCAGTAAGTAGGAATAAAACTGTTCTGAACTAAAATGTACTAAATAACATTTGTGCCTTGAGGCTATGAATTTGATCTGAGCATTTAGAATTGCCTCCATCAGATCCTCCTCCCAGATTTTAGAGGAGGAAAATAGAGAAAAAAAATGAAGCAAAAAAAAAATATGGTTATAATGTACTGTTATGGGGTGGGGAATGTGCTGCTGACACTTATGGGGGTAATGTCCCCATCCTGGCCCCCTTCAAGGTAACATGGCCCCCCAATTACAGTATATAATCCCCATCCTGGATATGGCCCCCAATCCTAGGATATAGCCTCCCATCCTGGGATATAGTCTCCCATCTTGGGATGTAGCCCGCACTATCTTGGTACATTACTCCCATCCTGGACATGGACCCCCCCCTCCCCTCATCGTGGTACATGGCCTTCTCATCTTGAATATTTCCCCCCTCATATGGATATGGCGCCCCCCATGCTGCCGCTCACAAGAAAATAACAAGCAATGCAAAATCTCCCTCTGGCGCTTGTCTCCATCTCTCCCTGCTTGCAGCACTCTCGTTCCGAGTTCTCCTGTGTCCCTGAGGCAGCCGGTCATGTGACCAGCACAGTGACCTATCATCACAGCATGCCCCGATCACAAGCAGGGCTGTGGAGTCAGTAAGTCAAACCTCCCACTCCCACTCTGACTCCAACTCGGACTCCTTCATATATGGCTCATGATTAAGTTATGAATTTATTTTAGTACAATGTGATCAGGATTTCATCATTATTATGATGATACAATAATCAAGATTTTTAGATAGAACCTAATAATTCATAATAATAATATTCAGCACATTCTCCATTGAACTACTGTACCCAATGTATTATATATTTTCAGAGTCGGTCTGTTTTCTGCCGACTCTGCCAAAATGGGCTCCAACTCCACGACTCCCGACTCCACAGCCCTGATCACAAGACTGGCTGCCTCAGGGAGACAGGAGGACTCGGACCGCGAGTGCTGCAAGCAAGGAGAGACGGAGGCAAGCCCCGGAGGTTGGGTTTTACATTGTGATTTTCTTGTGTGCGGCAGCATGGGGGGAGGGGCCCATATCTAGGATGAGGGGGGGCATATTTTGACACTGGGTGTTTTTCTGAAACAAGCAGCAATGGATGCTGCTAAGTGAGAATTGAAAGTCTGCCTTTCGTAGTGCCCAGTACGATTGTAGACACATACATCGTGCCCAGCTGGTGCCACTTGAGACCTGCATCACATAAATTAGGCAGGTTTTATCCATACAGAAATTCCAAATGTGGGATGTGGTAGCACACTGTGGGGCTTACAAGTGAAGTGGGTATTTGGGTTTGGGAGCGCAGAATTTGCTGGATTTCTTATTTATTTATTTTTTGTGGGGTGGCGGGTGAGGAGCCACAACTCTTTTCCAGAGCCTTTTGTATTACCAGTAACGTGGAAGCCCCCTATAATTCCATTGACAGACGATGGAAGTGAGTGGTACTTACTTTTTTTCTTGATTGATTTGAAATCTTTATTGGGAACATTTTAGATAGCATTTTGGCGACGTTCACAGATTACGCTTTTTTGCGCACACTTTTCTGCAAAAGTGCTTGTGTCTGACGGCAAAGTGAATGGAAATTCACTTTTGCTCTGCAGACGCTGCGTAAATATACACCGCGCTTTTATATGAGAGAGAGCGGGAGTTAAAAGAATCAACATGTTAATTGTTGACGCTTTTTCGCACACACTTGCCCCCGTAGGGACCACTGGAATTACGAATCGCCATTCAGCAATTCCAGCGCGTATAATGCCGGGCGCTGCAGAATATGATGTCTCACGGCGGAGGAAGAATCCTGTGTGACAGGCCTTTTGGCTTTCGCAGTGTATTAATATACACTGCAAAAGCTAAATTTAAGTTATCAAAAGATCTTAAAAATAACAAAAATTGAATACTTACCTCTCCGGCGGCTGTTCCCGGGAGCCGAGACATCCACACCTACTGTGCTGCCAGGACCTTCCAGCTGTGATTGGCGGATAGCGGTCACGAATATGTACGTCGCATGTCACATGATGGCTATCGGCCAATCACAGAGCTGGAAGGTCCTGGCAGCACAGTAGATGTGAATGTCTCAGCTCCCAATAACTGGGAACAGTTTTGATAACTTATATTTAGCTTTCACAGTGTATATTAATACACTGTGAAAGCCAAAAGGCTTGTCACACGGGGGAGGAACACTGTATTCTTCCTTCCCCCCCCCCCCCCCACCCCCGTGTGACATCACTTCTCTCCTGCACTTTTGGGGGAGAAATGCGTCTGCAAAAAAAAAAAAAAAGTGGTGTGTGAATGCACCGCGTTTTTTTCCTGCGCTAAATCGCTAAATAGCGCGGCCGCAAAACATGGCAAAAAACATGCATCCCCAAAAGCGCACTGCGTGAACATAGCCTTTGGATCAGATCTATCTCGTGCTGCATGCCAATCTCTTACATGGGGGTTTCCATCTAACTCTCCGAATGACGTTATTCAAATGAAACCGCTGAGGGATCCGTTACTTTTAATGAGGCAACAGACACAATCTGGACTCTTAAAAGGATCCTGTCACCTCCAAAACGCCACCTAAGCTACAAAACATGTCCCTGCAGCATCCTATGACCATTCTCACACTCCTTTAGTCTCCTAAATGCTTCCTGTCAAAGTACATGACATTTTTATACTCACTCATTAGCCATGATAATGAGTAGGGATCATATTTTTTAGCCCTTAGGGCGTGTTTGTTTTGTGCCTTTGATGTCATAAGATCTTTTATTCATGTTTTATGAAGGCCCTGCCTGCTTTCCACTTCGCTTGCTGGGCATGAAATGATGCGAATTGCGTCATTTCCGGTCGGGTGACTTCAATACACCGCGTCTCTGTGTCCTGCCTCAAGCACGCATGTGCAATGCTGTGCTTGAAGCCGAACGAGCGTCAAAGGCCCAAGACAAACATGCCATAAGGGCTAAAGAATATGGTCCCTACTCATTATCATGGCCAATAAGTGAGTATAAAAACGTTTTTATGTAGTTTGACAGGAAGCATTTAGGAGACTAAAGGAGTGTGAGAATAGTGATAGGATGCTGCAGGGAAATGTTTTTGTAGCTTAGGTGACTTTTTGGAGGTGACTGAATCCCTTTAATCTGTGCTTTTGTTTCAACTTTGTTTTCATTAAACATAACATTTTCATAAAAACATAACAGTATCCATCAAATAACAAGCACATCAAACTTGTTGTCGAGCTGAAAGTGTGGTTACAAATAATAAAACGGTAACCATAAAGAAATTACGTGCATATATCATTATGGGGCCATCACATGCGTCAATGTCGTCAGCGATCTGATCGCTGACGACATTGACGGATGATCGCTGGTGAGCTGTCACACAGGCAGACTCACCAGCGATCATTTTACCAGCGACATCGTGGAAATGATTTCTTTATCGTTTCCACGATGTCTGCAGGCTGATATCCAGGGTAAACTGCGGGTAACTAGGCAGCGCACGCTGCCTAGATACCCGATGTATACCTTAGTTACCAGCCTTCTCCGCTCATCAGCTGGTATTTAAGGTACACAGCGGGTAACTAGGGACCCTAGTTACCTGCTGTGTACCTTAGATACCAGCCGGTGAGCGGAGAAGACTGGTAACTAAGGTATACATTGGGTATCTAGGCAGCGCGCGCTGCCTAGTTACCCGCAGTTTACCCTGGTTACCAGCTCCCAGCGCTTCCTGTTCGCATCTCCCGGTGTCACTCGCAGAGATGCTGCGTGTGCACTGGGCGACAGTCGTCAGGTTTTAGAACAGGTTCTAAAACCTGGCGACCATCAACCAGCGATTTATCGCTGGTTGATTGAGCATGTCACACGCGTCAATATCGCTGCAACGTCACGTGCAGCAGTGATCATGCACGCGATATTGATGCGTGTGACGGCCCCATTAGAGTTCCATGTTTAGATCGGTATTGAAGAGTAAGGTGTGAGCATAATCCTACGGGGTGTGGAAAATGTAATCTATAGGTAAATATATAGGTCTTTGGAGAAGATGGACCAGAGGGGAACATGGCAACTAAAAAGCCAATTTAAGAAGGAATTATAATCGAAATTCTTCTTTAATAATCTGTGCTTTTATGTCATATGAAGGCTTGTTTTTTGTACAAGTTGATGTTTCTATTGGTTCCGTTTTTAGGCTCATACAATTTTTTTTAATCATTTTCTATTCCGATTTTTGGGAGACAGAACGAACAAAACCCAGCAATTCAGGAATTTTTTTTATTCATTCTTACGGTTTTCATTGTGGGGTAAAAGTGAAAAGATCTTTTTATTCTTCGGTCAGTACAATTAAACGAATACCACATTTACATAATTTTCTTTCATGTTTTGCTGCTTTTGCACAATAAATTTTTTTTTTTTTTTTTTTGCATTGCTGTATTCAGAGAGCTATAGCTTTATTTCTCTGCTGACTGAGCTTTATGGCAGCTTATTTTTGCGGGACAAGATGACTTTTATATTGTCTGGCTGTTTTATAAATGAGCTCTTTCCAGAAGTGGCGATACCAAAATGTGTACTTTTAGCAGGGCTGTGGAGTCTGTAAGCCAAACTTCCGACTTTGACTCCGAATCTTCAATTTTCCTGAATCCGACTCCACCAAAATGGACTCTGACTCACGACTTACACATTGCTGTGAAGTCAGTAAGTTTCATGTTTTTTTTAATTTTTTTTCTTTTTTAACTCCATCCCTCTATGGTACTATAGCTTTTATTACTCAGATCACTGGTATAATCTGTTGCAATGCACAAACATTGCAATTAATTATACTGGTCAGTGGTATCCTAACAGAAAAAAGTCTTTTAAGCCATGCTGCAGGTATGGTCAAAAAGGCCACTGGAGCTGCCAGACCCGCAGGCTGTCATGACCACCTCAAGTTGCCATGACTACCATTGGGACGTCATTGTGAGAGCCCAATTGTTTGAAGGAGGGAATTCGCTCCCTATCCCAGCCTCCTAAATGCTGCGAACAGTATGGATTGGGGCTTTTAGGGCGTTAAACAGTTGTGAACGGTGTGGGGGCCATTACTGCTGGTAACAGCCGTAGCTCAGCTATCATTTAAGCTGAGCTCCAGCGGCGATTGTGTGGGCGCAGCAATCGCCATGATGTACCTACAGGTCATGGGTTGGGAATCTATATTGGCCCATCATGTATAAAAATGTCGTGAAGGGGTTTACATAAGACTGGGTTCGCCGTTATACAGTTCTCTTTGATGATTTCATTTGTCAGGGTTTCCATTTAAATTCCAGAAAATTCTGATTTTTAATATTTCGGTGAAAGGAGGAAATAATGCACCTGAGTGACGGTATGCAAAGGCCATTGTATTTCACCTGACTTTATGCATTGAGGGAATAAGAGATGGTGGTGTAGCTTTGCAAATTGCCTTTTTTTTTTTTTTTTTTTTTTTTAGAGAGGAGAAAACATTGCAGGAGAAATCATCATTTGGGGTGATTTATTTTTTAAAAAAAAAACATGCTGAAAAGAAACAAATTGAACATATTACGTTCAGGCTACCACATTGGATGAGGGGTATATTTTATGTGATATTGTACTTGCTTTGTTTACTTCTATAAGGGGGGGGAATACTCCAGAGAAATGCATATAAGAGTGTTGTTGAGAGAGTGACTAGCAAATGTGGGGGCAATAATGGAAATGAGAAGTGTAGTGTCAATTATATGCAGTTATTTGGAATGTCAGAGGTATGAAACAATCAGTAAAATGTAATGCAATATTTTCAGTATTACCTCAACACCAGCCTGGTATTGTGTGCCCAGTGGAGGAGACACATGTGCTCAAAAATAAAACATTGGCTAAAATAGGTGTGGGCAGGTAAGGAGTTCCACTCAGTCTATTCCTTAACTGCCAGGCGGGTTAGTGTGCTGGTACATAGATCTGTCCCCTTTTAACTGTCTGTCTACCGACTGGAATGTTTTCCATTATGGAGTCACTTTAAGCTCCATGTGGCCTCTGTTCAGACCATGTTGCATTTTTTGAGGTATTGACCATGCTTTTTTTGTACACTTTTAAAGATGGACATTGCCGGTTAAGAGGGCAAAGGGAGTTAAAAATCAATTCAGCTCCTCATTATAGTAAATGGTATAAATACTTAATCATTATCATAACAATAATAATATGATTGAGTGAGTAAATATCTATACTTGCGTAATGAGTCTTTATAAAATGGACGACTCCTTATTTTGGGTACAGTAGTTCGATGCAGTATGTGCTGAATATTTTTTTCATAAGAATTTGGGAAAGTTATGAAAAGTCCCTGTAAATGTCAATTCTACTCCCGAGGTCTATAATTTTTATCGTAGATACACTTCATCTATGACAGAGAGAATCTACAAGAAACATGTGTGGAGCTGAATACTGATTTCCCTGACAACAAGCATGTGTGTGCGTTTCAGAAACAGACTAGTGGAGACATCTTCTAGAAGATTTTTGAAAGGCTTTCTTCGAGATTTCATTAATGAAGTATATTTGAAAGTTGTTTTTTTTTTATAATCACTTGCTCTACATTATTATTAGATAAAAATGTAATTGGCGGTTACACTTTAAGTCATAAATTTATTGTAGTACAATATCAGGCTTTAATAATCAAGCTATTTAAATAAAACCTAATAATTACTAATATTCAGTACATACTAAGTTGAACTACTGCACGCAATTTATTATATTTTAGGAGTGTATTTTCAACCGACTTGGACTCTACCAAAATGGATACAACCCTGATTGTAACAGATAATGCTTCAAACATAAGTACAATTAAACTGATGAATGAGAATAATGAAGGTGAACCGTAGCTACGAGAAATTTTCAGATTCAGTATGTTTAAGATGGAAGGCCACAGTCCTGTTCCTGTAACTGAGGAACAAACTTATTACTGCAGAACAACAAGAAAATACTTAAAAATTAGATGACCTTGTTGAAGCTTCTTCAGATCTCTCTCGCATTTATCACATGTGCTGTGTTGTGCACACAATGCAGTTGGCAATACGAGAGAATCTGCAAGAGGGACATGTTGGAACTCTGATCAGCAAAGTGAGGAAATTGGTTATTGCTGCCAGGACCCCCTAAAATTGATTGCATCTTGAAGTGTTGTGCTGGAAAAGGGGCAATTGTCGATCATGCCACTTGATGGGGTAACACTTATTTAACGAGTGAGCAATTGCTTGAGCTGAAACTTTCTTGTAGACATGGCCAAACCTCAGGTAAGGCTGCCTTCACACTGCGTGATTACGGATCTGTGTCTATCCGTTTTAAAACTGATAGCCACGGATCAGTTTTGGCCGTCCATATATCCCTATGGGCCCGGATTGTTCCTATATGGCCATCTGTGTGTCAGTTTTGTCACGGATCCGTTTGTGTCAGTTTTTTTCAAGCACCTTGAATCGGAAACTGTTGCGATTTTGGGCTGCCTTGAATAAGCTGACACAAACGGACAGACACAACGATCAGTAGCTGTCCATGTCAAATAACATGGGGGTCTATGGTGACGGATTCTTGAAAAAAACGGATCTGTAAAACGAATTCTTCTGGCAGCTGTTTATGTGAACCAAAGTCATCATATATTGCTGGATGATCAACAGATTACTAAAAGAAAAGATCTGAGGTAGCATTTAGGATGAGTGGACTGCAGAACTGTCAAGAGCAAGAGGACTTTGGTCTGGACAGTGCTACTGTTACCATACCTTCAGTCATCAGAAGAGGAGTTTAAAGGGAACCTGTTAGGTTGTTTTTGCTTTCCCAGCTATCAAAGTATGTACCTGTAGCTTCATAATACTATTCTAACCATCCCTGTCTGAGTTCATAGTGTAATGCTAAAGGTGAAAAAAAAGCATTTATACGCTTACTGCCTTATTTCCATAATAAAATGTCAGTCTACATCTTGGAGACTGTAGTCTTATCTGGCAGGTTAATAGTTAACTCACTGTTAAGTTCTCTTGTTATAAAGACCCTTGTGATGTAACGATCATGTGACCATAGTGGGCAGCGATAAGCACGCCAAATCATTGTGTGCTATAAAGACTTGGCTCTGCATAATATAGTCACATGGTTGTGACCTCACACCAGGTTTTGCAGGATGTTCTGACATTAAGCTGAAATGTTAACTATTAACTTGCCAGATGTAGACGAACTGCTTCATTTACATACCGTATATACTCTCGTATAAGCCGAGTTTTTCAGCCCCCCTCGGCTTATACGCGAGTATACCGCCCGCCCGCCAGCCCCATCAGTATACAGGCCCCCCCATCAGTATCCAGTCCCCCCCATCAGTATCCAGTCCCCCCATGCTCCGCAAACCTGTAAAGTAAAAGGATTATACTTATCACTGTCCTCTCGCCGCCGTCCCGCCGCTGCCGACACCGCGATCCTCCATCTTCATTCAGCATCTTCCGGCTTCCTCTGTTTGGCACAGGCAATGACGTCATTGTCGGCGCCGACCACAGGAAGCCGGAAGACTCTGAATGAAGATGGAGGATCGCGGTGTCGGCAGCGGCGGGACGGCGGCGAGAGGACAGTGATAAGTATAATCATTTTACTTTACAGGTTTGCGGAGCATGAGGGGGGGGCTGTATACTGATGGGGCTGCTGCTGTATATACCCATGGGGCTGGTGCTGTATATACCTGGGCTGGTGCTGTATATACCCTGGGGCTGGTGCTGTATAACCTGGGCTGGTGCTGTATATACCCCTGGGGCTGGTGCTGTATATACCCTGGGCTGGTGCTGTATATACCACTGGGAAGGCTGCTGTAACACTGCTGGGGCCTGTATGTACCACTGGGGAGGCTGCTGTATACCACACTGCTGGGGGCTGTATACTACCACTGGGGAGGCCTGTTACCACTGGGGGGCCTGTATACCACACTACTGGGAGCTGTATACCTGTGCTGGGTCCACCCTCGGCTTATACACGAGTCAATAGGTTTACCCAGATTTTGGGGGCAAAAGTAGAGGGGTCGGCTTATACACGGGTTGGCTTATACACGAGTATATACGGTAAGTAAATGTAAGTGTATAAATGTTTTTCTTTTCACCTTTAGCATTACACTATGGGCTCAGACAGGGATGATTAGACTAGCATTATGAAGCTACCGGTACAGACACTGATAGCTGGGAGGGCAAAAACGACATGACAGGTTCCCTTTAAGTTTGAAAAGTATTTGGATGACATGGAGCAGGCAAAGCATTGAGAAAAAGATTCCACTCCTATAGCAAACAGATTGACCATATTTCAGCAAAATTGTTTCACTTGCTCTCAAAGTAGAAGAGCTCAACCGTTCCATTAAAACTGAGTGTGCATGAGGCAATCCTTTCATTCCTTGAAATTTTAGATGTTGCCCGTGTGGTTACAGCTTTGCCTCCAACCCAAGTTAGTGTAGAAAGGTTGTTCTGTAGCATTAAAATAATTTGATCAGATGTGAGGTCCTCTATGAAGGAGGATCTGATGGAGACGATACTAGTTCTCAACAAATAGCCTGGGTGTTACACGCTTCAATGTCTCAGCGATCTGACTTGACCTAGATCGCTGGAACAATAATCGTTAATTGATCGCTAGTGAGATGTCACTTGTACAGATATCAGGAACAATGCAGCAACGATGCCGCGACAAGCGAACAACACTTGCGGTTGTTTGACCGCCTACGTCCTTTAGTTCTAAATAGGCGAGGTTTTTGACAACATCGTTATCAAGGTGTCACACATACTGATGCTGCAGGTTGGACGGACAATCAACGACTGATTTAAGGTCCCGTTTTAAACCTCCGATCAACGATCAGCTGACTTATCCCTGGACGTATCTACTTGGCACATGCAATGACGTCGTTCCTCCACCCAAAAAGTCGTGACATACCAACGATGACTAATGATATCGTAGTGTGTAACGGGCCCTATAGACTGCACAAATTTAATGTTTTTGTTGAAAGTTTTTTTTTTTCCCCACTTACTCCATAGTGTATTGCATATTTACAATTTATTCGTTTTTTTGTGATCTAAAGTTGTATTCCAATAATTATATTTTATGTTCTATGTAAATAGCTTATTATATCATTTGATTAAAAGTATGGTGTTACCGTTTTACTACAGTTATCGCTTAAACATGTGCCATGTATGAGGGAGTCTGAATCAGAGGTTTGGCTTAGGGTGGCTTCACACTGCGGTCAGGTCCGGTCCGGGGCTGTCAGAGTTGAACCTGACAGCCCTGAACCGGATCAGCACACAGAACCGGAGGGCTAATATGCCCTCCGGTCCGGTGTGCATCCTGCCGCTGCTGATTATTCAGGACCGTGGCTTGCAGGGAGCTAGCCGCGGTCCTGAATTATACCAGCGGCGTGCAGCCGCCGGTATCCGGTTCCTGGATCCTCCCGGATCGGGGCCCCATAGGCTCCCATGTTAAGGGAGTGCCGGATTGTCCGGAAAGATCTGGGGGAATCCAGAAGAATCCGGGGGAATCCGGGAGACACCAATTAGGTGCAAATTGGTCTCCCCGAACACAAAACCGTTGCATGCAACATTTTTGGATCCGGGAGAAAAAAAAAACACTTCTTCCGGATTCATCCGGCGAGATGGCAGCCGGATGGCAGATAACTGCCATCCGCCTCCATCCGGCCCCATAGGATACTATGGGGCCAAAATCCGGTCCGGGGCTGTCACTCCTGACAGCCTCGGACCGGACCTGACAGTAGTGTAAAGCCACCCTTACTGACTCCACAGCCCTGATTCCGACACACATGCTTGAGAAAGGGGACATTCCCCCAAATCATTAGCTAAGGGAGTGCTTTTGGAACTGGACGCTACAGTGTTTGCTCCATGTTTTGAAGTCTGGATTTGATACTGGAGAAAGTGGTGTTCACAGATAAGACCTATAATTTCCTAAAAAAAAAAAGGATTAATGACCGTTCATCTGTATATGGTAATATGGAAATTCTGAAACTAAGGCCCTTTCACATCAGCGGTTTACGCTGATCGTGGCAGATGTGGTGGATTTACCGCATCTGCAGCCTAACCGTCACACTTGTGGTTCACCTGCGGCAAGCCCCATGCAATGTCTATGGGGCTTGCGGCAGGTGCAGCAAGTGTGGTATAGTTGCAGTTTCAGCAATTGCGGAAAAAAACGCGGTAAGCAGCGTTTTTTTTTTTTTTTTTTCTGCTGTAAGTGCCGAAACCACAACTATATACTGCAAGCCCCATAGACATTGCATGGGGCTCGCTGCAGGTGAACCGCAAGTGTGACGGTTAGGCTGCAGATGCGGTAAATCCACCACATCTGCCACGATCAGCGTAAACCGTTGATGTGAAAGGGGCCTTAATTGTAATTAAAAAATTTTAAAAACTATTTTTGTTGCATGTTAATGCTGTTTCAAGTGCTTTCCCCTCATATTTTCTATCTTTTACGGATAGAAAAAATCCATGTGTTCACCCATATCATTGACTTCTTGTGTATTACTTTTCAAAAAAATATTTGGGAATATTTTAGAAAGACAAGCTGTCAATCTTAGGTAAGGGGAGACAGCCAGTCCAAGGAGTGCAGTGCAATTCTCGGGTAAGTAATACGGCAGTATGTCTACACCAAATCACTGACACTGCTGCTCAGGAGTGGATATTGATTTTTGTATGACCATACGTTTGACTAGAGGGCATGCTGCTATAAATTTTCCACGGCTTGCGACGCAATGTAGCAGTATAAGCTATAAAACTGACATATCCTGAATGGGCTGACCAAGCCCTGTTTTCTAATACTAGTAGTATGGTTTGCAAAAATGATTCCCAGCTAGGACATATTTTTCAAGTAAGCTTATGTTTTAAGCATGCTACACAAAGGCCAAAAAATTCTACCAGGGCTTATTTTTGCGGAAACACCATACCACTCTATTCACATAGGCCACTGCAAACATAGATTAGTGAGTGTCCTAGTTCTCAGACCCCAATCAATAAACTGCTACCTGTCCGGTGTATTAATCTTAGTCCAGCACTTTTTTGTCCAATAATTTCTTTCGTACTTTAAATGGCTGTATAATAAGCACCTTGTAAAGTATTTTTATTTAATACTATTTAGTACTTAAGTATTTAGTGTGGGCTTTCAAATTTTTTTTTGCTATGTTTCTAAGCATTTATTTTTTATTATATATGCATATTTTTTTTATTAATGTTGATTATGTATCATTTTTTTGGACAGGCCAGACCATTTAAGCTGTCATGTGAAGCATGTTCATTCTACGGAAAGACCCTTCAAATGCCAAGTAAGAGTATATACAATTTAATTCACTTATAAAAGAGTTGCAGAAATTTTCACAG
The DNA here is from genome assembly GCA_033576535.1 of Allobates femoralis. Lineage (NCBI taxonomy): Eukaryota > Metazoa > Chordata > Amphibia > Anura > Aromobatidae > Allobates > Allobates femoralis. The sequence continues at coordinate 274,961,315 of JARQOC010000002.1, read as the reverse complement.
CACCCATGAGAAACTGTGACTCTTGTAGGGGGCAGAACCACTAAGTTGAACTTGGAGAACCTTTCGGGACGATTTTACAATGCAAAGTAAACATGGTTGTAATGGTGCTGTAATACGGTTTAAATTGAAGAAATTGCCATTCTAAAGCTCCCGTCACACACAACGATGCGCCAGCGATCCCGAAAACGATAACGATCCTGTAGGGATCGTTGGTGTGTCGTTACCTGGTCGCTGGGGAGCTGTCAAACAGGCAGATCTCCTCCGGGACCAGGGAGCCACCTCCACATCGCTGGTAAGTATGATAAACAGCAGGTATGTAGGCAGCGCGCGCTGCTTAGATACCCGATGTTTATCATAGTTACCAGTGTCCTCCCTGCTTAGCGCTGATAACCATGGTAAACACCGGAACTGTAAGGCTACTTTCACATCTGCGTTTTTGTCAAATCCGGGTTTTCACTGCTTAGTAGGTGTGTCGGATGCAGACAAAAAATCACTGCTAAGGCTGCTTTCACATCAGCATTTCTTGCCATTCGCGGCAGATCCGTCAGTTTTGCCACATCTGCCACGTAACAGATCGCTCGCAGCAAGACTGCATTCGACCTAATGCTTTCCTTATGGGGCTTGCGTACATTTACGATTGTGCCGCGGTCTGGCCAATCCGACACTTGCAGCAACTGAAAGACTCACCACAAATGCCGCATATGTCCAAGTCCCATAGGGAATGAATTAGGCCAAACGCAGTCTTGCTGCAAGTGATCCTTTAGACGGCAGATGCAGCAAAACCGCCGGATCTGCCGCAAATGACAAAAACCGCTGATATGAAAGCAGTCTAAATGCTGTTTTAAATAATGCCTGAAGTGCCGAAATTGTCTGGATGCAGTAGAAAGAATAAAAATTCAACCTGAAGACAACATACGGTACATTTATTTTGGAAGTCCATTGGAAATGTATTGGTCTCTAATGCAATGTTGCCGTATCCGGAATTTATTTATTTTCTTACTTATTTATTTTTTTTAAAAAAAGGCAGAACTCTGCCTAATTTAAAACATGCAGATGTAAAAGTAGCCTAACATGACAAAGACAACCAAATGACCAGGTGTATCCCATGAATTCTCCTTTCGTGGCTTTAGAATTTGCACTGTATTTTCTAAGGTTCCATTTTTTTTTTTCTTTATCAACTTTGCTTATGATATTTTAGATAGATTGATGCAGTACAACTTTATTAATGTATGGGTCATTCAGTGTCAAGTGAACCAATGATTATTACCTCTATATTTTTAATTCCTTTGGGATTTTGTTATTTGATATAAGCATGTCAGACAATGCAAAATGTGAAGAGGAAAAAATTCTGGAATCTTTTATTTATTTATTTTTTTTATAATTCTTTATTTCAAGAATATTTATGTATAAACAACAAAAAGAAAAACAAAACAAGAAAATCAAGACAATTACATCGGGCATATAAAAATAATACAGTAGTATCATAACTTAAAGTAAAAGGAAATTATGGGACTAAGGGATAGGTCCCCAGTGGTCCTTTTTATATTTTTATTTTTTAATAGATTTTCAAAGTTTGGAAAAAGTGTGAATTTCGGTGTTGCCTGACTTTACATTTCTCCTCATAATTTAGGCTAGCAATAAGATAGAGAAACAAAATAAACACCATTCTACTTAGAACTGTACAGGCTTTCACCACATATGTCACAAGAGGATCTTTGTTAATATTTTACCCGTGCAAACGCAACATTTTAAAACGCATTTCCGAAAAAAGTATAATTTAAAAATTCCCAAAAATGCACGTGTCTGCTATGCTCTTAGCCACATCTGTACCAAAATTCAAGTTGGAATCGCAATGTGATCATATTTAAAAATATTTGAAGGGAACCTGTCACATGAATCTAAGCCGCTACACTATCACTACCTGTCCCTACACCATCCTAGCTGCTCCCTATCTAACCCTCTCTGAGGTAAATGGGCCCTATAAAACAGCAGAAATATAACTTACAGCAGTCCCTGAGGCTAGGGACTGAAAAGGCAGCGCCAGGCTCCATTCAGCACTCCTCCATGCAGCAGCGCACACCCCACTGGGCGGCATTATTGTTACTTCATCGCCGCCATCTTCATTTGGAATCTCCCGCCCTCTTTACACCTATCGTGCCCCGGCCACTACGTCACATCCAGTGCAGTGCATTATGGGCTTGATCACGTGATCGGCCCGGCTCCACGCATGCGCAATGCGCTTATTGAAGCCATTATTATTGAAGATTGGCTGTTTATTCGATAGTGCAGTGAACATGCAATTAGCTTAATAGGCGGCACCAGACGTAGCAGCAGGAGACTATTAAACCTGATCTAGCTATTCTATCAATTATACAGCATGAGAAAGACCATGTTAAAACACATTGCACATGGACCACACTGGCACCACAGTCACACCACATTCATCACTCTGGCACCATGCTTGTACCACACTCGCACTACCAGATGCACAGCACTCTCATAACTGTTGTGCATCAAAAACGCTCTATTTTTGATGCATGAAAGTGTGCCTTCAGCCTAAAAGGTTTTTACCTCACAGTTAAAGGGAACCTGATTCCTCCAAATCACCCCCAACCCTATTAATACCTGTCCTTGCACCCTAACATATCAGTATTAGTGCTCCTTTTCTATAAAAAAAAGCGCTTTGTAACATTGGAATGATCAACAATATACATTTACAAATCTGAGACTTCTTCTCCCTTAAGAAGTCTCACAGGGTGTCCCCTGTGAGACTCTAAAGGTTCCGTGACACCTGGCGACGGGGCTGGAGATATCAGCGGCGACTGGCGGGTGCGCGCACGTTCTTGGCGCCCGCGCCAGCGTCACCGTCCCCCATTTACATGGGGCGATATCTCCAGCCCGCGCCGGCAAGCTGACAAACTGCATGGCTCCCATCGCCAGACAGGTCGCCGGCGGCCGATTACATGGGGCGATGTGTGCACATTGCCCCAGATTGGTCGCTTGGTTTCAGAGCAGTGCTCTGAAACCAGGCAACCTCCCGGCGGCGCCGACATCGCCATTTACATGAGGCGACGTAGGGGTGATGTCACCGTCGATAGGCCACGCCCCTACGTCGCCTATGTAATTGGCGGCGATGTCGCCCCATGTGACGGTGCCTTAAGCCCTCCCTAGGTGCTCATTTTCACGCCCCGAATGATCCACCCTCTGTCTGTGCTGCTGTGATGTGGAGCTGAAGGCAGGACTAATGATTTGCATTCTGTGAGTGATCGAGAGGGGGGAGGGTAAAGCCTGCACAAGCAGAGCAAACAGACAGAGTGAGGGTGGATCCTGGAGTCTGCAAAACATGCCCTAATGGACTAAAGAATATAGCCCCTGCTAATTATAATCACAATGAGTGAGTATTAAAACGTTTTTATGCACTTTCACAGGATGATTTTAGGAGACAAAAGGAGTGTGAGATTAGTGATAATATGCTGCAGAGACATGTTCTGGTAGTCTAGGTGGTGTTCTGGAGGTGACCGGATCCCTTTAATAGCTAAAGTGCTCCCCTGGGAAAAAGGAGCTTGGAGGAGAAATTAAAAAAAATTCCCACTTCTCAAGCAGTCTCACTTTGCTTTCAGTTAAATTTGAGTTGCTTTATTAACTCAGTTCAGTCTTATCATGTGCGGCTCTTTAAAAAACACAGTTATAAATATTCCCCATAAATTACTAGGGAATACAGGTAGGCTCAGTTTGTCCAAAACACATAAAATGCTGCTCTTTATAAGCAGATGTCACAGCACTGTCCTCCAATTGGATCTATATAGATATAGACAGGGCCGGCTCCAGGTTTCTGTGGGCCCCGGGCGGAAAAGTCTCAGTGGGCCCCTTTAGTACATATCGCGGACTATAATTATTTTTATAATATAATTATTTAATATAGTATTAATATATATATATATATATATATATATTATTTATATATATATATAATATATATAATATCTCTATAGCCGCACACTTACCGCAAGCCCCATAGACAATGCATGGGGCTTTCCGCAAATGTGAAGCAAGTGCAGCCGCTAGACAGAAAATGCGGCAGATGCGTGTTTTTTTTTTAACCACAACTGCCACATTTTTAAAAAAACGCCTATGTGAAGGCAGCCTTACAGGAACAGTGACTGCCGAAACCAGCAAGAGCTGTTTCTGACAGGGAGTATATTACACGTTGTTAGGAGCGGGCTAAAATGCGTTTGCATTCCCTTGCAATTTTTAAAAATACCCTTCAAATGCAAAATGTTGCATTTTTGTGCGTCTGAGGATGCTTGGTATATACACAAGCATCCTCAAGCGCACAAATAATGCAAGCAGCTCAATGGAGCCGCTCTGCCATATGGGTGGCACTGCAGCTTAGCGGAGTGTCTGGCCGTCTGGATCTTTCTCCTCACCTTTCTTCTTGCCGCTTCGGTCTCCTCCGGTCGCTCTGCACATATCAGCACAGTGATGACTACATCGTGCCCCTCCATTCTGAACTGCAGAATGCAGACAGCGGCAGAAGAGACTCTGGAGAAGAATGCTGCTGGCAAAGGTGGCTGAGACTATAGGAGTGGAATCCGCGGGGGGCTACCACTGGTACACATACCTCGCACACACACGGCTCTGCTCCATACACCTCGTACGCACGCGGCTTCGCTCCATACACCTCATACACATGCTGTTCTGCTCCATACACCTCATACACATGCCGCTCTGCTCCGTACACCTCATACACACGCGGTTCTGCTCCATACACCTCATACACATGCGGCTTTGCTACATTCACACTGTAAATCCCTCCTGACCCCACACATAAACTTCACCTAATTGCCATACACCTAGTACACACTCGCCTCTGCTACATTCACACTGTAAACCCCTCCTGACCCCACACATAAACTTCACCTAATTGCCATACACCTAGTACACACTCGCCTCTGCTACATTCACACTGTAAACCCCTCCTGACCCCACACAAACTTCACCTAATTGAGTCTCATGATGGGCAGCAGAGCAGAGTCCTGCATACTCGGAGATGCTGATCATGTGATCCCTGACTCCTCCCCTCCATGTGACATCATCACAGGTCCTGTAAGCACAGAGTGTGCTGCTCTGTCGGCTCCCATGGAGGGGGGAGGAGGGACACCTCCGATGCTGCAGGAGGCTGAAAATGACCCCCCAGCTGCCCCCTGGATATGGCCCTGGCTGTGGGGGCAGTGTGCTCAGGGGCCCCTGAGGCTAGGGTCACACTTGCATTGTGTCCCTAGCCTGAGGCAAGTATTTTCGGCTGCAGAGTATAGCGTTTAATGCTATGCGCTGGAGCCCATAGAAACCCGATGCTTACCTTGACAACCACTGGTTGTCAAGGTAAACATCGGGTTTCTATGGTCTCCGTTGCTGGCAGTGACAATGCAAGTGTGACCCTAGCCCTCAGGGGCCCGGTGGGCCCCCTCTAAGCAGTCGGGCCCGGCACTTGCCGGGTGCGCCCGGTGCTGACGCCGGGCCTGGATATAGATGTAGTAAGGCAGAAGGGCTTTGAGATTGTACTCAGAAGGAGCAATATTAGCAGGTACCTGCAATTTTAGAAAATACTGTCACATCCTTCTGCATATTCCACTGTCAGGCATCTGGCTGTCCTGTCCGCTCGCCTGTTCGTATGAGTATGCCAACCAATGAACCGTATGCTCAGCGTTCACCACGAATCCAGTTATTAGGCTCCTCTTCGATGGACTCCGCTTTGGGATACCAGCGTGACGTGTTGTCTGTCTCCAAGACCAGTGCACTTTTGGTCTCCTTTAAATTATGGGATGCCTCTATAGCGGCTTGTCTGTCAGTGCTTCCTTCAGCTAGTTCAGCGTATATCCCAACGCCATTTCAGAGAACTCTGTCTCCTTTGTCAAGGCAAGTAGAATCAGCCTCTCCCTGAGTACTTATATAGCCCATCACATGAATGCAAAAAGTTACACACCTGCATTTAATCCACTAGGTTTTACTAGGTTTTAGGGCATTAAGTAGCTCACTGAATAACAGATATAAGTAATCCTAATATATTCAAATGTTCAGCAAAGGTATTACTTCTAAAATATAACTTTTAATGGTTTCTTCTAAGAATAATGGGAACAATCATTCCCAACTTATACAGTCGAGCATTAGATACAAGCAGAAGGGGGAAACAATGACCCTGTTCCTTCCCTAGCTTGCCCTGCCTGTCAACTGAGTTTTCAACACGTAAAAACCCCTAAAAGGTGTCTCCGTTCCACGACGGCTATCCCTGCTGTCCCTTATGGTGATTAGGAGTGGGTCATATCAATCTTTCTGGACTCCCCCGTTAATCAATATACTTAGTGGGTCCATGAAAACATTCTTAAAGGGTTAATCCCAGCAAGTCCGGGTCCATCCCTTAGACTCAGTGGCGATGAAAAATACCACTTTAGGAATTCTCCACCCAAAAATATGGTGATATTTCCTATAAATCCTATATATTCCCGTGGGGAGGCTTTTTGTGCTGTGGTGGGTCACTGGGTCCCAGGTAATGTATAAAGATGCCCCTCTCCACCTGGTACATGTAGTATCACCACATATATCCCCACCTCCACCCATACAGTTATTCACCATACAATAAATTCAATCAGATGGATGGCCTGGAGCTAGGATACAAATTGTAGCCCCTCTTCCCTACATCAGTTAAGGTCAACAGGACCTATGACATGCAAGACATTTGTTACACTTGAGTCATCTATAGATGACAAATATACTCTTCTTATCCTGAAGTGCGACACTCAACGCGTTTTCCCCCATCTACTTATATAATCGGGAGTTTGGAATTCGGGCACTGTAGCCGAATCCCAGACTCCTTTGCGGCACTGCGAGCGATAGCGTCATCGCGAACAGTCTCCGCTGCCCACCCGCCTGCCCCGCCATGAGCGATGACGCATTGCGTCATCGCGAGCCGCCTCGCGGACTCCGCGAGGTCTCCGTTGCCCCTCGCTGTTTGATCACCGAGGGGGGCCTCGGTGACGCCATGCATCTGCAGTACCGCTCTCCTTGCGCCGACATGTAATTTCCAAGATGGCGTCCAAAATCTCGCGAGATTTCGGCGCCATCTTGGATATTACATGTCGGCGCAGCCAGGGACTATCCCACCGCTACCCGCTGCTCCATCGCCCTCTCCCCGCACCCACCGCTCCATTGCGGCCCCCACCGCTCCATTACACCCCCAGCCCCTCATTACCCATCCCCGTCTCACCCTCCACTCCCCGGTTATCCGCGGTCATGTGACAGGCTCTTCAGCCCGCCCATCACATGACCGCTCATTACTTCCTGCCTTTTCAACACCGGCTGCGGCTCAGACAGGATAGCAGGGGGGATCCATCCTGCTCTGACCACTGCCCCTCCATACTGCGCTCACCACCCACTGCCCCTCCATCCTGCCCTGACCACTGGCCCTCCATCCTGCGCTGACCACTGCCCCTCCATACTGCGTTCACCACCCACTGCCCCTCCATCCTGCGCTGACCACTGAGCCTCCATCCTGCCCTGACACTGGCCTCCACCCGCGCTGACCACTGAGCCTCCATCCTGCGCTGACCACTGAGCCTCCATCCTGCGCTGACCACTGAGCCTCCATCCTGCGCAGACCACTGAGCCTCCATCCTCGCAGACCACTGAGCCTCCATCCTGCGCAGACCACTGAGCCTCCATCCTGCGCAGACCACTGAGCCTCCATCCTGCGCAGACCACTGAGCCTCCATCCTGCGCGACCACTGAGCCTCCATCCCGCGCAGACCACTGAGCCTCCATCCTGCGCTGACCACTGAGCCTCCATCCTGCGCTGACCACTGAGCCTCCATCCTGCGCTGACCACTGAGCCTCCATCCTGCGCTGACCACTGAGCCTCCATCCTGCGCTGACCACTGAGCCTCCATCCTGCGCTGACCACTGAGCCTCCATCCTGCGCTGACCACTGAGCCTCCATCCTGCGCTGACCACGAGCCTCCATCCTGCGCTGACCACGGAGCCCTCCATCCTGCGCTGACCACGGAGCCCTCCATCCTGCGCTGACCACGGAGCCCTCCATCCTGCGCTGACCACGGAGCCCTCCATCCTGCGCTGACCACGAGCCCTCCATCCTGCGCTGACCACGGAGCCTCCATCCTGCGCTGACCACGGAGCCCTCCATCCTGCGCTGACCACGGAGCCCTCCATCCTGCGCTGACCACGGAGCCCTCCATCCTGCGCTGACCACGGAGCCCTCCATCCTGCGCTGACCACGGAGCCCTCCATCCTGCGCTGACCACGGAGCCCTCCATCCTGCGCTGACCACGGAGCCCTCCATCCTGCGCTGACCACGGAGCCCTCCATCCTGCGCTGACCACGGAGCCCTCCATCCTGCGCTGACCACGGAGCCACCGCACTCTGCAAACCACTGAGCCACCATATACAGTGCTAACCATTCAGCCACATTACTCTTCTCATTGATCCACAATATACAGTGCCAACCAGTGACCCACTATACAGTGCTAACCACTGAGGCTCCGTATACAGTGCTAACTACTGAGCCAGCGTATACAGTGCTAACTACTGAGCCAGCGTATACTCTGCTAACCACTGAGCCCCCTATACTCTGCTAACCAATGAGCCGCCGTAAAGTCTGCTAAGCACTCAGCCCCCATATACTCTGCTAACCCATGAGCCCCGCATACTCTAAGCACTCTGCTGCAGGCAGGAGGGGGCCGGGGAACAGCGCTTGGGTGGGGCACGAGGGGCCCCCCTCCTGCCCGCACCCGCCCGCTCTTCCTTGGCCTTCTCCTGCCCGCTCTTCACCAGCCCCCTCCTGCCTGCACCCGGCCGCTCTTCCCTGGCCCCCTCCTGCCCACTGTCCCCCGGCCCCCTCCTGGATTTCGCCATAGCTGCACACTCACACCGCTGCACACCGGTACTGCTGTAGAGATTATATATATATTAATCACCAATGTTGTACCGCTATTCCGGCATGCACCGCGGCACTGTCGCCAGCAATGGCGCACAGCGCCTTCGCGAGCCGCTATTCACAGACTTAGACCCGCGAGTGGTGGCGCGCTTGCTCGCCACCGCGAGCCGCAGCCACATCCCCAACGCTTACATCACCATTCACAGCCCCACGAGCGATGGCGCGCCATCGCGACCCCCAGTCACACCACGCACAGTTGCAACGTCATTCACACTGCACGACCGCACTAACCATCCGTCACTGCGCATGCGCTTTCACGAAATTTACCTTACAGCAAGGACATGCGCCTATTTCCTCCACTCTAGAAGTACGCAGCTCTCATAGAAGAAGTCAGTGCTGACAGCCATTACGTCACATCACCTCTCCACCCACCTTGATGCCATTAAGGTCGCCATCACGCCCACAAAGCTGCTACCACAGAACTACCTGTATATACTCTGCTACCCACGCAGCTTCCTGTATACTCTGTGACCCACAGGGTCGACTGTATACTCTGCTACTCACAAAGCTGCCTGTATATACTCTGCTACCCACGCAGCTGACTCTTTACTCTGCTATCCACAGAGTTACCTGTATATACTCTGCTACCCATGCAGCTGACTGTATACTCTTCTACCCATGCAGCTAACTGTATACTCTGCTACACACAGAGCTACATGTATATACTCTGCTACCCACGCAGCTGGCTGTATACTGTGCTACCCACAGAGCTGCCTGTATATACTCTGCTACCCACAGAGCCGCCTCTATAGACTTTGATACCCACACAGCTGGCTGTATACTCTGCTACCCACAGAGCCGCCTGTATACTTTGCTACCCTCACAGCCGCCTGTATACTCTGCTACCCACAGACCCGCCTATATACTCTGCTACCCACTGACCCGCCTGTATACACACAATTCATTTCACCTCGCTCCCGATGCAATTGCATCGGGCCTTTTTACTAGTCAGAGATATAAAGATGGGTACATCAGGAGTGAATGACTGTTGTGAGGCCCGGTCTGGTCACCCAGGGTAGGGTCCTGATAATCCCCCTCTCACCCCTCTTCACAATGGATGGCGGCCCCCACTTCTCCCCGAGCCACGGTCCTGAATCATCAGCAGTTTCAACTGCGTGCGGCTGCACACTGGACCGAAGGGCATATTAGCCCTCCGGTTCTGTGTGCTGATCCGATCTGGGGCTGTCCGGTCCACAACGGACAGCCCCGGATCGGATCTAAACGTGATGTGAAACCAGCCTTAGCCTCTCCCCAAGTACTTATATAGCCCATCACATGAATGCCAAAAGTTCCACACCTGCATTTAATCCTCTAGGTTTTAAGGTATTCAAATAAAAAAACCATCTACTTTCACAGCGGGACATTTTCTGTATAAAACTCCCACCTCTTTTACTTTTTTTGTACCACCTGCACTCCCCAAACCTTGGAACCCAGAAATTTGCCACCATGCTTTAGGCTAGGTTCACATTTGCGCACGATGTGCGCTGTGAACACAGTGTTCCTGAGCGCAGCAAGACGCAGGCACTATGCACTCCTATGTTTAGGAATGCATAGTGCCTGTGTACCCCTGCGCTCAGCTGTGTTTGCGTTCGGCTGCGCATAATTTATGCACATGCCGAACGCAACATGTTGCATTTTTTTGTGCGTAGCGGTGTGCCTGCTTTATGCGCATGCAGACAGCTGCGCACAAACAATGAATGAATCTGTGCGCATTGCCATCTGCTGGTAAGCGCACAGACGAAGCGGAAGATGACATCCTCTGAGGTCATCTACAGGTGAATCCTGTCCCGTAATTCTCTTCTTCTTTCCTCTTCTTTTTCTTCTCCTTCTTCCTTCTTTCTTCCACCCTGCTGCCGCTGGTTTAAAATAGCCGGGGGGAAAGCCGGCGATGAAGTCGGCTTTTCTGCGCTGCTAATTCAAATGAACAGCTGATGCTGTAGCATCAGCTGATCATTGGAATTAGCAGAGCGGTAAAGTGGGCGGTGAAGTATTTCCCGACAAGCTTTCCCGACGGCTATTTTAAACCGGCGGCAGGGAGAAGAGATAGGTGGTGGCCGGGCGGCAGAGAATCGCCTCCCGGCCGCGGCAACTGATTTGGTGGCAGGGCGGCTCACAATCATTTTCATGTGAATGCATGCAGACAATCTCCGCTGCGTGCACATGAAATTGTTTGCGTTCGGCACTGCGTATATGTTGCAGTGCCAGACGCAAATGTGAAAGGGAACCTGACCCCACAAACTGACCCCCCCCCCCGCATCTTTAGACTTGTCCCTGCACCCTCTCTTATCATTTCCAGCCATCACTTTTGCAGAAAAATATCAATTTTGTAAAGAAGAGAAAAGTTTATATTCACCTCGTCCTGTGTGAGTTCTCTGTTTCTGAATTAGTCTCAAAGGCGTGCCTGTCTGCTGCTCCCTTGTAATTAATTATGCACGCCCTCTCAGGTTGCTTTCTTGCCAAGAGCCTGGCCATGTCATGAAAGGGGGCGGGGCTACAGGCAGGACACGATTTAGCCCCGCCCCTTTCATGACTCGGCCAGGCTCTTAGCAAGCTGAGAGGGGCGTGCATAGTTACAAGGGAGCAGCAGACAGGCCTGCCTTTGAGACTTATTCAGAAACAGAGAACTCACACAGGACGAGGTAAATACAGTGCCTACAAGTAGTATTCAACCCCTGCAGATTTAGCTGGTTGACACATGCGGAATTAACTTGGCATTGTGACATTTGGACTGTAGATCAGCCTGGAAGTGGGAAATGCAGTGCCACAAAATTTTTTTTTTTTTTTTTTTTTTAAAGCGTTAAAAGTTAATTCAGAGGGTCATTTATTATTCAACCCCTCAAACCACCAGAATTCTGTTTGGTCCCCCAAAGTATTCAGAAGTAGTTCAGGCACAAATAACAATGAGCTTCACATTTGTGGATTAATTATCTCTTTTGCCAGCCTTTTCTGACTATTTAAGACCCTCCCCAAACTTGTGAACAGCACTCATACATGGTCAACATGGGAAAGACAAAGGAGCATTCCAAGGCCATCAGAGACAAGATCGTGGAGGGTCACAAGGCTGGCAAGGGGTACAAAACCCTTTCCAAGGAGTTGGGCCTACCTGTCTCCACTGTTGGAAGCATCATCCGGAAGTGGAAGGCTTATGGAACTACTGTTAACCTTCCACGGCCTGGACAGCCTTTGAAAGTTTCCTCCCGTGCCGAGGCCAGGCTTGTCCGAAGAGTCAAGGCTAACCCAAGGACAACAAGGAAGGAGCTCCGGGAAGATCTCATGGCAGTGGGGACATTGGTTTCAGTCAATACCATAAGTAACGTACTCCACCGCAATGGTCTCCTTTCCAGACGAGCCCGTAAGGTACCTTTACTTTCAAAGCGTCATGTCAAGGCTCGTCTACAGTTTGCTCATGATCACTTGGAGGACTCTGAGACAGACTGGTTCAAGGTTCTATGGTTGATGAGACCAAGATCGAGATCTTTGGTGCCAACCACACACGTGACGTTTGGAGACTGGATGGCACTGCATACGACCCCAAGAATACCATCCCTACAGTCAAGCATGGTGGTGGCAGCATCATGCTGTGGGGCTGTTTCTCAGCCAAGGGGCCTGGCCATCTGGTCCGCATCCATGGGAAGATGGATAGCACGGCCTACCTGGAGATTTTGGCCAAGAACCTCCGCTCCTCCATCAAGGATCTTAAGATGGGTCGTAATTTCATCTTCCAACAAGACAACGACCCAAAGCACACAGCCAAGAAAACCAAGGCCTGGTTCAAGAGGGAAAAAATCAAGGTGATGGAGTGGCCTAGTCAGTCTCCTGACCTTAACCCAATTGAAAACTTGTGGAAGGAGCTCAAGATTAAAGTCCACATGAGACACCCAAAGAACCTAGATAACTTGGAAGAAGATCTGCATGGAGGAGTGGGCCAAGATAACTCCAGAGACCTGTGCCGGCCTGATCAGGTCTTATAAAAGACGATTATTAGCTGTAATTGCAAACAAGGGTTATTCCACAAAATATTAAACATAGGAGTTGAATAATAATTGACCCACAGTTTTATGTTTAAAATTTATAAAAATTCAACTGAGCAACATAACTTTTTGGTTTGTAAGATTTATGCTTCTGTTAATAAATCCTACTCTCGTTTGCAGTTTGAAGGCTCTAACTTATTGGCATCTTATGAAACCACCTAAATCTGCAGGGGGTTGAAGACTACTTGTAGGCACTGTATAACCTCTTCTCTACTTTACAAAATCGATTTTTTTTTCCGCAAAAGGGATGCTAGAAATGATAACAGGGGGAGCAGGGACAGGTAGAAAGATGCGGGGGGATCAGTTTCTGAGGTCAGGTTCCCTTGAAGCCTGCCTTAGTTTTAGTGTTTAGATAAGGGATGTTTCATGTCCCCCTTTTTGATGTTTCTCAAATGTTCAGTAATTCTCACATTCATTGGTCTTATTGTTCTGACGATTTATTTCTTGCGACAGGGACATTTAATGTAATAAATAACACTTATCGTTGTGCATGTAATGCAATCTTTTATTTTAAATGGTTTTCTTTTGTTCATGAATTCTATTGTTCTTTTGGTTAGGTTTTTCTTGCATAGTGCACATTTTTTACATGAGGAAAAAACCTTTTATTTTAAAAAATGTTAACAGTTCTCCTTTCTTTTTATGTAATTTTTTTCACTTTGTACAGTCAGGGCTACCATATTACCGATATATTTTGCCTTTCTAAAGACACAACTTGGGAAATTTACCAATCTTTCCCCCAATATTTTGTCTTTTAATATTTCTCAGTGTTGTGTTTTGTTTTGTTTTTTAACTATCGATCTCATTATTTTTATTTGTGAGTTGTATTGCATCATTATAGGAATTTTTATTGGTTCTTCATTTTCAGTCCCAATTTTTTGGAGTGTTTTTTTTTTCAGATTCTTTTTTTATTATTTTCTAAAAGTATTTCCCTCTGTGTCTTTTTGACTGATTCATAAGCATTCAATAAATGCTTCTCATTGTACCCCTTTTGTTTAAATTTTTTAGTTAGTATTCTAGCCTCATTTTCAAAATCCTCTTCTTTTTTTTTTTTAAATTTTTTTTTTTTTTTTGCTGCAATTTCTGTATATGCTCAAAAACTAACTTTTGGGTACATTTAACAGCCAGTTAGGTAAATGGCAGCTATCTAGAGCGATATAGCTATTACTATTCATCGGTTTGTGATAGGTTTTGGTATAAAAAGAGTCCCCTTCCGCAAATATAATATAGTAAAAAAACACTGGGAAATATTAAGAGGAACATGGGAATTAACCAATTTGTCTTAAGGCTGCGCTCACGCATTGCGTATTTTTGCGCGCACTTTTCAAAATACGCAATGTGCTTTTTGTCTGCCTGCAAAGTGAATGGAAAATGCACTTTGCCGTGCAGACAGTGCGTAAAAATACGCTGCGCATTTATAGGAAAAAGCGCCTGCGTAAAAAGAATGACCTTGTCAAGTCTTTATGCAGCAGCGCCGGCGCTTTTTCCTATAAGGGCGGGCGCTGCTGCATCTGATGTCACAGAAGGGAGGAAGAATCCTGCTTCCTCCTCCCCTCTGTGACACCTGTGACCACACATTGGATTTTGCAATGTATTAATATACACTGCAAAATCAAAGTTAAATAAAGACAAGTGCATTAAAAATAAAGAATGACATACTTACCCTCCGACGGGTGTCCGGGAGCCAGGAGCCGCCGCAGGAATTGATCTGCTAGGACCTGTAGTAATGTAAGAAGTCACGGTCATGTGACATGTATAACATGACCGCGAGCGGCCAATCCGCGCCCAGAGGACGATACCTCTGCCCCGGAGAAAATGCGTCGGAGGGTAAGTATTTGATTCTTCATTATTTTTCATACATTTGACTTTAATTCAGATTATGCAGTGTATATTAATACACAGCAAAATCAAACAGGAGCTGTCACACATGTCACACAGGGGAGGAAGCAGGATTCTTCCTCCCCTCTGTGACATCACCTGTGCTTTGTGGGGTGAAGAAAGCGCAGTGTGTGAAAGCTCCAGCGTATTCTGTAGCGCTTTTTTGCGCGTCAAAAAAGCGCAACAAAATACGCAAATGTGTGAACGTAGCCTTAGGCAAAAAATATCGGTAATATGGTAGCCCTGCCCCTGACTGTACAAAGTGAAAAAAATAACATAAAAAGAAAGGAGAACTGTTAACATTTTTTAAAATAAGTTGTTTTTTTTTCCCATGTAAAAAATGTGTGATATGCAAGAAAAACCTAACCAAAAGAACAACTCATTAACAAAGGAAAAAAGATTTAAAATAAAAGATTGCGTTACATGCATAACGAAAAGGATTATTTATTGCATTACATGTCCCTGTCACAAGAAATATATCGGCAGAATAATAAGACCAATGAATGTGAGAATTACTGAACATTTGAGAAACATCAAAAAGGGGGACATGAAGCATCCCTTATCTAAACACTATAAACTAAAGCATGGTGACACATTTCTGACTTCCAAGGTTTGGGGAGTGCAGGTGGTACAAAAATATTAAAGATATGGGAGTTTTATACAGAAAATGTCCCGCTGTGAAAGTAGATGGTTTTTTGATTTGAATACCCTGAAACCTAGTGGATTAAATGCAGGTGTGGAACTTTTTGCATTCATGTGATGGGCTATATAAGTACTTGGGGAGAGGCTAAGGCTGGTTTCACATCACGTTTTGATCCGATCCGGGACTGTCCGTTGTGGACCGGACAGCCCCAGATCGGATCAGCACACAGAACTGAAGTGTGCAGCTGAAGCTGCTGATGATTCAGGACCGCGGCTCGCGGTCCTGAAATAACAGCGGCGTGCGGCCGCAGGTGTCCGATTCCCGGATCGGTGAAATCCAGTCCCATAGGCTCCCATGTTAGGGAGCGCCGGATTGCCTCGGATTCGGGAGGATCCGGTTTGGGGAGATTTTTCTCCTCTGACACAAAAATTGTGCATGCAGCATTTTTGTGTCCGTGCGAAAAATCAGAGTCCTCCCGGATTCACTCGGATACATGGAAACCGGATGGCAGATAGTTGCCATCCAGATCCATCCGGCCCCATAGGCAAACTATGGGGCTGAAATGTGATCCAGGCCTATCCGATTCTCATCGGATCGGCCCGGATCACAAAAAACGTGTGTGAAACCAGCCTAACTCTACTTGCCTTGACAAAGGAGGCAAGAGTTCTCTGAAATGGCGTTGGGATATACGCTGAATCAGCTGAAGGAAGCACTGACAGACAAGCCGCTATTGAGGCATCTCATAATTTAAAGGAGACCAAAAGTGCACTGGTCTTGGAGACAGACGTGTCTTACGCTGGTATCCTGAAGCAGAGTCCATCGGAGAGGAGCCTAATAACGTGAGCCGGGGTGAAAGCTGAGCATACGGTTCATTGGTTGGCATACTCATACGAACAGACGAGCAGACAGGACAGCCAGATGCCTGACTGTGGAATATGCAGAAGGATCTGACAGAAGGAACAATATTAGCAGGTACCTTCAGTTTTGGAACATGCTGAATACAAACTCAAAGCCCTTCTACCTTACTACATCTATATATATATATAGATCCAATTGAGGACAGTGCTGTGACATCTGCTTATAAAGAGCAGCATTTTATGTGTTTTGGACAAACTGAGCCTACCTGTATTCCTTTATGTAGTTTATGGGGAATATTTATAACTGTATTTTTGAAAGAGCCGCATATGATAAGACTGAACCGAGTCAATATAGCAACTCAAATTTAACTGAAAGCAAAGTGAGACTGCTTGAGAAGTGGGAACTTTTTTGTTTTTCTCCTCAAAGCTCCTTTTTCCCAGGGGAGCACTAGAGCTATTAACTGTGGTAAAAACCTTTTAGTGTATTTATGGTTTTTTATGTGTTTTGTGTGTGGTTTTATCCGTAGTGTAAATTAGTAGATAATCCTGCAGCTCTATGGCCAGGACCTGCGGGTTTGAACACTATATGTATGATTCATTGATTTATGAATAAATTGTGATTTATAAAACGTTTCTAGTTTGGAAAAATATGCTTGGAGGATATAGGGTGGTTGAAAGTAGCGCACCTATTATTAGTAGTAAAAGTATTCTTAATTGATATTATTTTCTGGCTAAAGTGGGTGAAAGCCAGGGTGAGGTGCTGCAACTTGTGAGATTAAAGCGCTAATCAAGTAAAAAGTTAATTTATTATAAAATGCTGTTCCTTGAGAAGTAGCAGCCATTGCTATGGGAGAAAAATACAGTTAATATTAAGTAAGGAAGATGGGTAATAAAATAGAGTTTACAGTACGCTTAAGATAGAATTGTTACTATAAAGTGAGTATTAGGGCTAGCACATACGCAGCTTTTTCTGTCTGCGGATAAACTCTGCGGTTTTGGCAGCTTTTTTCTAACAAGTTTTTACCACATCTGCCTTAGTTTTTTTTAAACGCTAGTGAAAACGATGGCAGCCTTTTTTTTTATATATAAATAGTGATAAATGCTGCGTTTATTGCAGCAATCA
This sequence comes from Allobates femoralis, assembly GCA_033576535.1. Taxonomy (NCBI): domain Eukaryota; kingdom Metazoa; phylum Chordata; class Amphibia; order Anura; family Aromobatidae; genus Allobates; species Allobates femoralis. The sequence continues at coordinate 274,943,782 of JARQOC010000002.1, read as the reverse complement.
ACAAGTAGTGCAAGCAGCGATTTACTCACTGTTTCAACAATCATTGCATGTGTTTAACCCCATTTAAATCAATGGGGGAAGTTTTTTCTGAACGATAATCACTCAGAATAGCGCTGTGTTTTAGACCTTAATAAGAAAAGCCTTAAACTAATAATCTAAATTTACTCAATCTTTAAACACATTCACCAATATTGTAGTACACCGACTGCCTTGATTACTTTGTACAGACTATTGTTTGTTCAAGAGTGAACCTGTCCAGGTATGTCAGGACATGAAAGCTCTGAAGCTCTGTCTTACTTCCTGACTCTGTGGTGGGCAGATACTTAAAGGGATCCTGTCAACTCCAAAAAGCCACCTAAGCTACAAAAACATGTCCCTGCAGCATCCTATGACCATTCTCACACTCCTTTAGTCTCCTAAATGCTTCCTCTCAAAGTACATAAAACGTTTTTATACTCCCTCATTAGCCATGATAATGAGTAGGGACCATATTTGTTAGCCCTTAGGGCGTGTGTGTTTGGTGCCTTGGTTGTCATAAGATCACGCTCTAATGGGCGTGATCTTTTTTTCATGTTCTAGGCAGGCCTTCCCTGCTTTCCACCAGGGCTGTGGAGTCGGAGTTAGTTTTGGTTGGAGTCAGAGTCGGTAGAAATGTACCGACTCCGACTCCAGCTTTAAAAAAAATGTATTCATATTTCATAATTGAACTTTCATATGAATTTTATAAATGTTACTTAAATATATATGTTCTATCAAACTATGAACAACAGTGATAAGCAGTTCTGCTGGAGATAGAGACATTTCTTACTACTTGTGTGTCACTGTTCTCCACTGCCCTTATCTAACCTTATACTTGGTTAACCTCATGCTGCCCCAACCCCTACTTACAATGTATGAAACTGAAAGTGAAAATGTGTTGCAAATTCTTAGTAGTAAAGCTTTTCCTCTAGACTACATCATACTAGGTGTGCGTCTTCCAAGCATCTCACAGCTGCCTGCTATTCAGAAGAGGAAGACTGTAAGAAGTATTGTCCTTTCAACAAACTTTGCATCAGTTAACTGTGAGTACATGAGGAATAATAACAGTATTACTGACCACTATATCATTTGTACGACCTGGCAATAATTTTGTACAATTGTTTTTAGGAAAAACAATTGTCGTTTGGATTGTAAGGCAGAATTAAAAACCTAGAATGTCAAAGAAGCGTCACATTAAATCAGCAGTATTTGAACATTTCACCATCACTCAAGATAGAAAACATTGTCTGTCAGTGTATGACAAATGATCCAGACGAAAACAAATGCTGTGAAGTCAAGATGAGTGCATATTCAGGCAAAGATAAAAATGCTCCTACCAGAGCTTCTAATCTAAAGAGACATTTACAACGCTTTCATCCAGAAGTACTGAAAGCAGTGGAATGAGAAGACTGCATCCAAACAAGGAACCAGTGCCCAGCTCTTCCAGCCAAACAAAGGAGCAGAGAACTTTGCAGTCATCAGTTGCAAGATATTTTGTCAGTGACAATGACAGTAGATACATTTAAAAAGCAGATCATACAGCTTGTTGTAAAGGATAGTGTGCCTATTTCATTATTTTCACGACCAGCTTTTATGTGTCTGAATGTGGAAATGGCCCACAAGTTTGGTGTTTCTATGGAGAGAGAGAGTATTAGAAAATTAGTAATCAAAGACGCTTTTAAACAAAAGGAAGAACTTAAAAAAAACTCTCAAGGGACGCTTTCTGTTTCTTAAAATGGATGCCTGCACACATCACAGAGTGAACTATTTTGCCATCAATGTCCGATTTGTGTGTGACAAAAATGAAATGTTACCAAGACATTTGCAGTAAAAGACACCAAAGCTCATCACACCAATGAGTTTCTCCAGGTCTTGGTGGAAAAGGTTCTGCAAGACTATGAACTTAAAAAAGAGCAAGTTCTTTCTGCCGTAACTGACAATGCTTCAAATATAATAAGTACTATTAAGCTAATGACTGAGAGTAATGATGGTGACCAGCAGCTAGAAGAACATTCTGGGTCTACAGACACAGAAATGTTTGAAATAGAGGAACACAGTATTGTAACTGAGGAGCAAACTGAAGTTGCTTCAGATGAACAGCAACATGATAGTTTAGATGATCTTGTTGAAACTGTGTCAATACGTTCTTTCATTCATCACATGCGCTGTGTTGTGCATACGCTACAGCTGGCTATAAGAGACAGTCTGCAAGAAGGACATGCTGCTGCACTGATTGGCAAGGTGAGAAAATTGGCTACTGTTGCCAGAACCCCTAAAGTTGACTCAATTTTGAAGAGACGTGCTGGAAAAGGGGCAATTATTGATCAAGCCACACGATGGGGAAGTACTTAATGATTCAGTGCATGGTTGAACTGAAAACCTTTCTTATAGAAATGGCTAACCCTCAACTGACGCTAAATGAAAGTCAGTGGAATCAGGTGACTAAGCTGGAAAAATTGCTAGAGCACCCATTTACAGTGACTAAAAAATTACAAGCAGAGGACTTAAAGGGAAGCAACCACCCCAAATGACCCCCCGGACTGTTAATATGTGTCCCTACACCCAGCACACACATTTGGGGCAATCGTTTTTGCTAAAAAAAAATGTTTAGTAGAAGCTAAGATATAGCTTTATAAAGTTTAAAAAATGTTGCCGACTGGGTGTTACCTAGCTTGTCCTCCTGCAGTGTTCATGTGCCTGTCAGCCTCCTCTCCCCCCTCCCTTGGATAAAGTCCTGCCCTTTCAGCCTCTCAGGTTTCAGCCTTTCAGGTTTGCCTTCTGTTATCATAAACAATGAGACTCCGTGCAGCAGCCTGTGACGAGGCTGAAAGGGCAGGGCTTTACTGAAGGGAGGGGGGGGAGAGGAGGCTGACAGGCACATGAACACTGCAGGAGGACAAGCTAGATAACACCCAGTCGGCAACATTTTTTAAACTTCATAAAGCTATATCTTAGCTTCTACTAAACAGTTTTTTTTAGCAAAAATGATTGCCTCAAATGTGTGTGCTGGGTGTAGGGACACATATTAACAGTCCGGGGGGGTCATTTGGGTGGTTGGTTCCCTTTAACTCCAGGTATTTTCTTATAGGAGTGGAAGAACCTGATGTTTCGCCTGTTCCAAAGAGGAGGGTTAATTGTAAGTGGCATTGCTACATCAATGAAACGGAGAGAGGAGCTACTATTACAAAATAACATTCTTTTGGCAGCTGTTTATATAGATCTAATGCATCGGATTCTTCTAGATGATCAACAGCTAAGTAAAGGAAAAGAAGCTCTGTTTAAAATAGCAGTAAGGATGAAAGGGTTGCAGAACAGTCAGGAGGAACAAGAAGAATTTGGTCGTCCTGCCACATCTCCACCCTCATCATCAACTGATGAAGAATTTAATTTCGAAAAATATTTGTATCACAAGGACCGTGCAAAGCGTTCCCGCATAGAAGAGTCATCCCCATCAAAGAACACAGCCAGTACATTTCAGCAGAATTTTTCATGTGCACTAAAAGAAATTGAGAAATTTGACCGTTCATCAAAAATAACAGTGCAACAAGCGATTCCTCTGTATCCTGACATTGTCAGAGATGTTGCCCGAGTGGTTACTGCTTTGCCACCAACCCAAGTTAGTGTAGAGAGGTTGTTCTCTGCTCTCAAAATAATTAGATCAGATTTGAGGGCATCCATGAAGGGGGATCTGACCGAGGCAATACTTTTTCTGAGGACAAATTTATAGATTTCTTCTTATTAACTGCATAACAGTGTTTATTGCATATTTACTTACAGTTTAGAAAAGTTTATAAAAGTTATTTGCTATATTCTAATAGAGCAAAAACTATATTTATTAGAATACAAAGTGGTCTGATTACTTATATGATGGTGAGAAACTAAACAAGTACGATGTTAATATTTTACAACAGTAAATTTGTGACGAATTGGCCATTTATGAAGGAGTCTGAGTCAGAGCCGGAGTCTGAGTCGGAACCTGATAAAATCCAGGAGTTGGAGTCGCAACTGTGGCTTACCGACTCCACAGCCCTGCTTTCCACGTCGCAGACTGGGCATAAAATGACGCAAATAATGTAATTTCCGGGTAGGGTGACGTCTGTACACCCACGCCTCTCTGTCCTCCCTCAAGCACGCATGCACAATGCGGTGCTTGAAGCCGAACGAGCAGTTGGGGTGTACTGACGTCACCCTACCCGGAAATGACGTGGTTTGCGTCATTTCATGCCCAGCCAGCGACGTGGAAAGCAGGGAGGGCCTGCCTAGAACATGAAAAAAAGATCACGCCCATTAGAGTGTGATCTTATGACAACCAAGGCACCAAACAAACACGCCCTAAGGGCTAACAAATATGGTGCCAACTCATTATCATGGCTAATGATGAGTATAAAAACGTTTTATGTACTTTGACCGAAAGCATTTAGGAGTGTGAGAATGGTCATAGGATGCTGCAGGGACATGTTTTTGTAGCTTAGGTGGCTTTTTGGAGGTGACAGGATCCCTTTAACATGATTGACAGAGCTACTGGCCTGTCATTTGCTCTTGTGAAAACACACTCTGGGTTCGCCTTTGCCAGGGTCAAAGGGCACGTATGTGTCGTGTGTCACTCAGTCCAAGAGCAGAGATTTAGATGCCACTGGCCTTGGCCAGAGTTTATTGTGGTGAAAGCAAACAAAGAAAACAAAACGGCAAACAAAAATCCTTGCCTGTCCGGCACTAACTAAACAGAATACAACCTCACTATAGACTGAAGGGCTACTCCCTTCAGCCAAACCATAGAACCAAAGAGCACTGCTTTCACTCACATGCTTCTCCATACACAGACAGGCCTTCTGTGTTCCCACGCTGAGAGAGAGCCCCGCCCGACCTCCCAGACTCCTTTTACATACCCCAACTGCCTCCCACTAATTCATTAGCAGCCAGGTGATACTCACCAGGCTAGGTTGCATATGACAGATACCTGGGAGAGATATATCTGCCCTCATCCACTAATCCCACATGACTCTCACATATCCCCCCCCTCTGCTCAGACCACTCCGGCTGAGCAAGGGCGCCCACAAAACAGTGCACCCGAGACAGGGCATCAGCATTCCCCATCTGCACCCCTGGCGATGCTCCACTGTAAAATTGAAGGCCTGCAAGGCAAGGAACCACCTAGTCACCCGGCTATTCCGTTCCCTATTCAAGTGCATCCACTTGAGAGGGGCATGGTCGGTGATCAGCCTGAACTTTCTGCCCCCCCAAGTAATATTTGAGGGACTCAAGAGCCCACTTAATGGCCAGGCATTCTTTTTCCACAATTGCATACCTCCGTTCGTGTTTATTTAGCTTCCGACTCAGATAAAGGACCGGATGTTCCTCTCCGTCCCTCAGTTGTGACAACACAGCCCCTATACCGGTATCTGAAGCATCCGTTTGGACCGCAAAGTCACTTAGGAAATCAGGAGCCACCAACACAGGTTGAGAGCAAAGGGCCAGCTTTAAGGGCATGGAAGGCTTCTTCCGCTGCCGTGGTCCATTTGATCATGACAGAATCCTTCCCTTTGGTAAGATCCGTCAGGGGGACAGCAATGGCTGCAAAATTGGGAATAAACCGCTGATAATAGCCGGCAATCCCCAGAAAAGCCCTCACCTGCTTCTTGTTGATGGGTTGCGGCCAGTTCTGAATGGCTTGTATCTTGTCTAACTGGGGCTTAATGATTCCCCTCCCGATAACGTACCCTAAATACCGGGCTTCTTCCAGCCCGATATAACATTTCTTGGGGTTGGCCGTGAGACCTGCCCTTCCGCAGGTCCTCTATCACGGCTTGCACTTTCCGGAGGTGGGTCTCCCACTCAGGCTGTAGATGACGATATCATCCAAATAGGCCGCAGCGTACTGCCTATGTGGCCTCAGGACCCGGTCCATCAACCTTTGGAATGTCGCTGTTGCCCCATGTAGTCCAAACGGCATATGCACATACTGGTATAACCCGTCCGGTGTAGAAAACGCGGTCTTCTCTTTGGCGGCCTCCGTCAAGGGAATCTGCCAATACCCCTTCGTTAAATCTAAGGTCGTGATATACCGGGCTTTGCCAAGCCGATCTATCAATTCGTCGACCATAGGGTACGCATCAAATTTAGAAACTGCATTCAGTTTCCGGAAGTCATTGCAGAACCGAATGGTGCCGTCTGGTTTAGGGAGTAACACAATCGGGCTCGACCAGGCACTATGCGATTCCTCAATCACTCCTAGCTCTAACATCGACTTCACTTCTCGAGACTGCTTCCCGCCGAGCTTCCGGGATACGGTAAGGTTTCACATGTATGGTTACGCCTGGCTCTGTTGTTATATCGTGCTTAAGGAGCGTAGTCTGTCCCGGTTTCTCAGAAAAGAACTGTTGGTTGTTCAAGAGAAACTGCTTGACGTCTGTCTTTTGCCGCTCCGAAAGAGTCTCCGCAATCTGGACTTCGGGCAGGGTCCGTGTGCGGATCGGAAGGGTCAGTCCCGCTGACAGAGCTGGACGGTCCTTCCAGGGTTTTATCAGATTCACGTGATAAATCTGTTCGGTTTTCTTTTCCCAGGCTGGTACACTTTGTAGTTTACCTCACCTACCCGTTCCCGAATTTCAAAGGGGCCTTGCCACCTTGCCAGGAACTTACTTTCCACCGTGGGTACCAGGATCAACACCCTATCTCCGGGTGCAAAAGAGCGGACCCTGGCCCCCCTGTCATAAGCCCTCTTCTGCGCCCGTTGAGCCTGCATCATATGCTCTTTCACAATGGGCATAACGGCCGCAATACTGTCCTGCATTTGGGTTACATGGTCTATCACGCTTTTGAATGGGGTAATCTGTCCCTCCCAGGTTTCTTTTGCGACGTCCAAGAGACCCGGGGACGTCTGGCATACAGAAGTTCGAAAGGCGAGAATCCGGTGGAAGACTGGGGAACCTCTCGGATGACAAACAGCAAATACGGGAGCAAGTAGTCCCAGTTCTTCCCATCTTTGTCTATCGCCTTTCGGAGCATCTGTTTCAGGGTTTTGTTGAACCGCTCAACCAGTCCGTCTGTTTGAGGATGATAGACAGAGGTGCGTAGCTGTGATATCTGTAAGAGCCTGCAGAGCTCTTTCATTACCCTCGACATAAAGGGGGTCCCCTGGTCGGTGAGTATCTGTTTCGGGACACCGACCCACTAAACACATGGACCAGCTCCTTGGCAATGGTCTTGGTGGCCGTGTTACGCAGAGGAATGGCCTCGGGGTAACGGGTGGCATAATCCAAGATGACAAGGATGTGCTGGTGTCCCCGTGCAGACCTGGGGAGGGGCCCAACCAAATCCATCCCAATCCTCTCGAACGGGATTTCGATGATAGGTAGGGGTACCAAGGGGCTACACAGATGGGGCCGGGGTGCAGTGATTTGGCATTCTGGACAAGACTCGCAATACGTGCGAACATCATGATGCATGCCCGGCTATACAAAGCAGTGTAATATCCTTTCGGTAGTTTTTTGGACCCCCAGGTGGCCTCCCATCACGTGTGTGTGTGCCAGGGCCAGCACTCTCTGCCGGTAGGGTTTTGGCACTACCAACCGTTGCACCGTGTCTTCCCCTTTTTTCTCTATCTGATACAGAAAGTCATTCTCTAGGGCCATGTGAGGATAGGCCAGCCTAGCATGGGCATCCACCTGTACTCCGTTCACCACCTTAACATTTTTTTCTAGCCTGAGACAGGGTAGGATCCCTTATTTGCTCGCTTTGGAAGTCCTCTTTCTGAACTTCCAATTCCAGCAAACCGGATGGCGGATGGCTGTCCACCTCCGCCCCTTCAATGGGTTCCTCGAAATCGCCAGCCATGACTGAAAACGGGAACTGAAGATTATCCTCAGGGGACTCCTTCCCTGAATCCTCTGCGGGCCCATCCTCCAGTGGCTCAGGGCCCCTTGGAGTAGGGTCCCCTGTGCCGCTCCCCCGGGGTACCAACTGGTTCTCCCATAACTGCCAGAAGTGGGGAAAACCTCTACCCAGAATGACATCATGCAATAAGGCTGGGACTAGTCCCACTTTATGATACACAGACCCATAGGGAGTAGTAATGCAGGAGACAGTGGTGGGGTACGAGCAGGTGTCTCCATGCACACACGTCACAGAAAATTTATCTGACGGACCAGTCAGGACTGACACCAGACTGGCCTTGACCAGGGTTACCACGCTCCCGGAGTCTTAACAGCGCCACCACATTCGTGCCATCAACAGACAGGTCACACAGGTGTTTCTCCATATCGCCTTGACCAGCCGCAACACACACCACCCATGCAACCATAGCCACGCGTTTCTCACAGGTCGTGACATCACACTGCATCGGTTCGGTAGTTACTGGACAGTTTGCAGCAATGTGGCCCATCTCCTGGCAGCGAAAACACCTCACAGACCCCTTGTTTAGTCCATAGTTCGGTCCCTTAGGCCTCATAGGTCCGGCAGTCCCGTTTTCCTCCCCCACTGTCTTTGAATATTTTCCCCCTCCCCTACACCCTGAAACAGTCTTACCCGATCCCCGTGAGGAGGGGGAGGAGGGAGGACGTGTGGCATAGTCCAGGAGTCCTTCCGCCACGGAACAACGTTCCACTAGATCGACCAGCTGGTCTGCGGTCGTGGGGTTTCCATGACTCACCCATTTTCTCAGGGCTGCCGGTAAGGCTCTTAGGTATTTGTCCAAGACAACTCTTTGGATCATCTCCGGCGCCGTCAACACCTCGGGTTGTAGCCACTTCTTCGTCAGGTGAATGAGGTCGAACATCTGGGATCGGGGTGGTTTATTGGTGCACTCTCTGTGCTCGTACCGCCATCGTCACTCCCAGCCGGGCCAGGATCTCGGCTTTTAGTTTATCAAAATCCTGCGCTGCTTCAGGCTCCAGATCGAAGTACGCCTTTTGGGCCTCACCGGCCAGAAACGGAGCAATCAAGCCGGCCCAACGTGCTTTCGGCCACTTTTCCCGCTCCGCTGTCCGTTCAAACGTGGTCAGGTAAGCTTCGACATCATCTTCGGTAGTCAGTTTCTGCCAGTACCGACTCACATGAATCTCCCTCTGGGCAGCTTCCGGATTCACCTCAGGTGCGCTCGCAAGGCGCTGCGCCACCTCCTGCAGGAGTTGGCGGTCTCTCGTGGTCGTTTCTACCAGTTCCCTCAGCTGGGCTGTCATTAAAGGGATCCTGTCACCCCCAAAACACCTTTAAACCTATTAAAACCTGTCCCTAGAGCATATTAACACTTTCCCTACACTCCTTTTAGCTCTTATATGCACATAATCAAAGTGTATAAAAACGTTTTATAAGTACCTCATTAGTGATGATAATGAGTGACTATGCTATTCATAGTCACTCATTCAGGCTGCCCCTCTTCATACTATGACGCCTCCATAGGCGTGATCTTCATGATAGATTCAAATTGCAGCCTCCCTGCGCGCCTCCCCGCTGTGGCTTGTGTCGGCCGGGCTTCAGCGTGGGGCTGTATGACGCGCCGCTGTTGGCTTCAAGTCCCGCAATGCGCATGCGCAGTGCGCATTTTGAAGCTGACAGAGCGGCGCGGCTGTATACGTCACCCGGCGCCGGAAATGACGCGGATCGCGTCATACAGCCCCACGCTGAAGCTCGGCCGACACAAGCCACAGCGGGGAGGCGCGCAGGGAGGCTGCAATTTGAATCTATCATGAAGATCACGCCTATGGAGGCGTCATAGTATGAAGAGGGGCAGCCTGAATGAGTGACTATGAATAGCCTAGTCACTCATTATCATCACTAATGAGGTACTTATTAAACGTTTTTATACACTTTGATTATGTGCATATAGGAGCTAAAAGGAGTGTAGGGAAAGTGTTAATATGCTCTAGGGACAGGTTTTAATAGGTTTAAAGGTGTTTTGGGGGTGACAGGATCCCTTTAAGCGGTTAGCTTCTTGCTGCACAGCTGTGGATTGTACCAGCGCTTTCACCACGTCTTCCATGTTGACACTTTAACGTGCTGCCCGCATTCTCCACCAATATGTGAAAACACACTCTGGGTTCGCCTGTGCCAGGGTCAAAGGGCACGTATGTCGTGTGTCACTCAGTCCAAGAGCAGAGATTTAGATGCCACTGGCCTTGGCCAGAGTTTATTGTGGTGAAAGCAAACAAAGAAAACAAAACGGCAAACAAAAATCCTTGCCTGTCCGGCACTAACTAAACAGAATACAACCTCACTATAGACTGAAGGGCTTCTCCCTTCAGCCAAACCATAGAACCAAAGAGCACTGCTTTCACTCACATGCTTCTCCATACACAGACAGGCCTTCTGTGTTCCCAGGCTGAGAGAGAGCCCCGTCCGACCTCCCAGACTCCTTTTACCTACCCCAACTGCCTCCCACTAATTCATTAGCAGCCAGGTGATGCTGACCAGGCTAGGTTGCATATGACAGATACCTAGTATATCTGCCCTCATCCACTAATCCCACATGACTCTCACACTCTGCATTCACTTTCTACCCCTGTTCATTCTCAGATTGAGACATAACAAAGCATGCTCCTCTGTCCTCTCCTGCTTCTAAGCTGTAACTTAATAAAATAATACAGTAATCTCAAAATCATGGATTATTTAATAAATATAGACCCCAGACTTTTAGACCACAGGCTGAATTCAAGATTTTGGAATTGACACTATAATAGTTAAATATTTTTAAATATGGTCATATTGCAATCCCAACTTGAATATTGGTACAAATGTGGCAAGAAACATAGCAGACACATGGGCATTTTTGGAAATTTTAAATTAAAATGAATTTTCGGAAACGTGTTTTAAAAGTTTGCGTTCGCATGGGCAAAATATTAACATAAATACTCTTGTGACATATCTGGTGAAAGCCTGTACAGTTCTGAGTAGAATGGTGTTCTTTTGTTTCTCTATCTTATTTCTAGCCCGAGATATGATAAAAAATGTAAATGCATAGCAGGCATAAATTCACGCTTTTTTAAAACTTTAAAAATCTGTAAAAAAAAAATTAACTGGTTAAGAAAAAAATTCAACTTTTCATTCGGTAATTAAAGTTGTACTTCATATAGAAAGAAAAAAATCTAAAGACTTCAAATTAAAAATATTCATATTTGGATCACTTGATATGGAATGACCTGTATGTTTTTGTGTTTTTTTTTTTTTTCATCTAACTCCTGTCTCTCACTGCTGCTAAGTTTCTGGAGGAGCTTTAAAGTGGACCTGTCACCCCCTTTGGGCATTCTAAACTGTGGCCACCAGCTGTAACATGATGTAATTGGGGATTTTGTAACCCCTCTATATGCCCAGACGTCCCCTGCATACCTCAGAAATCATCTTTTATTCTCTCCTGTTTTGTATGTAAATTACTCATGAAAAGGTTTGGGAGGGTCAACCCTCTGTGGTCCTCGCCGCTCTGCTGGCTACAAAACCTGTCCCCTCTATTGAAACTGCTGCCCCTCTTGTGTATGCATGTTGAGGGACAGGCACAGCTCCATTAAAGACGCACAGTGCCCGAAGTCACGCGAGATTCTACTGCACAGGTGTGAGACTTCACAAATCTCGCAAGACTTCGGGCACTGTGCAAATTCAATGGAGCATGGTGATACGCGCCACTGTGCAGGCATGAGAGTAGTGCCTGTCACTCAACATGCATACACGAGGGGTGGTGGTTTCTGTAGAGTGGGATGGATATTCCAGGCAGGGGGTGGCGAGGACCTCAGAGAGCAGACCCCCTGGACCTTTTCAGGAGTCATTTACATACAGCGCAGGAGGAGAGAATAAAAATTAATTTCTGAGGTATGCAGGGGAACATCTGGCCATTTAGAGGGGTTAGAGGAACCCCAATTACATCATTTTACAGCTCGTGGGCACAGTTTACAATGCCCAAAGGGGGTGACAAGTTCCCTTAAAATGTGGCACATTTTTCTAATTTTTAAAGGGTTTTGCAACATTTGTTACTAAAGTTGCAAAAACTGGTTATTGGAAAAAAAAAATACAACAAAGTTTGGTTTTGCACCAAATTCATGATCCATGTGCACTGCTTTGAAGAAATTTACTCACAAAAATTAGTCAACAAAAACCACAATACGAAAACATAAAAGCGATTTCAATAAATTGCAAATGATAAATCGGGTCCATTGTTTTTAGCATGGCATCATTTTCTGCTTTGGTTTTTATTTCTATTAAAAAGACAGCAGCCCAGTAAGTGACATTACAAGAGTCGGGGTAGGGTCTCTGTTTTATTAAACTGCTCTCTGATTATGGTTCAAAAACCTGGTGCCATATCCCTTCAATCCCTTTCTGACATGTGCTGCTACATCATATGCTGGCACCCTGATTTTGATGCTGGGTCGAATGCAGAGCCCGCATATTTCCTGGCACATGGTCACTGATTTTATCAACCAGTATATGCTTTTACCAGCCATGGGTGAAGCCCATCGGTGCACCCGTGACGTGATCCTGGGTGGCACTTTTGGCTTGTCATGTCAGCCGAGGTTCTGTTGAAAACACCCATGCCTGTAGTTGGGATATTCCAGTGAAAGCCAACATTTAGCTGGCATTCATAGAAAATAATGATTTTAGCATTACATAGCAGTGCACAAGCACTTCTATGTATATCACAAGCGATCAGATGATCACAGCTTCACGTTAGCTAGGTGGACTATTAAAAACAGTAAAAAAGAAAACAATTAGTATGGATAAAAAATAGTTCAAATCACAATTCTTTTGCCAAATTAAAAATACTCATTTCATATCGCTGCATTCATAAATGTCCGATCTAGTCAAATATAAACTTAACTCTTTATCGATAAACTGCATATTGAGAATAAAAATCAAAACACCAGAATTACTTTTTTTCATACACTCATGACAGCATCACAAGAGGGGGATCTACCCTTCAAGGACAGGAAACCTACAGGATATGAAAGGCGGTACCTCTCGCCGCAGCAATCTGTTTCCTGCCCTTGAACAGGGAACCTTTAATGAAGACAGAGATATATGAAGGATGAAGACTATATTTACCTAGACCTGGTCAGTTGAGCTAGGCAGCAGCAGCATAGTGCGGCCATTGCAGGTGATTTGGAAGCACCACAAAAGGTCCAGAGGGGCCTCTTTCTCAGTGCAAGTGTGCACAGCGGCAGCCACCTTGTGTGTGGCAATTACTGCAGGTCGTCCTGGGTCTGCGCATGCGCAGGGTGTCCACACGTGGTGCGCCCCTGAGGACCAAAGGTGCGCCCTGAGGTATTGTGTGAGGCTCCACTATCAGGCACTATATTTGCACACCTATCACTTCGGTGTGCAAATATGACTGCTACAGCGCGTGACTGGAAGACATTGGGACGGAAGTGAATGACAGACGTGACTTCAATATTTATATTAGTAGATGCACAGTTCTTTTAATTATTGCACATATGTACAACAGTCACAGGGCCAATGCATAACGCTGTCAATTGACCTTTGTTCTAAAGTCAAACTGAATAGTGCCTGAATAAATGGCAGTTTTGTCTAATTAGCATGTGTGCGCAATAAATGCTCTTCTAGTATAGAGCGAATAAAAAGTGATTCTAATTATAATCAATGTTGGTACAAGTAACTAATCAGTTCAAAGCAGTCATCTTTTGGAAGGATACTGTTCTCATTCCAATAAATTCTACAGTTGTAGCACATAATTACAATTATAACCTCTGGAGGCAGATTCTCAGGAAGATCTATATGCAACCCTTATTAGGCTTGTTTCACACTACGATATTTGCATTTCCGATGCTGTCCGATAAAAATCGGACAGCATCGGACCGATTTTGGCCCCCATGCAGCCCTATGGGCATCGGACCGAATCGGGTGTGCACTAAATAGCATCCGATTTGGTCCGATCCGATTCTGTCTGATTTTTTTTTATCGGATCATGCTCCGATTTTTACACCGAAAATAAAATCGGACAAAAAATCGGATCGGACCAAATCTGATGCCATTTAGTGCACATCGATTCGATCCAATCAATTTAACATGGGGCCTTATGGACGGGGTCCGAGGAAACATCTGATGTCTCCTCGGACCCGATTTTAGTGTACTGAGCATGCTCAGTACATGCTCTGTACACTAAACCTATTGTGTGCTGCCTAATTTAACTTCTGCAATGTATATACGTACATTGCAGAAGTTAAATATAAGTTAAATCAAGTGTTTAAAATAAAAAATCTTGACCTCGCCTCTCCCAGACCTTTTTGGGTACTGGAGCTATGCCCCCTCTAACTTCCTTCGCCTCACCAGACTCCAATAGGCCTGTATACTGGTTCGAGTACTTCCAGGTCAGGTCCTTCGTCTCTGCCCTTGGGGGTCCGTCCGTTCTTGTGGACACTTGCTCCCCCTACGAATCTTTGCTTTTGTCAGACTCTGCTCCCCCTCATATGATCTCCAGGGTTTATACATATCTCACGACCACCAAGACACGGAGGTCAATGTGGTACATCTTGGAATGGGAGCGGGAACTGGGAGATGAGACGGAGGATCTGGACTGGAGTAAATCTTTTTTCTGTACACATAAACTCTCTATGGCTTGCAAAGCTCAGGAGACGAACTTTAAACTGTTAACCAGATGGTACAGGTGCCCCGGGAGATTAAGAAAGTGTTTCCTGACAGGTCCGAGCTATGCTGGGAATGTGGAGTTGAGGTGGGGTCGGCTCTTCACGTTTGGTGGTACTGCCCACCTATATTGGCTCTGTGGCAAAAGGTTTTCGATCTATATAACCTTATCACTGGGGACGATGTGCCATGCCTCCCACAGATAGGGTTACTGTCTATGATCCCGGGCTCTTTCAAAAAACTCAAATCAGGCCTATTGCGGCATTGTCTCACGGCCGCCAGATCTATCATACCAAGGAAGTGGCGTACACCTCTCTGCCCTTCCATTTTGAATTGGGTTGAAGAGATGGACTACATATGCAGAATGGAGAAACTGTCTGCCCACTCTCACCCTCAGGTCGACAGATACTTCCAGATATGGCAAGGTTGGCTATTATTCCGGGAGTCCCCTGGGTTCGCGGAGATCTCTGAGTAGACGGGACCCGGGAACTTTTCCTCAACACCCACCCTGCTGTCTTCCCCCCCTCTTATACCTTTTTCTAATCTACTCCTACCTTTCCCCACTTTCACTATATCTAACAAAATTGATTATATAACTGTGTTGCCTTCAATCTTATTAATCCTATCTGGCTGCGTTACTGATATATCTGCCTTCTGTGTTTTACTACTTCTGACCTCGCCAAGTTGCATAAGAGGCGAGCCTTATTCTGGGTATATCTTTCATACGAGTGCATTCCTTTTTATTTCTTATGACTCGAACTTGGAGATTGTTCCTATATGGTATATACACTTATTCTTATTATGTAATAATGTATACTACTATGGAAACATGTAAAAAAAAATTTGCGTATGAAGTTAATAAAGATTTTTGGAAAAAAATAAATAAATAAATCTTTATTTCACCTTCCAGCGCTCCCTCGGCGTCTCTATCTGCAGCTGCTCGGTAACAGGACCTGTGATGATGTCACAAACTGATCACCTGATCGGGTCACATGACCGGTTACCGCGGTAACCGCTCATGTGACCCGATGACGCTTCTGACATCATCACAGGTCCTGTACACCCGATCGGAAGCTGATGGAGACGCCGAAGGAGCGCTGGAAGGTGAGAATAAAGATTTGTTATGTTGAAATGACAGGAGAGGGGACAGTAGGGGGACACTAGGGCAAAACAGGGGGACAGCAGGGAGACCGCAAGATGACAGGAGGGGGAAGCTAGATGACAGCCCAAACTGATCCTGCAAAAAGTCGGATTTGGATGCCTATTTGGCATCCGATTGCAGGGATCAGTTTGGATCCGATGCTGTCCGATTTTCACTGGACAGCATCGGATTTAGCTAAATCGTAGTGTGAAAGTAGCCTTAGATATATTATGGATTTGTTGAGAATAAGACATCGGTTCGAAGATATTAAGGTCTCGCTTTATTCTGTTTTCTAATGACCTGCATGTCCCTTAGTAGAGTTGATCCTACTAACAGATTCCTTTCAACCATCTCATTCACTAAATTTAAAGAGCAGGGCATTCACTGGCCCAGCAATCATTTGTATTCAAAAGAAACTTTGTATCCCGATCGATAATGTCTATGATATGTTATTAATTTTACAGGTCGTCCTGCCCCCTTTAATTTCCCTTTTCAATATATTTTATTTATTTTTTTGTTCTAGACATGTACAGCTGCCTTTGCCACAAAAGACAGGCTGAGAACACACATGGTGCGCCATGAAGGGAAGGTTTCATGCAATGTATGCGGCAAGCTTCTTAGTCCAGCATACATCACCAGTCACCTAAAGACACATGGCCAAAGTCAAAGTATTAACTGTAATACTTGTAAGCAAGGTAAAAAGTTTCAAGGTAAAAAATCTTATTTTTAATACCATTGGATGTAATAACTTTGTAACAATTGTGTTTGTTTTCTAATAATGTAAAGTGTAACTGTAATTTTTAAATATTATTTCATAAACTAATACACATAAAAATAAGCAACTTCATAAAATATGTTGTCAGGTAAATTTGCTTCTTTTTCTACCATGGTTTGTCATTATCAAAATTCTTAATTATAAGGTCAAATCTGTCTTCAGTGAAGACTTTGGGGTACGTCACACACAGCAATATCGCTGTGTGTGAAAAGCAGCAGTGATCAGGCCCCTGCTGTGAGGTCGCTGATCGCTGCACATCCTTCAGGACCATTTTTTGGTCCTTGGACTCCCGCTGGTCAGCACGCATCACTGCGTGTGACAGCGAAAGACCAGCGATCCGCAACCTCACATGCTGGTAACCACGATAAACACCGGGTAACTAAGCAGCGCACTCTGCCTAGATATCTGCTGTTTATCATAGTTACCAGCGATGTGGAGGTGGCTCCCTGTCGCTGAGGAGATCTGCCTGTTTGACAGCTCCCCAGAGACCACATAGCGATGTTCCAGCGATCCTGGTCGTTGTCTGGATCGCTGGAACATCGCTGTGTGTAACAGCACCCTTTCCCATTACTGAGATAGGAGATGGCAGTTGTTACTGATGAGATTCTATGTAGATAGAAGGGGAGAAACCAGAGCACTGACCCCTCTTCACTCTTCTAGCTACATAGAATCTCATCAGTAACAACTGCCGTCTGCTATCTCAGTAATGGGAAAGTCTTCACACAGTACAGATTTTACCTCCGAATTGAGAATTTTGATAATGACTGATCAATTCTGGCAGAGAAAAAACAGATTTCTCTGAGATAAATTACAAATTTAGTTTATTTTCATTGATTTATGGAATGAAACTAAAAGCTAAAACCACATTCAATAAGGTGATTAACCTTTCAAGTGCTTTAAAGGTATAATAGCAATGTGGAAGGAAAAATTTTACTTTTTTCCCACAAAAATATTACTTTAGCCCCAGTTTTTGCATATTTACAAATGTAACAGGAAAAAATGGGCTGTATAATCTATGCAATTTTTCCTGAGTTACAGGGATATTTCATGTATAGTGGAAAACTACTTATTTGAGCACACATCAGGGCTCGTAAAGGATGGAGTGCCATTTGAGTTTTGGAGCACAAAACTGTCTAAAATGGATAGTGGACGCTATGTCACTATTGCAGAGCCCCTGATGTGCCTAAACAGTGAAAACATCCTGAAAGTACCGTATATACTCGTGTATAAGCCGACCCGTGTATAAGCCAACCCCCCTACTTTTGCCCCCAAAACCTGGGAAAACCTATTGACTCGTGTATAAGCCGAGGGTGGACCCCAGCACAAGTATACAGCCCCCAGCAGTGTGGTATACAGCAGCCTCCCCAGTGGTAGTATAAAGCAGCAGCCCCAGTGGTATATACAGCAGCAGCCCCAGTGGTATATACAGCAGCAGCCCCAGTGGTAGTATACAGCAGCAGCCCCAGTGGTAGTATACAGCAGCAGCCCCAGTGGTAGTATACAGCAGCAGCCCCATTGGTAGTATATAGCAGCAGCCCCATTGGTAGTATATAGCAGCAGCCCCAGTGGTAGTATACAGCAGCAGCCCCATTGGTAGTATACAGCAGCAGCCCCATTGGTAGTATACAGCAGCAGCCCCATTGGTAGTATACAGCAGCAGCCCCATTGGTAGTATACAGCAGCAGCCCCATTGGTAGTATACAGCAGCAGCCCCATTGGTAGTATACAGCAGCAGCCCCATTGGTAGTATACAGCAGCAGCCCCATTGGTAGTATACAGCAGCAGCCCCATTGGTAGTATACAGCAGCAGCCCCATTGGTAGTATACAGCAGCAGCCCCATTGGTAGTATACAGCAGCAGCCCCATTGGTAGTATACAGCAGCAGCCCCATTGGTAGTATACAGCAGCAGCCCCAGTGGTAGTATACAGCAGCAGCCCCAGTGGTAGTATACAGCAGCAGCCCCAGTGGTAGTATACAGCAGCAGCCCCAGTGGTAGTATACAGCAGCAGCCCCAGTGGTAGTATACAGCAGCAGCCCCAGTGGTAGTATACAGCAGCAGCCCCAGTGGTGTATACAGCAGCAGCCCCAGTGGTATATACAGCAGCAGCCCCAGAGGTAGTATACAGCAGCCCCAGAGGTATATGCAGCCCCAGAGGTACATACAGCAGCCCTTAGGTAGTATACAGCAGCCCCAGAGGTATATGCAGCCCCAGAGGTACATACAGCAGCCCCCCCATATCAGTATACAGGCCCCCCCTTGGGTAGTAATCCTGTAAAGGACGATATTAGTATACTTATCCCTCCGCTGTCCCGCCGCCATCACGCTCCTCCATCTCCATCCAGCGTCTTCCGTCTTCTTCCGGCTGCGCCCACCGGAGGAAGACGGAAGACGCTGGATGAAGACAGAAGAGCGCGATGGCGGCGGAGGGATAAGTATACTAATCTCTTCCTTTACAGGATTACTACCCAAGGGGGGGCCTGTATACTGATATTGGGGGGGGGGGCACTGTATACTGTATACATTGTATACAGTATACAGTGACTCGCGTATAAGCAGAGGGGGGGACTTTTCAGCTGAAAAACTCGGCTTATACGCGAGTATATACTGTATACACATTTTGTAAACCCACACGACTCATAGAATTTATCTAGCTATGTGGTGAGCACCTTAAACCTGCAGGTGCGTCACACAATTTTAGAACATTGAGTCTTAAAAATCAGAATTCAAAATTTATTTTACCAAAAAAAAAAATGTTGCTTTGGCCCCCAATTTTTCCATTCTCACAAGGATAACCGGAGAGAATGGACTGTACAGTTTGTTGGGCAATATCAGTTGGGTACTCCCATACTCCATTTTTGGAAGAATTTATTTGAAATGGGGTGAGCATTTGGAATCCGCAGGTGCTTCCCAGAATTTATAATGTTGAGCCGTGAAAATGAGAAAATGTATTTTTCCAGCAAACGTTTCTTTTTAAATTTTCACAAGGGTACCAGAAGAAAATGGACTGTAAAATTATTGTGCAAATTTTCCCAAGTGCCCCAGTACCATACATGTAATCAGGAACTAATTTTCAGGCAGAGTAAAAAGCTCAGTTTGGTGAGGGAGCGCCATATTACAGTGCAGAGCTCTCACAATGTGACATGGCACATGTAAGCCATGAGGCGCCAGAACAGCAGATTTCCCCCCCAACCCCCATAAGTGACCCCATTTTGCAAAATCCACCTCTCAATAAGTTCATCTTGGCCTGAAGATATTAAGACCACAGCTGTGTAACAGAACTTTATACCATTGAACAATGAAGAAAAACGAATACCATTTTTTTTTTTATACGGTATATACCGTATATACTCGTGTATAAGCCGACCCGTGTATAAGCCGACCCCCCTACTTTTGCCCCAAAAACTGGGAAAACTTATTGACTCGCGTATAAGCCGAGGGTGGACTCCAGCACAGGTATACAACCCCCAGCAGTGAGGTATACAGCAGCCTCCCCAGTGGTGTATAACAGAGCCCATGGTAGTATACAGCAGCAGCCCCAGTGGTAGTATACAGCAGCAGCCCCAGTGGTAGTATACAGCAGCAGCCCCAGTGGTAGTATACAGCAGCAGCCCCAGTGGTAGTATACAGCAGCAGCCCCAGTGGTAGTATACAGCAGCAGCCCCAGTGGTAGTATACAGCAGCAGCCCCAGTGGTAGTATACAGCAGCAGCCCCAGTGGTAGTATACAGCAGCAGCCCCAGTGGTAGTATACAGCAGCAGCCCCAGTGGTAGTATACAGCAGCAGCCCCAGTGGTAGTATACAGCAGCAGCCCCAGTGGTAGTATACAGCAGCAGCCCCAGTGGTAGTATACAGCAGCAGCCCCAGTGGTAGTATACAGCAGCAGCCCCAGTGGTAGTATACAGCAGCAGCCCCAGTGGTAGTATACAGCAGCAGCCCCAGTGGTAGTATACAGCAGCAGCCCCAGTGGTAGTATACAGCAGCAGCCCCAGTGGTAGTATACAGCAGCAGCCCCAGTGGTAGTATACAGCAGCAGCCCCAGTGGTAGTATACAGCAGCAGCCCCAGTGGTAGTATACAGCAGCAGCCCCAGTGGTAGTATACAGCAGCAGCCCCAGTGGTAGTATCGAGAGCCCATGAGTAGACAGCAGCAGCCCCAGTGGTAGTATACAGCAGCAGCCCCAGTGGTAGTATACAGCAGCAGCCCCAGTGGTAGTATACAGCAGCAGCCCCAGTGGTAGTATACAGCAGCAGCCCCAGTGGTAGTATACAGCAGCAGCCCCAGTGGTAGTATACAGCAGCAGCCCCAGTGGTAGTATACAGCAGCAGCCCCAGTGGTAGTATACAGCAGCAGCCCCAGTGGTAGTATACAGCAGCAGCCCCAGTGGTAGTATACAGCAGCAGCCCCAGTGGTAGTATACAGCAGCAGCCCCAGTGGTAGTATACAGCAGCAGCCCCAGTGGTAGTATACAGCAGCAGCCCCAGTGGTAGTATACAGCAGCAGCCCCAGTGGTAGTATACAGCAGCCCCAGTGGTAGTATACAGCAGCCCCAGTGGTAGTATACAGCAGCCCCAGAGGTATATGCAGCCCCAGAGGTATATGCAGCCCCAGAGGTATATACAACAGCTGCAGCCCCAGAGGTATATGCAGCCCCAGAGGTATATGCAGCCCCAGAGGTATATGCAGCCCCAGAGGTATATGCAGCCCCAGAGGTACATGCAGCCCCAGAGGTACATGCAGCCCCAGAGGTACATGCAGCCCCAGAGGTACATGCAGCCCCAGAGGTATATGCAGCCCCAGAGGTACATGCAGCCCCAGAGGTATATGCAGCCCCAGAGGTATATACAGCAGCTGCAGCCCCAGAGGTATATACAGCAGCTGCAGCCCCAGAGGTATATACAGCAGCCGCAGCCCCAGGGCTGTATACAGCCGCAGCCCCGGAGGTATACAGGCCCCCCATCAAGTTCCAGGGCCCCCCCCCTTGCGCGCCAGCCTGTAAAGGAAAATCATACTTGCCAGTGTCCAGTCGCGCCGTCCGCAGATGCCGACACGCGATCCCGGGCTCCATTCAGCGTCTTCCGGCTTCCGACTTCCTGTGGTCGTGGGCAATGACGTCATTGCCTGCGACTACAGGAAATGCGGAAGACGCTGAATGGAGCCCGGGATCGCGTGTCAGTAGCTGCGGACGGCGCGACTGGACACTGGCAAGTATGATTTTCCTTTACAGGCTGGCGTGCAAGGTGGGGGGGGCCTGGAACTTGATGGGGGGCCTGTATACCTCCGGGGCTGCGGCTGTATTTTTTTTATTTTTTTTTATATACTCGCGTATAAGCCGAGGGGGGACTTTTCAGCCCAAATTTTGGGCTGAAAAACTCGGCTTATACGCGAGTATATACGGTAAATCAGATTTGTTTTTATTAAGAAAATTACACTATAACATGTTACAGAGAGATCAGTGGAACAAAGATTTTCAATGTCACATGGTATTATTTTAGCTAATTCCATTTTTACCACAAAAATTTAGCTTTAGCCTCAAATTCTACATTTTCACACAAGAAAATGGGTAAAAATAGTAGCAAAATTTGTCAAAATCCAGAGCATGCGCAGTGCACGTTTTCAAGCCAGCAAGTAAACCCAATTACTTACCCATAACACACAGGACCAGAAATAGACACGGCCGGCGCGTTATACCTGGAAGCAGCCCATCCATTTTAGTATCTTCAAAGACTGGAAACTGCTCGTACATTAGGTTATCACACCCACTGGGGTGTGCTAACCAAAGACGGAAGGCAGAGATGGACAAACAAAACACCCACACTTTCTAGACCGTGCCTAATTAACATGGGAAAATGTAAGTTATGAAATGCTTTTCTTCAACTATTAAACTACACTTTTAGCTCACACGGGATGCTTAGGAATTTACTAGGAAGCTGCAGGGACAGATAGTGATAGCTGGGGGGGGGGGGCATAAAGTAGCTGACAGGTTACCTTTAACATCTACATCAACAAGCTGGCAAAGTTCCTGTAGTCCTCCTCAGCACAAGGACTCTCCCTCCATGACACCAACCTGAAATTTCTCATGTATGCTGATGACCTTGTGCTCTTTTCACCGCCTGAGAAATGCCTCCAGGGTAATCTGGAAATCCTAGACACTTTCAGCAGCATATAGGGGCACTGACAATCAACTGGAAACCTAACATCATGGTGTTCCAATCAAGAAAGCAGAAACGTGCTGGCCATCCTTTCTTTATGATAGACACTAACAGAAACCAACAAGTGCCTAGAACTCAGCCAATCGGGGAGCCTTAAGAAAACTATAGAGTTGCTGAAAGACGAGGCTTGTAAATCTTTCTGTGCTTTCAGAATGTCTGTACCATCTCAAGGCACCTGTAAACATCTGTCTGAAAATCTTTGACAAAATCATTGTCCCAATCCTTTTGTACGGCAGTGAGGTCTGGGGTCCAGTCTCATACCAAAACTAGTCAAAGTGAGACACTGGACCAACTGAAATATTTCACTTAGAGTTTTGCAAGCACCTCCTCCAAGTCCTTCGGCGCACATCAAACAGCGCCTGCCGAGTAGAACTAGGCAAATTCTCCCCTACACCGTGCGATCTGGGAGAAGGCACCATGATTTGAGGCTCATCTAAAAAGTTGTAATCCCAGCTCCTACAATCACAAAACCTTGTTACACCAGGAAGCCCCAGGAAACCTCCCAACACAAAGCACCCAAAGCCAGCCTGACCAAGTCACCAGCCTACATGGACTGACAAAATCAAAATGTGGAAGACTACATAAAAGCAAAGAGGAATATCTGTGTCTGGAGGAGGGTCATTCCATATCAAGTGATCCAAATATGAATAATACTTTCCCTGACGTCTTAAGATTTTTTTTTTTATTATTTTTCTATATGAAGTACAACTTTAGTTAATTGCAAATAAAACGTTTTGATTTTTTTTCTTCATCAGTTAATTTTTTACAGATTTGTAAAGTTTTAAAAAAGTGTGAATTTTGGCCTGGTATGGCTTTACATTTTCTATCATATCTCGGGCTAGAATTATGATAATGAGGTGGGAGAGGCATCATTTTTCTCAGAACGGCTAGAAATAAGATAGAGAAACAAAATAAACACCATTCTACTCCATGTACAGGCTTTCACCAGATATGTCACAACAGTATATTTGTTAATATTTTACCCGTGCAAACGCAAAGGTTTATACACTTAAAGGGAACCTGTCACCTAATCTATGGCCCCTAAACTATCACTACCTGCCCCTACAGACCCTAACTAGCTCCCTAACCATCCCTGGCTGACGTAATATGGCTTTATATAAGGTGAAATAAACACTTTATAAACTTACATGATCAGTGCCAGTGGGGCGTTCCTGACAGTAGGGCGGGGTCCCCAGAGCCGCGCTCCCCCCGCCTCGCTCCCTTCCTAACGCCCTAATGGGCGGCATTATCGATTTGAAGAGCGGGGAAGCCCATTGGAATCTTCCCGCCCCGCTCTTCATGACGCGGCCGGAGACCGCGTCATTTCCGGGTCCGCGCATGCGTAGTGCGCCGGGTGAAGCTGACCGGAATCGCAGCGTCGCTAGGCAACGACCGGCGTCTTCGGAAGGTGAGTATCGGCGGCCCCCCCCCCCTCCCAAACCAGCCCATATATATGTGTGTGTAATCCACATGTACATATGGATTACACACACACATATATACATTCACTTTGATTAGGCACATTTCATATGTGCATCTATATATATGAAATGTGCCTAATCAAAGTGAATGTATATATGTGTGTGTGTGTAATCCATATGTACATGTGGATTACACACACATATATATGGGCTGGTTTGGGAGGGGGGGGGGGGCCGCCGATACTCACCTTCCGAAGACGCCGGTCGTTGCCTAGCGACGCTGCGATTCCGGTCAGCTTCACCCGGCGCACTACGCATGCGCGGACCCGGAAATGACGCGGTCTCCGGCCGCGTCGTGAAGAGCGGGGCGGGAAGATTCCAATGGGCTTCCCCGCTCTTCAAATCGATAATGCCGCCCATTAGGGCGTTAGGAAGGGAGCGAGGCGGGGGGAGCGCGGCTCTGGGGACCCCGCCCTACTGTCAGGAACGCCCCACTGGCACTGATCATGTAAGTTTATAAAGTGTTTATTTCACCTTATATAAAGCCATATTACGTCAGCCAGGGATGGTTAGGGAGCTAGTTAGGGTCTGTAGGGGCAGGTAGTGATAGTTTAGGGGCCATAGATTAGGTGACAGGTTCCCTTTAAGTTTTCTTATGTGAATGAGGCAGTCAGTCTACATCTTGGAGTAGACTGGCAGGTTAATAGTTAACATTTCAGCCGAATTCAGGCTACTGTACTCTCCAAAGATTATGAAAATGAAGTAGAATTGACTTTTTTGTCTCCTTCTGGTCCAGCGCCATCTCTTGTGAGAAAACCAGACATTTTAAAAGTGCACAAAAATCAGATATTAACTCAGGTGGAGCCGAACGAAGTGACAGTCCGTACATACTCTAACACAAGGAAATGGCCATTGCTAGTAAGCGCTTATAGACAAGATTACATTTCACCCACTACTATTAATTTTTTGAGTAGTTCATATTTTATAGACCGAGGATTTAACTACTGTACTATTCTTCATAAATGACCTGTTTCATGATATAATAGAAAATAAATAGTTACATGTGTAAATAGGTGTTAAAAATATTGATTCTTTTAATGTTGTTTTTCACATAATTAGGATGACAATATTTAGAAAGTCACACTTGAGGATATGATCACCTCTTTTTCTTTTGGTTTGTTCAATGCATTCAGGTTGAAAATGCTGAGCAAGTTGTGTTTTGATGATTAAGATGTATTTATCCTGGCACTTACGGGATTTGTTTTTTGTTTTTCTTTATTGTTGAATTCAATAAGTTGTAATTTGAAAAGAAAAAAGGAAGAAACACACAAACATAAGGCCCCTTTCACATCAGCGGTAATCGCTGATTGCCGCAGTTGCGGTGAAAAAAACGCAACTGCCGCAGTTACCGCATAACGGCCACACTTGTGGTTCACCTGCGGCAAGCCCCATGCAATGCCAAAACCGCACTTGCCGCAGCTGTTGCACACTTGCCGCAAGCCCCATAGAAATTGCATGGGGCTTGCCGCAAGTGCGGCCGTTACGCGGTAATCGCGGCAGTTGTGTTTTTTTTCACCGCAGCTGCCGCGATCAGCGCTTAACACTGATGTGAAAAGGCCCTAACATCAGATGATTCAAGGCTTTAAAAAAAAAGCATAAATTTGATAGGTCCTAAGTTGAATCCCTGCACAAATATAACCAAGTATACAAGTAACACAAAGGCATTTTCTCCTTCGCCTCATTGGGGGACACAGGACGATGGGTTATGCTATTCTGCCACTAGGAGGCGACACTAAGCAATCAAAACAAGCACAGTGGCTCCTCCCTGCAGTATATAACCCCCTGACTGGCACAGTCTAGCCAGTTTTTTCCTTAGTGTCTCAGGAGGCAAAACACTGTTTGTTTTGTTAGTTTGTTATTTTATCCTATTGTGTTGTTGCTCCCCAGGCCCCTCAGTTGGGGTTCTGGGTTGTAGCTACTGTAATCGGACCGCTGCACCGTCCCTTCACAGAACCCACAGTTAGGGCTCTGTGTTATAGTGATGGCAGGCTCTTGCAGCATCCCTCCCCAGACCCCACAGTTGGCACTCTGGGTTGTAGGAGGTATCCCCGCGCTTTTTCCTGGCCGGAGCAGCTTTGATACAGCTGTGGGGGATGACTGGTCCACCCTCCTGTCCCTGAAGGGCTGAAGGATGAGAGCCATTGATGTATGAGGCAGCGCTACGTGTCCCCTGTCGCGTCCTGTGCTGGCGGCTGTTTTTTTTTTCGGGTGCTCCGCGCTGGACCCCTGCTGACAGGAAGCCGTCGCTATTAATTTAGTCCCCGGTTTCGGCCTACTTCTGGAGGTATTCTCCTCCAATGAGGCTGCCTTGCTTCGGGGCCGCCCCGGCCATCGCTGCTGGCCAGTAATATCAGGGGGAGGATGGCTGTGCAGGGCACCATGGGAGGGGGCGTGGCTTCGGTTTTCCCATTCCACACCGCTGTTTTGACGCCCTTTTCTCATCACAGACGCCATTGCTGCAGCACAGGACGCCAGGGGGACACAGGACGGGCTCTTTTTGGCTATCTAGCCCCTCAGGTGACCGGGCTCAGCGGTTAGCGCCGCAATAGCCCTAGGCAACGGTGGCATATCAGCACTGCGGCTTCTAGCCTATTATACTACCCCCCTGCATTGTGGTGTGTAGTCTGAGTGCAGCAGTGGAGGAAAGCTGCATGATGCCAGGCAGCAAGGGCAAGAAGGCACCTAAGGCCTTTAATGTTTACTATGCCTTTTGCACTGCATGCAAAGCTGCGCTGCCCTGTGGGTGCTTGACCCTCCCCCCCTCTGCCAGGCCTGTGCCTCTGACCCCCCTCAGCCTAGTGTCTCTGAGTCAGGCACCTACTGAAGTGGAGGTAGCTGTTGCCAGACCTGCTACCCCAGAATGGGCAGTTACTCTGTCGCAATCTGTGAGCCAAGCTATACAGCAGCTCTCCGACACACTGCTCCGGGTGGTGCAACCTCGTCCGGTGTCCACGGACCAGCAGGTAATGGAGGGGGGATCTGACCATGAGGAGTCTCAGTCGAGTACCTCCCTTCCCCTTGGTGAGGTGGGTAGGAAGAGACCCCGGACAGG
The DNA here is from genome assembly GCA_033576535.1 of Allobates femoralis. Taxonomy (NCBI): domain Eukaryota; kingdom Metazoa; phylum Chordata; class Amphibia; order Anura; family Aromobatidae; genus Allobates; species Allobates femoralis. The sequence goes on along the minus strand of JARQOC010000002.1, from coordinate 274,916,527 downwards.
CTCTTCCTCAGCCCTATCTCAGGGCTCTGTGACCTCCCATACACAGAGTAGGTCTCATGATTCCCACTCTTCGGGTGAATTTCAGGAATCTGAGGTGGATCTGGATCAGAGTGAATTCTTTGACTCCACGTCTTCTGATACTCTGGCCATGGTGGACGACCTGGTGTCGGCTGTCAATCAGGCCCTGTCGGTGGCAGATCCAGCCCCAGTGTCGGTTTCGGATCATGTAATCTCATTTAAGAGGACTCCAAGGACTCCGGGTCTCAGAAGTTCCCCTCCTCATGACTCGTCACACCCGGAAGACACCTCCCAAGTGGGCGGCCGACTTTCCCACTTTGGCATGCCTGGCTCGCTGCTACAGACGACCAGTGGGTTCGAGAATTGGTGTCTTCCGGATACAACATAGTTTCATACTCGCCCTCCCAGAAGATTTGTCCTCTCTCGTCCCTCGATAATGCCGGAAAAGGCACATGCCTTATCCCAGGCAGTCGAGTCTCTGAGGCGGGCAGGAGTCATTGTACCAGTGCCTCTGAACGAGCGTTTTCAGGGGTTCTATTCAAATCTATTCATCGTGCCCAAAAAGGACGATTCCTTCCGTCCCACTCTGGATCTGAAGCGCTTGAACAGATTTGTGCGAATCATAAGGCTCCGGATGGAGAGTCTCCGGTCCATCATTGCGTCCATGCAGTAAGGGGAGTTCCTCGCCTCCATAGATATCAAGGATGCTTATCTGCACATCCCGATATCTGGCCCTCATCAGAGATTCCTGCGGTTCGCGGTGGGCGAGGATCATTTCCAGTTTGTAGCCCTTCCCTTCGGGTTGGCAACCGCCCCACACGTGTTTACCAAGGTCATGGCCACTGTCATGACCGTTCTGAACGGTCGGGGGGTTGTAATTTTCCCTTATCTGGATGACCTCCTGGTCAAGGGATGGTCGTTCAAGGACTGCGAGGACAGTGTTCGAATTACGATAGACACACTGTCTCGGCTGGGTTGGATTCTCCACCTGCCGAAGTCCTCCCCAGTTCCGAGCCGCAGGCTCTCGTTTCTGGGGATGGTCCTGGACACCTCTCAGGGTCTGGTACTTCTTCCTCAGGACAAGGCTCGGTCTCTGCAAGGTGCGGTTCTCACATTGCTGGGCCCTCATCTGCATTCCCTACGGTTTGCGATGCGCCTTTTGGGGAAGATGGTGACGGCAATGGAGGCGGTGCCGTTTGCGCAACTGCATCTCCGTCCCTTACAACTGGATCTGTTGTTGGCGTGGAACCGCAGCCCTTTCACCCTTCATCACATCTTTTGCCCGTCGGCGTCAATGAGGAGATCTCTTTGGTGGTGGTTGACCCTGTCATCCCGCTCGCGGGGGAGATTCTTCCTACCAGTGCGGTGGACTGTTCTGACCACAGACGCCAGTCTCCTAGGCTGGGGGCAGTGTTCCAGAGTTACACGGCCCAGGGTCGGTGGACCCCTCAGGAGTCCTCTCTGCCCATAAATCATTAAGAGATTCGGGCCATCCGCTTGGCATTGAAGAGCTTCCAGTACCTCCTGATGGGTTGTCATGTCCGTGTTCAATCGGACAATGCCATCAGGGCGGGACGCGCAGCAGAGCAGCGATGCGAGAAGTGGAGCCAATTCTACATTGGGCCGAATCCTGGGAGTCGTACTGTCGGCAGTGCACATCCCGGGGGTCAAGAACTGGGCAGCGGATTATCTCAGCCGTCAAGGGCTCGCATCGGGGGAATGGGCCCTTCACCCGGATGTGTTCGAGCAGATTTGCAGACGTTTCGGGACTCCAGATGTGGACCTCATGACGTCACGGATGAATGCTCAGGTTCCCAGCTTCTTTGCTCGGTCCCGCAATCCCAGAGATCAGATGCCCTGGTTCAGGACTGGACGCAGTTTCGCCTCCCATACATATTTCCGCCTCTGACCCTCCTTCCCAGAGAGGTCCAGAAGATCAGATCGGAGAGCGTGGAGGTCATATTGATAGCTCCCAACTGGCCCAGGAGGTCGTGGTATGCCGATCTAATTCAGCTTGCCGCAGACGCTCCTTGGCAGTTGCCGGTCCGCCCAGACCTTCTGTATCAAGGTCCGATTTGGCATCAGAATTCTGGGGCTCTGCGGTTGATGGCGTGGCCCTTGAGGCCAGAATTCTGACTCAGGCAGGGTTCTCGGAAGGTGTTGCACACACTATGGCGTGCACAAGAAAACCCGTTTCCGCCCGGATATATCACAGAACCTGGAAGATGTTCTTTGGTGTGAGTCAGTGCAAGTTTCTCCCTTGCGCTTCTCACTCCCGGCTGTTCTGGGGTTCCTCCCATTGGTATTGGATAAGGGCCTTTCCTTGAGTTTCCTTAAGGGTCAGGTTTCAGCACTGTCGGTGCTGTTTCAGCGCCGATTGGCTTCAAAGTCTCAGGTCGGTACCTTCTTACACGGTGTGGCTCGCATAGTCCCACCGTATAGGAGGCCTTTGGAGGCCTGGGATTTGAACCTGGTTCTGCAGAGCCTCCAGAAGCCACCGTTTGAACCTCTCTGGGAGGTTTCATTGTGTCTTCTTTCTCAGAAGGTGGTGTTCCTGGTGGCCATCACTTCTATTCGAAGAGTGTCTGAGTTGGCGGCGCTTTCTTGCCAGGCACCGTTCCTTTCCACCAGGACAAGGTGGTACTGCGGCCGGTACCGTCTTTCATTCCTAAGGTGGTGTCCACCTTTCATTTGAATGAGGACATCATCCTTCCTTCTTTTTGTCCGGCCCCTGTGCATCGTTTTGAGAAAGCTTTCACACTTTGGACCTGGTTCATGCCCTTCGGATATAAGTGTCTCGTACAGCACCTTTCAGGAAGTCGGACACGACATCCCCTTAAGGGGATGGCCGTGTCAAAGGCCACGCTTGCCAGGTGGATTAAACTGAGCATTCAGGAAGCTTACTCCTTACGCAACTTGACAGTTCCTTCTGGTTTACGTGCTCATTCCACTCGTGCGGTGGGTGCCTCCTGGGCTATTGGGCACCAGGCTTCGGCTGAGCAGGTGTGCAAGGCGGCGACCTGGTCTAGTCTGCGCACCTTTACAAAGCATTATCGTGTGCATACTCAAGCTTCGGCAGATGCGAGTCTGGCAGATGCATCCTACAGGCAGCAGCTGCTAGCTCGTAGACTGTGTTTTTCAGTTTGGGATGCTTGTTCCCACCCAGGGACTGCTTTAGGACGTCCCATCGTCCTGTGTCCCCCAATGAGGCGAAGGAGAAAAGGAGAGTTTTGTGTACTCACCGTAAATTCCTTTTCTCTTAGCCTCTAATTGGGGGGGCACAGCTCCCACCCTGGGCCTGTTGGGCCTTCTTGAGTTTTTATGTTGCCTTATAGGCTTGTGTAGTTTTTTACTCCTACTGCTTTAGCACAAATTGCAAGTCGCTGCCGCGACCAATCAGCGACGCGGGATTTCCGTTACAGACAAACAGACAGAATTAGATGATTATATAGTAGATACCTACAGCAGTGTCGGTGTGTGGCGGTGTCAGTGTACGGCAAAGTCCGTGTACAGTAGTATCAGTGTTTTGTGTCGGTGTGCCGCGGCCGGGGGCAGTAAGAAAAAAGAGAAGGAGCGCAAATGTGAAGCACCTCAGGGTTAAACCGTATTACAATGAAAGCGGGGTTTCCACTCACCTTATGGAGTTGTACTGGCTGGGTACAACTCCAGTGACAGCCTCCTGTGGAGAAATACCAGCAGGGCATCCCCGAGACAATACTCGTGCCAGGGAGAGAGCAGCGTCACTTCCAACTGGTCACGTGATCCAAAATGGTGACATCAGAAAGGTCCTAGTAGTCCTCCAGACTCGGATAATCAGGTCCTTTAGTAAGCGATGCCTCTCTTCCAAAGCTGCTGAACCGCACGGTCCCTCGGAGAGGAGAGAAGTGCACAGGAAAAAAAATAGTTGCGGTTCTAATAGCGCTAAGGAAGGAGGGCAAGGGAAATTATTGTAGTGAACAGACCTTTATTACAAACACGGTCCCTCAAACTCCAGTACGCGTTTCGACGTTACCGTCTTCATGTGGTGGGCAGGACAGAGTGGGGCAGGATGAAGAGGGAGCAGAGCAGGGCAGGATGGAGTGGGGCAGGACGAAGAGGGAGCAGAGCAGGGGCAGGATAGAGTGGGGCAGAATGAAGAGGGGCAGAGTAGAGTGCAGGCGCCCCCCTCTATTCTCACCCCCCAGGGCCGCAGCATCCAATGGACAACCTGAGCTGTTAGCTTAGGTGGCAGCAGAATAGGGGAGCGGCAATGCGGCAGGGGGATGGCGCACAGAGCCTCCGCTGCCCAGGGATTATGTACTGCCGCTGCCTTCTCAGCTCCTACCGGCACCAATAGCACAAAACCCGTTGGCCCTGACAGCACCCCCCGTCACCTTATCGCTTGCTCCCACCAGCTGTGAGAGCACCTTCCCCAGTCACCCCCTTCTGTTTTCACCTGTGCCTGGCAGTTTCAGGTACCGGGTTCCACTCAGTGGAGCGGTCATGTGACAGGGCCCTGTCACATGACTGCTCCAGTGAGTGAAACCAGTTTAGAAAAGCGGAGACCTGGGGCTGAGTGTGACAGGGGAGAGCGCGGGGGATTCCACAGCTCCATCCTCCAAATCACACAGTACAGTGGCAGGATGCGCAGGGGCGGAGTACAATTTTTATATATATATACATATATCTATATATCTAATATATAATTGCCGTAGCGCACTTCCGTCATATTCGGCGCTACGTCCGTCGTCGTGGACGTGGCTGCCAAAGTGACGGAAGTGCGTTAGGGACACACACACATACACACACCACACACACACATACACACACACACACTCCAGTATACTTACCCCGCCACCTTCGGGGCTCCCGCCATGGCTCCGCCCACCTCTCGTGGCTCCGCCCACCTCTCGGGGGTCCCACCGTGGCTCCGCCCACCTCTCGGGGCTCCCACCGTGGCTCCGCCCACCTCTCGGGGCTCCCGCCGTGGCTCTGCCCACCTCTCGGGGCTCCCGCCGTGGCTCCGCCCACTTCTCGGGGCTCCCGCCGTGGCTCCGCCCACCTAGCCTGCGCTGACCAGAGCCGCCGTCCTCCGCTGACCACAGAGCCGCCGTCCTCCGCTGACCACAGAGCCGCCGTCCTCCGCTGACCACAGAGCCGCCGTCCTCCGCTGCCACAGAGCCGCCGTCCTCCGCTGGCCACAGAGCCGCCGTCCTCCGCTGGCCACAGAGCCGCCGTCCTCTGCTGGCCACAGAGCCGCCGTCCTCAGCTGGCCACAGAGCCGCCGTCCTCCGCTGGCCACAGAGCCGCCGTCCTCCGCTTGGCCACAGAGCGCCGTCCTCCGCTGCCACAGAGCCGCCGTCCTCCGCTGGCCACAGAGCCGCCGTCTCCGCTGGCCACAGAGCCGCCGTCCTCCGCTGGCCACAGAGCCGCCGTCCTCCGCTGGCCACAGAGCCGCCGTCCTCCGCTGGCCACAGAGCCGCCGTCCTCCGCTGGCCACAGAGCCGCCGTCCTCCGCTGGCCACAGAGCCGCCGTCCTCCGCTGGCCACAGAGCCGCCGTCCTCCGCTGGCCACAGAGCCGCCGTCCTCCGCTGGCCACAGAGCCGCCGTCCTCCGCTGGCCACAGAGCCGCCGTCCTCCGCTGGCCACAGAGCCACCGTATACAGTGCCAACCACTGAGCCACCGTATACTCTGCTACCCACTGAGCCACCTGTATACACACAATTCATTCCACCACACTCCCCTAACTATTAGTAAATAAACTATATATGGATTCTAGACTACCCCATTCTTTAGAATCGGGCCGCCATCTAGTGTGTATATGTGTATATATATATATATATATATAGATGTGTATATGTATGTGTGTGTGTGTGTGTGTGTGTGTGTGTATGTGTGTATATATATATATATATATATATATATATATACACATACATGTATATATTGTACGTATATATGTAAAGTGCTATGGAACTAATAGCGCCTATATAAATGAATAAATATTAATATATTATATATTACGCACGCCAGTGCACTATAACCACAATTCTTGCTTGATTATTTTCCACTGTTTTCCTCCTCTAAAATGTGCCTCTGTTGTATCCCCTCTGTCTTGACATGCTCTCCTCGTATCTGACCTGAATGTTTGACTATTCTACCTCTTCAAATGAAATGACTGCAGGATTATCAGTTTTAGACCGGATAACCCCTTTGTTACAGTGATATGATCTTGTATTCCTTTTGTCTTCAATTCCTCTGTTTTCAGAATTCAAATTCATTTAAATGCTACATTTATAATATGGCATTGCCTTGCATGTTTTCAGAAATTGTGATTGTGGTCTCTTCTCAGGATGTAATCTAAAATGTTTGTGCTTTTTCTAGGTCAACTTCATGAACTTCAGACTCCAGTTCATTGTAGAATCAAATATGAAGGTACTTCAGTGTTTCCATATAGATGACATTGCACATACTATACATAATAAAATGCAACTCTAATAAATTATTTAGATATCTAATTTGGCTAATTATGCTTGCATACGAGGTGTTTTTTTTTTTTTTTATTTTTTATTTTTATTGGGTCTGCGCAGTAGAAGGCCAATTTCAGATGTTTGTGAAACACAGTACATGCATGAATTGTATTAAACTGACTTGCCGCAGCTCTGAGGCTGTCAAGTTTAGATCAGGAGATCTGTGGCTAGTCCGTACTGAAGCAATGATACACAAACATCGGAATAAGGCTTTAGGCTACATTCACAAGAGACGCTAGTGCTCCGCTAGTGTCTCGTTTTATACAAATCCGCTAATGCAGTGACGTTGGCTGTCCCAACCAAATCAATGCATTTAACAATTCTGCATTCACGCACTGCGATTTTTACGGATCCGTTCTTGAGCTCAAGAACGGATCTGTAACAAGAATGAACATATTAATTTTCGCTTTTCGGATGCACTTATTTACTTACCTCCCTGCACTCCCACAGTGACCACCAGCGATGTCCTCTTACTGAGGCCACAGGACCTGCGGGAGGACCTAGCATAGTGATCCGTGCCACTGTGCAGGCGGAAGAGTAGTGGCCTGTCACTCAACATGCATACATAGAAGGGGCAGCAGTTTCAATCGAGCAGGGTGGGTAATTCAAGCAGAGGGGCAGCAAGGACCACAGAGAGCAGACCCTCTGGACCTTTTCAGGAGTCATTTATATACAGCGTGGGAGAGAAGAAAAGTTAATTTCTGAGGAATGCAGGGGGATGTCTGAGCAAATAGAGGAGCCACAATTACATCATGTTACAGCTGGTGGGCACAGTTTAGAATGCCCAGAGGAGGTGAAAGGTTACCTTTAACGCCTTCTCTGGCCCCAGACATTGTACTGGATGACTTTGCACGAGGGTCCATTTAAATGCACGGTTTACGTACAATGAAGTTGCTCATTGCAGGTGTACAGTGTTTCCCACCCTGATTTCTTATTCTTTTTCACTATTGCCACACTTAAATGTTTCAGATCACCAAATTTAAATATTAGACAATATAACACAAGTAAACACAAAATGTAGTTTTTAAAGGTCTTAGGGTGCCGTTACACACAGCGATGTTCCAGCGATCCCGACAATGACCAGGATCGCTGGAGCATCGCTATGTGGTCAAGGGGAGCTGTCAAACAGGCAGATCTCCTCAGCGACCAGGGAGCCATGCTCCACATCGCTGGGTAAGCGGGAGGACACTGGTAACCATGATAAACAGCGGGTATCTAGGCAGCGCGCGCTGCTTAGTTACCCGCTGTTTATCATGGTTTCCAGCATGTGAGGTCGCTGATCGTTGGTCTTTCGCTGTCACAAGCAGCGATGCGTGCTGACCAGCGGGAGACCCAAGGACCAAAAAATGGTCCTGAAGGATGTGCAGCAATCGGCGACCTCACAGCAGGGGCCTGATCGCTGCTACATGTCACACACTGCAACATCGCTGGAGAGGTTGCTGATACGTCACAAAACCTGTGGGGGCCGTCACACGCTGCGACATCTTTAGCGATATTGTAAGCGATCACGTGCACGCGCAATCGCTTACAATATCGCTCACACGCTGGTGAGCTGTCACACAGGCAGACTCACCAGCGATGTGGAGCAGCGATCTCGCTTGTTACTATGGTACACATCGGGTAACTAGGCGCCGCGCGTCGCTTAGTTACCCGACGTGTACCATAGTTACCATCTCCCAGCATAGGCGCGGTCGCTGGGAGATGGATCATCGTGGTGTCATACACCACGATGATGCAGATCGTTGCATCGTTCATCGCTAGATCTGAGAACCGGAGCTCAGATCAGCGATGTCACGATCAAGCGATTTACCATCGTAAATCGCTTGATTACATGCAACGATATCTTGCCCGATATCGCTTAAGCGATCAAAAAGGAGATCGCTTAAACGATATCGGGCAAGATATCGTTCCGTGTGACGGCCGCCTGTGATGTATCCGCGATCTCGCTAGTGATCTCATTATGTGTGACGGGGGCTTTAGGCTTGTTTCACACTGCAGTTTTTTACCTGATCAGGTTCGATCAGGTTTGTGTGCCAAAACCCAGGAGAAGAACTTGCAGAGAAAAAGTATAATTGAAAGATTGACACCTGTTCTGAGTTTTGGAGACACTCCTGGTTTTGACACACAAACCTGATCGAACCTGATCAGGGGAAAAACCACAGTGTGACACCAGCCGCAGCCTCCTCCATCCTTGCAGCCTCCTCGCAGGCAAAGAAATCAAACCAGAGAAATGACACCTGGAAAAAGTATTAAACACGCTTTGTGAAATTTTCTTCATCCACCATATAATCGTCTTATACGGTCTCTCTGTAGCAGAATTCCCGTGTTGCTGTTTAGTCGCGGCCGGCGACGCGGGATTTCCTTTGACACAAACAGACAGGCACACTCCGGCCACAAGAGTCGGATCTGGCCGCAGAGTTCGGGACCAGATAGCGGGGAACTGGAGACCAGGGGAAACGAGCACTGGGGGGACTGGACCACACGCCCAGGGTGCCAGGAGCTGCTGACAGCCGCCCTCTGGTGACGTGCTGCACACAGACACTGCTGTGTATCTACTATATAATCGTTTAATTCTGTCTGTCTGTAACACAAATCGCGCATTACTGATTGGTAGCGGGCAGCTGGTGTGACCAATTAGCGACAGGCGCAGTCCGGCCGTGAGATGGCGTTGGATTTGAACCACGCTTCGCTGATTGGTCGCACTCGGCTGGCCGCGACCAAATCAGCGATATGGCCACGGGATTTAAACCCAGCTTTGCATTGCTTTATTCTTAAATCTTCATACATAAACTACATGCGTATTCCAGAATACCCGATGCGTTAAAATCTGGCCACCATCTAGTAATTCATAACGGCCTAAAGACATGCTGCATAGATTCCTGTGTGCAATACCCCTTTGGTAGAGACCTTAAAAACTAGCACTAAATAAAAAGACCCATATCTCTGGAACTATATGCCAGACTTGCAACAAAAACACGGACTACTCAGGGGCAGAAGGAACAAAAATAACTGCAAAAGCATACCACATTTCTCCTTCGCCTCATTGGGGGACACAGGACCGTCGGTGTTATGCTGCCGTCCACTAGGAGGCGACATTAAGCAGAATCTGCAAAAGAGTTAAAGTGGCTCCTCTTCTGCAGTATACACCATTGGGGCAGGCACTGCCTCACCAGTTTTTGCTTAGCGTCACTTAGGAGGCAGACCTCTTTTATTGTTTTCTCTTTTTAGATAGACTTTTTAGAGCTCCCCACATGGGCTCTGAGTTTAAGAAACCTGAACTTCTCCTTCCACAGCTTCTTCTTTTAGGACCCGGGCCTAGGGACAGACAGACTCCTTTATCTACAGTTCTCCCCAGGCCTCGCAGCTGATCCCTGGGTTGAAGGACGGAGGACTCGTCTAAGTCTCCATCCCCAGGATACTATCGTCACCGTGGGATCCATCCGCTTCACAGGTTTCTGGATGGCAGCACACAGGCTGGACACTTGTCCTCCCCATCCTCCCCTTACGGGGACTCCGGGTAGAGGAGCCAACCACAGGTACCCTGTCCCCCAACATTGCCTACCAGCCGCCGCATGTCTCAGGCCTCCACACCGTCAGGACCCGGACGCCGACAGTCTCTGCACCCAGGGACTCTCCGCGCAGTGCAGCAGCAATCTGGCCATTACTTTTTCTCCGCTTCCGGCAAGACCTCCACGCCGGTCTCCCCTCTCTTCCGGGGCTGCACGCTATTCCAGGACCCAGCTTCGGCCTAGCCCCGATATCCCCACCTCTTTCTGCTCTCTGCCGTCCCCTCGCGTGATGCGCGATGGGGGCGGAGCCCGCCCAGGCTGCATCACGAGAAGGGCGGAACGGTTTTCTCTTCGCGCTTCGTGCTCATCGTGAGATTTTCCAGCGAGCCCTTTCATCTCAATACCGGTGGACAATACCCTAATGGCATTAACCCTAGGCCTTACTCTGACCCTCCACTGCAAGGACAGTGCCAGGCTGGTGGTCACAGTCGGGTGATCGGAGACCTCCTCCAAGGGCCACAATGTCTATAAGGCTATCAAGCCTTCATACTTACGCTCACAGGTGATACTGCCCAGAGGTCCCAAGGCCAATTGTATTAGGGAGCTGCTGCTCTCCTCTTTGCTGCAGCTCTCTCCCTTGCTATCCCCCTTCCCCCTGTACTTCACAAAAGTAGGGGCAGTGCAGGACCTTCATTATATGTAGACCTTTTCTGCCTACGGCAGGTGCTACCCTCACGGCCAGGATCGTACTCGTACCATGGTACAGGATTACCATTTATCCCACCTACACAACTGGGCAGGTTGTGTCCATTCTACATCACAGCCCATGGACAAGACCTCAGGTCCTACAAAGTCACCCAACATGCGACACACACCGGATCGAATTGCAAGGGGAAAGCCAAGGAACAGAGAACACACCACCTCAGGCGTCTCTACTATCGATTCCTGCAGCGGAATGCAATAAATAGGACAAAGGAGGCAGGAAAAGCCGACTGGCTTAGTCTTGCCCGTCAGATCTGCTCTCTAGACTGGGGCCCTGATTTATCCACGCCCGCCCTGCTGGACGTGTTGCACATTTGGCGGGGATTGTTACCCTACTCAGGCCGTTAACAAACACTAGTTGTACCTGATCCTCCTTGTACAGCCCCATGTCTCATGGACTCATTCACAGGAAGTAAATGGCCGCACAAATGTTTAATGCTTCATCCCACAATCCAGGCGGTCCTTCAGATATACATGGCCCATTCACACCGAATATCATCCCAGTAACGACTGGAGTTCACCTCCACCAACCATGGGAGATGAAGGGCGACGGTACCCTTGCGTGCCAATTTCCCACAACCTACCAACAGGCGGGAACGCAGGGTGTTACCTCCACATACTCCTGCTCCGAGGGACATCATTTATGACGACTGTTTCTCAGCGTTCCGATCTCCAATTCAGAACTATTTGGCAAGCTGATTCAGACAATTATCTGATACTCTCCCTCCTCTCCAGGATAGAGTCTTGGCGAGGACGCAACAGACCGTCAGATAAGCATATAATGCAGATGACAACCAACGCAGCCATAGTGGCCTCAATCACCATTAAGACTAGACAAGCAATCTAGCGATCACATGAGGAACGGCAGCTGTTTTTTTTCAGTGATCCCCAGGGAAGATTAAGGGCGACGGTACCTGTGTGTACCGATTTCCCAAAACCACAACAGGCGGGAACGTGGGGTGTTACCTCCATGTACCCCCTCCTGATTTGAGGGACATCATTTATGGCGACGGTTCCCAAGTGTTCCGATCTCCAATACAGGACAGCTTGGCACGCAGATCTGGACAATCATCCTCCCCGGTTCCCACTCTCCAATACAGGACTGCTTGGCACGCAGATCCGGACAATCATCCTTCCCAGTTCCCACTGTGGGTGCCTGGTTTGCAGTACATGACCCTATTATTTAGTAGCCCTCAGTCTCCCCATTCGCCTTCCTCAGGGCACTTGGGTTGTAGCACATGTATATTGCCGTCTTCAATATGGGGCTTCTTAGCACGTGGATCTGGATATTCATCCTCTCCAGCGCCCACAGCTGGGTGTCTGGTTTTCAATGGATGGCACCACTGTTTGGTACTCCTCAGTCTCCCCATCCGCCTCTTCAGGACACTTAGGATGCAGCACGTTGGTACTCCTCAGTCTCCCCATCCGTCTCTTCAGGACACTTGGTTTGCAGCATGTGCGCAGTACCGTGTCCAATATGGGACCGCTTTGCAAGCATCTTCGGATAATCGTCTTCCTCAGCTCCCACAGCTGGGTGCATGGGTTGCAGCAGACGACACCACTACTTGGTAATCCTCAGGCTTCCCATCCGCCTCCTCATGGCACTTGGGTTGCAGCTAAAGCGATGAACGCTTCCACTGATCGTCAAATTCCTACTCTAGTCCTCTTGTAGTTCCTGAACAGGGAAACGTTGCTCGACCTCCCTGAGCTTCATCATTTCATCCATGGAAGTAGAATGGTTCCTAGCCCGCATGAATTATCGACACATTTGTCTACATATTCCCGGGTGCTCCATACTTCTTCTCTACCTCGCGATTCACACGGATCGCTTTCTACCTAGCCTCTTCGGTGTCCGCCACGTTATACCGGCGGTCTGTCCTTTCTCAATCACGAGGACAAGTCGTCCTCCCTTACCTAGGTCTCCTTATCAAGGCTCCTTCATTTTGAGGCGGCGCAGAGGTGTTTCACACTACAGTGGACCTCCCAGCTCATCTAACCTGGTTACTCCATAAGGATCTACTTATCAAGGCGCCTTCCTTTGGGACTGCGCAGAGATGTTCACGCTACAGTGAACCTCCTGACTCATCTAACCTAGTTATTCAATGCCGCAAAATTTTCTCCAGTCCCGATCCAAATGCCAACGTCACAGATGCAGGCCCTCATCAGTCCATCACCTCACTCTCTCCGAGGAGTTCGAGCATGCTGTTTGGTTACCTTTGCCCAACCACTCCTGGACTCTACACACGACTATCCTCGCGCCCCGGGACGGGATTCCCCTTTCGATTCAGGTTATTCAGTCTGACACAGGCAATCAATCGTTTCTCCCTTACTGGTGACTGCACTTGCCCTCCCTCTCACAAGCCATACTGACGCACACCTATCAGACTGGAGAGTGGTGCTCTGTCTTCACACGGCTCGGGGCAGCTGGCAACCCTCTGGTCGTCACTGCCTATCATTCTCCTAGGGATTTGCGTCTTGTCATTAGTGCCTCGCAGGTGTTCTCTCCGGATACAGTTACTCCTCGCCACTGCAGAGCATATCCAATTACCAAGGTGGAACCTGCATCAGACTTGTGATGTCCAAGTTAGGACCCAGTATTCATAGTCAAATCACTCCGTTTTTTCTTAGTCTTAAGCATTGTTACTAATACACAGCAAGGTGCCTGTGTTCGGGGCTAGAGCTCACGATTCACAACTTAAGAGAGCAGATACCCCACTGCCTCTCATTCTCAGTCTGAGGCAAGGATTGAATCTGACAGCCTTACAATCATCCAGATGACCATGCAAAGGTTCAGATCCAATGGCGTTATAGTCCTCCAGGGAATCCCGGATTGGCCCAGGCGCACTTAGTATGCCGGCCTATTTTCGCTTATCACTGGCCTTCCCTGGCATCCTCCAGACTGTACAGACCCTCTTTTCCAGGGTCCTTTTCACAGAATTCGGAAACTCTACACTTCATAGTGTAGCCCTGACACCTGGTTCTCCTCTCGCGAATAGACACTACAACCATGACTACAGAGGAAACGCCTGTTTCCATTCACATTGATTCCTACACATGGAAGCCTTCCTTATTTTCTTTCTTTCTTTTCTCTCTCTCTCTTTCTTTCTTTCTTTCTTTTTCTCTCTCTCTCGTCGCCAGGATGGGCTGGTCTGCGACCTGTGCCATCATTTCTTCAGAAGGTGGCGACTTCATTCCATCTAAACGAAGACCACACCGCTCCGGCTCCCCTTCTGTTGTTCGGCGCTGATGCACCGTATCAAGACTGCTCAGCACACGTTGGATTCGCTACAACTCTACTCGTCTGAGTCTAGGATGGCAGCCTCCAGGAGTTCCTTCCATCCTTAAAAGGAACACCGACAGATTGTTCTTCATCCTCTCAGTGGATCGCCGAAAACTCATGCTGACATCCTCAGCCAATGTGGCTACACGAACCAGACTCCATATTCAGGAGGTTTAGCAGTTGCGGACATTACCGTTTACATCAGGCATAAGGGCGCACATTCACTCGTACGACTGGGGCATCCTACCTCCTCTCCTTCTGCCCCAGGCCTCTCCGCTATAGGTGTCCAAGGCTGCCACCTGGTTCAGCCTTTACACTGTTGTGGAACATCAGTGTTCATACTCTTTCCTTATCAGATACAAATCTAGTTTGGTGCGTCTTCCAGGTGGCAGCAGCTCACCGGAAGGGTGCAGGTGTATGAGTCTCTAATGTCTCTAATGTATTTCTTTTCCCACCCATGGACTGCTTTAGGATGTCCCACGGGTCCTGTGTCCCCCAATGAGGCGAAGGAGAAAAGGAGATTTTTGTGTACTCACCGTAAAATCCTTCTCTTAGCCTCTAATAGGGGGACAAAGCACCCACCCTGTTGCCCGTTCGGGCCTTCTTACTGGCTTCTCAGGTTACTGGTTTCTCAGGTTACTTCTGAGCTATTACATAGGTGCCTGTTCTTACAGGCCTGGTTATTTTGCTATTCTGTTACTTGTTCCTGCTGCTTTAGTACAAAACTGGTGAGGCAGTGCCTGCCCCAGGGGTGTATACTGCAGAGGAGGAGCCACTTTACCTCTTTTGCAGATTCTACTTAGTGTCGCCTCCTACTGGACGGCAGCATAACACCCTCGGTCCTGTGTGTCCCAATTAGAGGCTAAGAGAAAAGGATTTTACGGTGAGTACACAAAAATCTCCTTTTCACCTTGGACCCCACTTAGCCTTTCATGCTGCCAGATCAGATCTCAAATTGAGATTATCATCTGATTTTTTTTTTTTTTTTTTAAATATCATTTTTATTAAAGAAGTTACATCACATAACATACATCGTTTAGAAACATTGGATAGGGTTATTGTCTTGTAACAGAAGTACATCATGTATGGTTCACCTAACAATCGTATTTTCCAAAACGAATATCATCAACCCAATAACATAAATTAAAACAAATTTCAAAACATTAGAACGGTGAAGTGGACAGTAATGTGCAATAATGATCTTTATCTCCAAGTGTACATTAAGGCAGGTTGATGTTAAGCTTTCAATATTGTATCTCGATTTACCTCTTATCACATCTCTGATTACCCGGTCTCTAATTTCCCAGCTTTCCCAAGGAGTGATTAATATCCTCTAAGAGGTACCAAGACGTCCCCCTGAATGGATTCATAATTTGTTGAATTTCATCGTCTGTTTCCCGTGACTCTATATATCGTCTCCATTTTTTCATAAAGGTTCCCATCATGCCTTCCTTGTCTCTTAAAGTTTCCCTTCTATCAATGGTCATTGCTGAGGACAAACCCTTAAGATATCCGACTGTCCAGGCAAATCCGCTCGCAGCCAGTAAGAGAGTAGCAATCTTTTAGCTAGCAAGATTAGAACATGTGCCAAATGGTACCCCGAATTCTGTCCATGAAATGAATCAAGGTTTTGGAATATATAGTTCATAGGTGTCAACTCCACCGTGTTACCACACATTTCAATGATCATGTTCTTGATCATTAGCCAGAATTCCCGTACCCTAGCACAGCTCCAGATTCCATGGATCATGTCAGTTCTATCTTGTTGACACTTAGGGCAACAGGTCAATCTGCCTGGATTGCTAGCGGATTGAGGAAAGTTAAAACCATAAATAAGGCCATGTATAATACGAAAATGGGTATCTCTCCATTGTTCGTTCACTATGTGTCTCCTCACTTTTTCTAATCCCGCCAGAGCCCCATCTATCTTCAGAGGATAAAAATTTGCTCCATTTAGTGAAAACACGATCCGATCCTTCCGGGACTAAAATCTCCCTTAGCCCTCTATATATCACAGATATGTTCAGTTGAAAAATGTCTAAGTTAACTAATTTGTCACATGAATTAGACGTTGATTCCTTAGAGACATCAGTGAGTAATTGCATTGTCTGGTGTTTCAGTTGTAGATACTGAAGCACCTGTGGGCCCTCAAGGTTGAACTTTTCCGTGATCTCTTGACACATCAACCATCGTCTATCTGCCGGGTGAATCAGGTCTCCCATCTTTCTTACCCCCTTCCTTTTCCATTGTTCAAATAGCTTATTGCTTCTTCCCATTTCAAAGCTGGGATAGGCCCACGGATTGAGATACTTGGACATTCTCCAAGATAATCTACATTTTTTTTTCTCACTGCTTTCCAGGTCATGATTGTTTGTGTCCCTAAAGGTGACTGAGTGTTTGATATGTTTCGGTATGTTTGACAGGGGTGTATGCAGCAATGAACATCTGTCCCATGGGTCACAGAAAGCCATCTCTAGTTGTTTATCTGAGCATCTTTCCGTATGATTTATCCATTCTACTGCGTGTCTCATTATGCAGGCCAAATTGTAACCTCGTATGTCTGGAATATTTGTTCCTCCTCTATCTTTAGGTAGCATCAGTGCCCCCAAGCGTAGTCTTGGCTTTTTTCCCCTCCAAATAAAGGTTGAAAAAGCCTTGTTTAGTCTTCGGATGTCAGAGTGTTTTAGGAGTAAGGGCAAGGTTTGCATGGGATAAAGAAGTCGAGCAAAACTCACCATTCTCAACAAGTGACAATGTCCCAATAGAGACAGGGGCAATCCAGCCCATCTCTTCAGTTCTTGTTCTATCTTATTGAAGAGTGGCATATAGTTGAGCGAATAAACTTGGCCGGAGTTCTACCCAATAAGAGACCCAGATACTTGATATAGGAGCGGGCCATGGAAATCCCCAGGACTCTTAGAGGTTCACTCATATCATTCCCCCCTTTTATCCTTAAAATCTCACATTTCTTCCTGTTAAGTTTGAATCCCGAAAATTCTCCAAACTTCTCTAATTCTATGATTAAAGCCGGCAATGCACTATCGGGGTTATCCATAAAGAGAATTATATCATCCGCGAACATAGCAGATTTCACTTCTGTCTGTCCCACCATGATGCCTTTAAATGAGCTATGGTTATTAATGAACCTTGCCAGCGGTTCCAGGGCCAGATTAAACAGAAGTGGGGATAATGGGCAGCCCTGCCTGGTTCCTTTTTGTAGGGGAAATTTAGGTGATAGAAATCCTGGGGTGTATACCCTCGCTGTCGGGTTAGCATAAAGAGTCAGTAGGAACCGGCGGAATCTCCCTTGTATTTTCATTCGGTCCAAGACTAAACCCAGCCACGGCCACCTCACATTATCAAAGGCCTTTTCCGCATCGAGAGTGACCATGGCCGGGCCGCCCCCCCGTTTGTCAGTTCCATTTCTCACCACGTCCATAACTACAAGGGCCTTCCGGACGTTAGTCACAGCTGACCTGCCTTTAACAAACCCCGTCTGTTGTTTTTGTATAAGATCAGGAAGAATCCGGGCCAGCCTGTCTGCCATTATCTTTGATAAGATTTTAATATCAAGGTTTATTAGTGAGATGGGTCTGTAATTTGCTGGATCTTCCCTATCTCTGTCTCCCTTAGGTAATAATTTGATGTAGGCTACATTAGAATCGTCTGGGATGAGGTCTCCTTCAGTCATAGCGTTAAACAATTTGGTCAGTAGCGGGGTCAATTCCTCACGGAGAAGTTTGTAGAATTCCCCAGAGAATCCATCAGGGCCTGGTGCTTTGCCATTTCCCAGGTGACGGATGGCCATGTCAACCTCGGCCTCCGTTACAGGCCCATTCAATATCGCCAGGTCTGTCTCAGAAACGGAGTCGAGTGGTATCCCCGCCAGCCAGTTTTCCGCTCCCTGAATCTGTTCAGCCTCTATACTATACAGATAGCGATAGTACTTCTCGAATATTGAATTTCTTTCTTTCGGATTGGTAGTAATGGCACCTCCTTTCTGCTTGAGAGCCATAATCGGATCCAAGTGACTTCTACCTTTGGCCAGTCTAGCCATTAAGCGACCCTCTTTGTCCCCATATTTATTAAGGTCAACATCCAATTGTCCCCGTATTAGGATTTCCCTCTGTTCTGCCCAATGTTCGTATTCCTTTTTAGCTTCCATCCAATGTTGTTTATCTAAAGGGTCATGGGAATGGCGAAACATCCTGTATTTATCTGCCACCTTTTCACTAGCCATAATGAACTTTTCCCCGATTTTTTTTCTTCTGCGTCAACGTATGGGCTATAATTTGGCCTCGTATTACTGCCTTCCCTGCCCCCCAGAATAGTTTATGATCTTCCTTATGTATGTCATTGTCAATGGAGAACCTAGACCACCATTCTTTGAGTTTAGTTTTAAAATCACCGTTAGAGGCCATGTGTGAGGGAAATCTCCAGAGTATATCTGTGCCTTTGGGTTGTGAATCTAATAGGTTGATACGTATCGGGCTATGATCCAATATAACCATTTTCTCTATCACTGCTTCCTCTATGATTCGCATCGATTGGGCATTTGCCAAAAACATGTCAATGCGAGACCACGAGGAATGAGGATGAGAGAAGTGTGAGAATTCGGTATCTTGTGGGTGGAGGACACGCCACACATCAGCTAAACCCAGTGATTTTGTCACGTTTGCCAATGTTTCTTGGCCTCTATTACCCACCGGACTCTGTTTCCCCTGCGACAGTTCTTTGTCTGTCTACGGCTTCCTTCATTACTTCATTAAAGTCACCACCTATAATGATGTTGGATTCTTTGTCGCCCAGAATCTTCGAGTGAAGCGCTCCAAAAAACTGAGTACGTGAGCCATTTGGCGCATAAATATTATAAATACTAAACGTTTGTTCACGTATCCTCAATATTACATGTAGGAGCCTTCCCTCTTGATCCTGTTCTGAGCTCTCAGTTTATGTCACTCACAGTTTTGGGTAATCACGTAACGTCTCCAAAGTTTCGTAAGAAATCCAAGACGGCTTCCCATAACAACCTATTTAGGTGAAAGAGAAAGAAGGGAGAGAGGAAGAAAAAAAAAATGTATATATATTTTCTCCCCCCTTTCTTCTCTCCTCCCTTAGGGGGGGGGGGAAGGGGTGGGGTGAGGGAGGAATGGGGGGGGGGGGGGAAGGACAGGGAGGGGAGGGAGGGGGAGAAGAGACAGGGGCACGGAGGGGGGAATTCGGGGGAACATGGAGCAAAGGAAGAACATGTATTGGGATAAAGCCAGAGGTAGGCATGAGGGGGCATTCTAGACCATGAGCCATTGTCTTCTGTCGTAGCTCGTTCGCATCTGGAATCTGGTACAACAGCTGCCTTGGTTGCATAGGATTGCTGAGACGAGGATATTTAGGGCGCTGCGCCTCCCGTTGTACGTTGGTCCTTCGCTGGCTCTGTGGGTCCCTGTTGTAGATAGTGTAGCGCTACTTTGCCGTTCGAGAAAGATTTCGTGTCTCCATTCCAGTCCCTGAACCTCAAAATGGCAGGATATGCTAGTTGGAATCTGACATTTTTTTTATATAGCAACGAACATGCCGGGCTAAACGACTTCCTCTTGCGGGCTAATTCAGCCGAGTAGTCCTCATACAGTCTGACTTTGTGACCTTTTATTATCAGTGGGAGTTTTTTGGATTTATATTCTTTAAGTAGTTTTTCTTTGTCCTTAAAGTTTAGAAAGCGTGCGATAATCTGCCTTGGACCATCTTTGGAGTCCTTTGGGGGACCTACCCTATGTGATCTTTCAACTTTGCATTGGATATGGTATCCCAAGGCTTTCAGTAATTCTTCCTCCCAAATAGCGTCCAATAGGTCAGCCGCAATAGACTCAGGTAGCCCCACCATTCTCAGATTATTCCTCCTTGAGCGATTTTCTAGATCATCCAGCTTCTCCTCAGAGGATGGTCGGCGCGGTCCCGGGAGCGATTCCCTCAGGGTGTCATCCCCGCAGCGCCGGAACCGGAAGTAATCATCTGATTTTAAATCCTATCACAAGGCTCGGTGAAAGGTGGTTTTTTAATTTTAGATTTACTACTTCCAATAGGTGATACTAGAGCAGTGATGGCGAACTCCAGGCCTCGAGTGCCACACACAGTCCAGGTTTTCAGGATTTCCTTAGAGTTTGACAGTTGGTCATTTGATTGCCAACTGTCAAATGCAATGGAAATCCTGAAAACCTGGACTGTGCGTGGCACTCGAGGCCTGGAGTTCGCCATCACTGTACTAGAGTTCAGGTCTCCTTCCTCTCTGAGGAGACAATTTGTACTTTTAACTTTGTGACAGGTCATTTTGAACCAGTTAAAGCTCCATTATGTACTATTACATCACACAGTGCAATGCTGGCTATATTTCCTAGGTGGTGTTTGCTTTTAACAGTGCCAATTACTGCTGGTAACCTTTTAAATACCTGGCAGGTAAAAAAAATGCTGTCAACCTGCTGATACGGAGTTAATCTGCTGGTTAATAACGTTCTGAAGCTTCCCGGTGCCAAGCGCCTTGCTGCCAGATGGAAATTAACTTTGTTCTTTCTGCCAGCCTCAAGCTTTCAGTCATAGTGGTGGCATCAATTCAGCTTCAATCGCTGCTCTGGGAATGGTGAGCTGCGGCTGTAGCCGTGTCCCAACTCTGATGGACAGCCAGCTATATTGAAGAATACATTGGGCCCCCCGATCCACATGAGCATGCCAAGGAGATGTTTAAAAGGAACCACAGTTGAGACAGTAATGTGCAATAATGATCTTTATCTCCAAGTGTACATTAAGGCAGGTTGATGTTAAGCTTTCAATATTGTATCTCGAAATTACCTCTTATCACATCTCTGATTACCCGGTCTCTAATTTCCCAGCTTTCCCAAGGAGTGATTAATATCCTCTAAGAGGTACCAAGACGTCCCCCTGAATGGATTCATAATTTGTTGAATTTCATCGTCTGTTTCCCGTGACTCTATATATCGTCTCCATTTTTTCATAAAGGTTCCCATCATGCCTTCCTTGTCTCTTAAAGTTTCCCTTCTATCAATGGTCATTGCTGAGGACAAACCCCTTAAGATATCCGATTGTCCAGGCAAATCCGCTCGCAGCCAGTAAGAGAGTAGCAATCTTTTAGCTAGCAAGATTAGAACATGTGCCAAATGGTACCCCGAATTCTGTCCATGAAATGAATCAAGGTTTTGGAATATATAGTTCATAGGTGTCAACTCCACCGTGTTACCACACATTTCAATGATCATGTTCTTGATCATTAGCCAGAATTCCCGTACCCTAGCACAGCTCCAGATTCCATGGATCATGTCAGTTCTATCTTGTTGACACTTAGGGCAACAGGTCAATCTGCCTGGATTGCTAGCGGATTGAGGAAAGTTAAAACCATAAATAAGGCCATGTATAATACGAAAATGGGTATCTCTCCATTGTTCGTTCACTGTGTCTCCTCACTTTTTCTAATCCCGCCAGAGCCCCATCTACCACATCTTCAGAGGATAAAAATTTGCTCCATTTAGTGAAAACACGATCCGATCCTTCCGGGACTAAAATCTCCCTTAGCCCTCTATATATCACAGATATGTTCAGTTGAAAAATGTCTAAGTTAACTAATTTGTCACATGAATTAGACGTTGATTCCTTAGAGACATCAGTGAGTAATTGCATTGTCTGGTGTTTCAGTTGTAGATACTGAAGCACCTGTGGGCCCTCAAGGTTGAACTTTTCCGTGATCTCTTGACACATCAACCATCGT
Organism: Allobates femoralis; assembly: GCA_033576535.1. Lineage (NCBI taxonomy): Eukaryota > Metazoa > Chordata > Amphibia > Anura > Aromobatidae > Allobates > Allobates femoralis. The sequence goes on along the minus strand of JARQOC010000002.1, from coordinate 274,894,679 downwards.
CTATCTGCCGGGTGAATCAGGTCTCCCATCTTTCTTACCCCCTTCCTTTTCCATTGTTCAAATAGCTTATTGCTTCTTCCCATTTCAAAGCTGGGATAGGCCCACGGATTGAGATACTTGGACATTCTCCAAGATAATCTACATTTTTTTTCTCACTGCTTTCCAGGTCATGATTGTTTGTGTCCCTAAAGGTGACTGAGTGTTTGATATGTTTCGGTATGTTTGACAGGGGTGTATGCAGCAATGAACATCTGTCCCATGGGTCACAGAAAGCCATCTCTAGTTGTTTATCTGAGTATCTTTCCGTATGATTTATCCATTCTACTGCGTGTCTCATTATGCAGGCCAAATTGTAACCTCGTATGTCTGGAATATTTGTTCCTCCTCTATCTTTAGGTAGCATCAGTGCCCCCAAGCGTAGTCTTGGCTTTTTTCCCCTCCAAATAAAGGTTGAAAAAGCCTTGTTTAGTCTTCAGATGTCAGAGTGTTTTAGGAGTAAGGGCAAGGTTTGCATGGGATAAAGAAGTCGAGCAAAACTCACCATTCTCAACAAGTGACAATGTCCCAATAGAGACAGGGGCAATCCAGCCCATCTCTTCAGTTCTTGTTCTATCTTATTGAAGAGTGGCATATAGTTGAGCGAATAAACTTGGCCTGGAGTTCTACCCAATAAGAGACCCAGATACTTGATATAGGAGCGGGCCATGGAAATCCCCAGGACTCTTAGAGGTTCACTCATATCATTCCCCCTTTTATCCTTAAAATCTCACATTTCTTCCTGTTAAGTTTGAATCCCGAAAATTCTCCAAACTTCTCTAATTCTATGATTAAAGCCGGCAATGCACTATCGGGGTTATCCATAAAGAGAATTATATCATCCTCGAACATAGCAGATTTCACTTCTGTCTGTCCCACCATGATGCCTTTAAATGAGCTATGGTTATTAATGAACCTTGCCAGCGGTTCCAGGGCCAGATTAAACAGAAGTGGGGATAATGGGCAGCCCTGCCTGGTTCCTTTTTGTAGGGGAAATTTAGGTGATAGAAATCCTGGGGTGTATACCCTCGCTGTCGGGTTAGCATAAAGAGTCAGTAGGAACCGGCGGAATCTCCCTTGTATTTTCATTCGGTCCAAGACTAAACCCAGCCACGGCCACCTCACATTATCAAAGGCCTTTTCCGCATCGAGAGTGACCATGGCCAGGCCGCCCCCCCCGTTTGTCAGTTCCATTTCTCACCACGTCCATAACTACAAGGGCCTTCCGGACGTTAGTCACAGCTGACCTGCCTTTAACAAACCCCGTCTGTTGTTTTTGTATAAGATCAGGAAGAATCCGGGCCAGCCTGTCTGCCATTATCTTTGATAAGATTTTAATATCAAGGTTTATTAGTGAGATGGGTCTGTAATTTGCTGGATCTTCCCTATCTCTGTCTCCCTTAGGTAATAATTTGATGTAGGCTACATTAGAATAGTCTGGGATGAGGTCTCCTTCAGTCATAGCGTTAAACAATTTGGTCAGTAGCGGGGTCAATTCCTCACGGAGAAGTTTGTAGAATTCCCCAGAGAATCCATCAGGGCCTGGTGCTTTGCCATTTCCCAGGTGACGGATGGCCATGTCAACCTCAGCCTCCGTTACAGGCCCATTCAATATCGCCAGGTCTGTCTCAGAAACGGAGTCGAGTGGTATCCCCGCCAGCCAGTTTTCCGCTCCCTGAATCTGTTCAGCCTCTATACTATACAGATGGCAATAGTACTTCTCGAATATTGAATTTCTTTCTTTCGGATTGGTAGTAATGGCACCTCCTTTCTGCTTGAGAGCCATAATCGGATCCAAGTGACTTCTACCTTTGGCCAGTCTAGCCATTAAGCGACCCTCTTTGTCCCCATATTTATTAAGGTCAACATCCAATTGTCCCCGTATTAGGATTTCCCTCTGTTCTGCCCAATGTTCGTATTCCTTTTTAGCTTCCATCCAATGTTGTTTATCTAAAGGGTCATGGGAATGGCGAAACATCCTGTATTTATCTGCCACCTTTTCACTAGCCATAATGAACTTTTCCCCGATTTTTTTTTTTCTTCTGCGTCAACGTATGGGCTATAATTTGGCCTCTTATTACTGCCTTCCCTGCCCCCCAGAATAGTTTATGATCTTCCTTATGTATGTCATTGTCAATGGAGAACCTAGACCACCATTCTTTGAGTTTAGTTTTAAAATCACCGTTAGAGGCCATGTGTGAGGGAAATCTCCAAAGTATATCTGTGCCTTTGGGTTGTGAATCTAATAGGTTGATACGTATCGGGCTATGATCCAATGTAACCATTTTCTCTATCACTGCTTCCTCTGATTCGCATCGATTGGGCATTTGCCAAAAACATGTCAATGCGAGACCACGAGGAATGAGGATGAGAGAAGTGTGAGAATTCGGTATCTTGTGGGTGGAGGACACGCCACACATCAGCTAAACCCAGTGATTTTGTCACGTTTGCCAATGTTTCTTGGCCTCTATTACCCACCGGACTCTCTGTTTCCCCTGCGACAGTTCTTTGTCTGTCTACGGCTTCCTTCATTACTTCATTAAAGTCACCACCTATAATGATGTTGGATTCTTTGTCGCCCAGAATCTTCGAGTGAAGCGCTCCAAAAAACTGAGTACGTGAGCCATTTGGCGCATAAATATTATAAATACTAAACGTTTGTTCACGTATCCTCAATATTACATGTAGGAGCCTTCCCTCTTGATCCTGGGAGACGGATAGTAGCGAACATGCCAGGTGCTTATTGACTAATATCAGAACTCCTGCTTTTCTATTTTGAGCTCCTGATATCCAAGCCGACCCCACCCGTAACTTCTGGATATAGTGCATCTCATGTGTAAGCAAATGAGTTTCCTGTAATAAGGCTATGTCTGCCTGTAGTCTTTTTAGGTGTCTCAATACCATGAATCTTTTATTAGGGGATCTCAATCCTTTTACATTCCATGTCACCAGACGTATCATTTCCAATTCCTATGGTGTTGTGCAGGGCTATTATTAACCCCTATTTCCATGGTTAGTTTCTGTGTGATTGTTTGTGAAAAAGGCAACGTGATTTTACGATTTCGAGATATATACAAACATTTACCATCCTGCACACTAGGGATCATATTAGTAATCCACTTTGATATATAAACAAAATTGTCAATAAAAACAAAAACCTTTCCAAAAATTAACCAACTCGAGAGAGAGAGCATTTCTCACCGTGCCCTCTCCTCGGCAAAATATTACCCTGACTCGTGACTTCCCTTATTCTGCGTGTGCCCTTTACGGACCGCGCCTTTAATATTCCCTGTAGCTCAGTAGGAGCAAAACATCATTTGTCCATGTGCAACCCTGAGATGGAAGAGAAAAGAGAAAAAAAAAAAGGGGGGGTGGGGGGAAGGGGGGTAAAGGGCGGCTTGATAACTCAGTATTCAAATTATAAAGGCAGCATGAAAATCCATCTCCCCTTATTTTGAAATATACATGTTGTCATATATTATTCTTGTGATACGATTATTACAGGGCCTATGTTCCCTTATGTCCAGATCTGGCGATCCAGTTCCCCATCGCCTATAAAACATCAGGGCTTCGAATGAGCTCTCAGTTTATGTCACTCACAGTTTTGGGTAATCACGTAACGTCTCCAAAGTTTCGTAAGAAATCCAAGACGGCTTCCCATAACAACCTATTTAGGTGGAAGAGAAAGAAGGGAGAGAGGAAGAAAAAAAAAATGTATATATATTTTCTCCCCCCTTTCTTCTCTCCTCCCTTAGGGGGGGGGGAAGGGGTGGGGTGAGGGAGGAATGGGGGGGGGGGGGGAAGGACAGGGAGGGGGAGAAGAGACAGGGGCACGGAGGGGGGAATTCGGGGGAACATGGAGCAAAGGAAGAACATGTATTGGGATAAAGCCAGAGGTAGGCATGAGGGGGCATTCTAGACCATGAGCCATTGTCTTCTGTCGTAGCTCGTTCGCATCTGGAATCTGGTACAACAGCTGCCTTGGTTGCATAGGATTGCTGAGACGAGGATATTTAGGGCGCTGCGCCTCCCGTTGTACGTTGGTCCTTCGCTGGCTCTGTGGGTCCCTGTTGTAGATAGTGTAGCGCTACTTTGCCGTTCGAGAAAGATTTCGTGTCTCCATTCCAGTCCCTGAACCTCAAAATGGCAGGATATGCTAGTTGGAATCTGACATTTTTTTTATATAGCAACGAACATGCCGGGCTAAACGACTTCCTCTTGCGGGCTAATTCAGCCGAGTAGTCCTCATACAGTCTGACTTTGTGACCTTTTATTATCAGTGGGAGTTTTTTGGATTTATATTCTTTAAGTAGTTTTTCTTTGTCCTTAAAGTTTAGAAAGCGTGCGATAATCTGCCTTGGACCATCTTTGGAGTCCTTTGGGGGACCTACCCTATGTGATCTTTCAACTTTGCATTGGATATGGTATCCCAAGGCTTTCAGTAATTCTTCCTCCCAAATAGCGTCCAATAGGTCAGCCGCAATAGACTCAGGTAGCCCCACCATTCTCAGATTATTCCTCCTTGAGCGATTTTCTAGATCATCCAGCTTCTCCTCAGAGGATGGTCGGCGCGGTCCCGGGAGCTATTCCCTCAGGGTGTCATCCCCGCAGCGCCGGAACCGGAAGTCATCATCTGATTTTAAATCCCATCACAAGGCTCGGTGAAAGGTGGTTTTTTAATTTTAGATTTACTACTTCCAATAGGTGATACTAGAGCAGTGATGGCGAACTCCAGGCCTCGAGTGCCACACACAGTCCAGGTTTTCAGGATTTCCTTAGAGTTTGACAGTTGGTCATTTGATTGCCAACTGTCAAATGCAATGGAAATCCTGAAAACCTGGACTGTGCGTGGCACTCGAGGCCTGGAGTTCGCCATCACTGTACTAGAGTTCAGGTCTCCTTCCTCTCTGAGGAGACAATTTGTACTTTTAACTTTGTGACAGGTCATTTTGAACCAGTTAAAGCTCCATTATGTACTATTACATCACACAGTGCAATGCTGGCTATATTTCCTAGGTGGTGTTTGCTTTTAACAGTGCCAATTACTGCTGGTAACCTTTTAAATACCTGGCAGGTAAAAAAAATGCTGTCAACCTGCTGATACGGAGTTAATCTGCTGGTTAATAACGTTCTGAAGCTTCCCGGTGCCAAGCGCCTTGCTGCCAGATGGAAATTAACTTTGTTCTTTCTGCCAGCCTCAAGCTTTCAGTCATAGTGGTGGCATCAATTCAGCTTCAATCGCTGCTCTGGGAATGGTGAGCTGCGGCTGTAGCCGTGTCCCAACTCTGATGGACAGCCAGCTATATTGAAGAATACATTGGGCCCCCCGATCCACATGAGCATGCCAAGGAGATGTTTAAAAGGAACCACAGTTGAGCATATATTTAACATCTGCTGTACTAATGTTAACGCCCAAGTACAGGGCGCAAAAAAAAGAAAAGCATGATATTCATGGAGGATGCACATAGGATGAAATAAACTGAAAGCCTTTTTGCTGTTTTTATATTTTTTTTATAGCCTGTCAGTCCGCATGTTGTATGTAGTGCCAGTAGCAGAGAGCACATGGTCAAGTGTAGCACTGTTCCTGAAAAAGTCATGTTTGCCTATTGGGAAATGGCATCTTACTGAAGCATCCCTTGAATAGAATGTGTCAGCAGAATCAATCTACCTAAGCCATCCATATAGGCATGTATGTCATAGGAAGCTGAATCAAATGATACTTGTGGTGATATCTGTGATCCTACGTGTTATTCTAAATAAATCCACTTTATTTTCTAAATATGTAAATGAACTGTAAATATCTGTTGGCTGATTTTAAATTAAAAGGAAAGTGTGAGACATGTAATGAGTGACAGTCTTTTCTCCAGATCTACATGTCTGATCTACACTAGACGTCCCAGGAATTTCGAGCTCCCCCCCTGAAGTCCCGAAAGAGGGTCAAATGACCCTTAGCCCAAACTGACAACTCTGATGGCTCCAATTAGCATCCTTTCATTTGTAAATGTGGCCTAAAATCCTTCAGGTCATTCGACCGTCTCTGAGTTCCAAAGGTAGAAATGTTAAATGACTCCTCTCTGGGACTTCTAGTGTTAAATGGAACCTGACCCCTAAAAATCAGCCCCCAGACCATTTATACCTGTCCCTGCACCTCCAGGAATGCATTGTAGGCATCCCTTTGTGTAAAAAAAGGGTATTTGTAAAGTATCTAAAAGTGCTTTTATTACCTTGCTTTCTGCGGCTGTCTGTCTGCATAACATAGGTGGACCAAAATGGCAGCCAAATGGTCTATTGTCCCTGACGGGGGTATAGGAGATGCCATAGTTGCTGTCCTAGAGTTTCACCCTGCTCAGCTATGTACTGCAGCTGATCCAAAGGCACTATTTAACCAGCCAATATAAAATGAATGTTATGAGTTGAGTTGAGGGAAGGGTTGATTATTTTTAAAACCCTAGTCTTTTCATTGAACATTTTGATGTATATTTCTTATATTTCTTAGATCTTGTTCTATTCATCTTACACATCGTATGTATACATGTTGTATACTTCTTTATTAAAAAAAAAAAAAAAAGTCAATAGAAAAAAATGTATAAATGTTATGTTTTAGAGAAGAAACAATGTTTTACTGATCCAAGTACCGTATATACTCGTGTATAAGCAGAGTTTTTCAGCACAAAAAATGTGCTGAAAAGTCCCCCCCTCGGCTTATACACGAGTCATGCAGTATACAGGCCGCTCCCCCCCCCCTTCAGTGGTATACAGGCGCCCCCCCTTGCTGCCACACACCTGTAAAGGAATACATCATTATACTTATCGCAGTCGCCGCCGCCTCTCTGCACCATGCTTCTTCACGCTTCCTCCTCCGGCGCACAGGCAATGAGCAAGGAGGGGCGCCTGTATACCACTGGGGCCTGTATATAGTACTGGGGAGGCTGCTGTATATACTGCTGTGGCCTGTATATACCACTGGGGAGGCTGCTGTAATACTGCTGGGGCCTGTATATACCACTGGGGAGGCTGCTGTATATACTGCTGGGGCCTGTATATACCACTGGATAGGCTGCTGTATACTACCACTGGGGAGGCTGCTGTATACTACCACTGGGGAGGCCTGTATACCACACTGCTGGGGGCTGTATACCTGTGCTGGGGTCCACCTTCGGCTTATACACGAGTCAATAGGTTTTCCCAGGTTTTGGGGGCAAAAGTAGGGGGGTCGGCTTATACACGGGTCGGCTTATACACGAGTATATACGGTAATTGATTGTAATGATGCCATGACATAGTCCTTCCCTGAAGGGTGATGCAGATAAGTGTACAGTTGTGGCCAAAAGTATTGACACCCCTGCAATTCTGTCAGATAATATTCAGTTTCTTCCTGAAAATGATTGCAATCACAAATTCTTTGGTATTATTATCTTCATTTAATTTGCCCTCAATGAAAAAACACAAAGAATTGTCCTAAAGCCAAATTGGATATAATTCCATATCAAACATAAAAAAGGGGGTGGACAAAAGTATTGGCACTGTTAGAAAAATCATGTGATGCTTCTCTAATTTGTGTAATTAACAGTACCTGTAACTTACCTGTGGCACCTAACAGGTGTTGGCAATAACTAAATCACACTTGCAGCCAGTTGACATGGATTTAAGTTGACTCAACCTCTGTCCTGTGTCCTTGTGTGTACCACATTGAGCATGGAGAAAAGAAAGAAGACCAAAGAACTGTCTGGGGACTTGAGAAACCAAATTGTGAGGAAGCATGAGCAATCTCAAGGCTACAAGTCCATCTTCAAAGACCTGAATGTTCCTGTGTCTACCGTTCAGTGTCATCAAGAAGTTTAAAGCTCATGGTACTGTGGCTAACCTCCCTAGATGTGGACGGAAAAGGAAAATTGACGAGAGATTTCAACGCAAGATTGTGCGGATGGTGGATAAAGAACTTCGACTAACATCCAAACAAGTTCAAGCTTCCCTGCAGTCCGAGAGTACAACAGTGTCAACCCGTACTATCCGTCGGCGTCTGAATGTAAAGGGACTGTATGGTAGGAGACCCAGGAAGACCCCTCTTCTTACCCCGAGACATAGAAAAGCCAGGCTGGAGTTTGCCAAAATTTGCCTGAAAAAGCCTAAAACGTTTTGGAAGAATGTTCTCTGGTCAGATGAGACAAAAGTAGAGCTTTTTGGGCAAAGGCATCAACATAGAGTTTACAGGAGAAAAAAAAAAGCATTCAAAGAAAAGAACACAGTCCCTACAGTCAAACATGGCAGAGGTTCCCTGATGTTTTGGGGTTGCTGTGCTGCCTCTGGCACTGGACTGCTTGACCGTGTGCATGGCATTATGAAGTCTGAAGACTACCAACAGATTTTGCAGCACAATGTAGGGCCCAGTGTGAGAAAGCTGGGTCTCCCTCAGGTCATGGTTAAATGGAGAGACAGCACCACATACCAACTGACTCCCTGGTAGGACGTGCACCACTATGGAGGTTTGATATTCCCTCATTTACCGTGGGTGCTGCTGGCTCTATTTTTGGTGTTTCCCTCAGGTCATGGGTCTTCCAGCAGGACAATGACCCAAAACACACTTTAAAAAGCACTAGAAAATGGTTTGAGAGAAAGCACTGGAGACTTCTAAGGTGGCCAGCAATGAGTCCAGACCTGAATCCCATAAAACACCTGTAGAGAGATCTAAAAATGGCAGTTTGGAGAAGGCCACCCTTCAAATATCAGGGACCTGGAGCAGTTTGCCAAAGAAGAATGGTCTAAAATTCCAGCAGAGCATTGTAAGAAACTCACTGATGGTTACCGGAAGTGGTTGATCGCAGTTATTTTGGCTAAAGGTTGTGCAACCAAGTATTAGGCTGAGGGTGCCAATACTTTTGTCTGGGCCATTTTTGGAGTTTTGTGTGAAATGATCAATGTTTTGCTTTTTGCTTCATTCTCTTTTGTGTTTCTTCATTGAAGACAAATTAAATGAAGATGATAATACCAAAGAATTTGCGATTGCAATCATTTCCAGGAAGAAACTGAGTATTATCTGACAGAATTACAGGGGTGTCAATACTTTTGGCCACAACTGTACATATATTACAAATATATCTGCTTGCAGTGCATGACCTGCTTTTTCTTTAACCCCTTCACGACCCTTGGCCCACCGTTTGGGCCATGGAAACAAGTTCGTTCCCGACCCTTGGCCCAGGGGGTGGGCCATGGATTGATCGGGCTCCTGCAGGCCGAGTGAGGGTCTCACTGACCTGTCATTCGGCCTGCAGGTACATGGGGTGTTGTACAACACCCCATGGGGGGTCGATTTGCCCCCACCCCCACCCCCCCGGCTACAGGCGCAGTGATTGGCGCTCAAAAGTGAAAGTGAAAATCACCGCGCCTGTCATGCTTCCCTGCCTGCCCCTGCTCTCCCTACCCTCCGATCTGCTACCCTGGCATCCTCTAAGTGCCCCCCTGTCCCCCACCTCTCTATCCTGCCCCCTCTTCATCTTATTCTTACCCCCCCCCCCCCCCCGCTTCCTGTCCCTGCGCCCGCTTCCTGTCCCTGCCGCGGGCTTCCTCTTCCTGCCGCCCGCCTGCTCCTGCCTGCCCCCGCTTCCTGTGAGTGCCCCCCCATCTCCTGTCACCCCCCCTCTTCCCCCTGCCTGCCCTCCCCGACCACCGGAGCGGCGATCGCCTCTCCCACTCACCCCTCCGGCGATCGCGCTCCATCCTGCACCCGGTGCACCGCTGTGTCCCGCTCCTCCTCCTCTTCTCTCCGGCCCGCTCGCATCTGACAGCTCTGTGCTGGAGCTGTCAGATGACTTCTACAGCTAGATCCTGAGGATCCAGCTGTAGGAAGTGATCTGACAGATCCAGCACAGTGATCCACAGTGACCATTATGTGATCACTGTGGATCACTGTACTGGATCTGTCAGATCACTTCCTACAGCTGGATTCTGAGGATCTAGCTGCAGAAAGTGATCTGACACCCCGGGCGCAGTGACCCACTATGTGCATCACTGCGCCTGGGCTGCCAGATCGCTTTCCGCAGCTCGATCCCCATGCATGGGGATCGAGCTGCAGAAAGCTATCTAACAGCCCGGGCGCAGTGATGCACATAGTGGGTCACTGCGCCCAGGCTCTTAGATTGCTGCTCTGCAGCCCGATCTCCCTGCATGGGCATCGAGCTGCAGAAAGCAATCTGACAGCCCGGACGCAGTGATGCACATAGTGGGTCAATGCGCCTGTGCTGCCAGATCGCTTTCCGCAGCTCGATCCCCATGCATGGGGATCGAGCTGCGGAAAGCGATCTGGCAGCCCAGGCGCAGTGATGCACATAGTGGGTCACTGCGCCCAGGCTCTTAGATCGCTGCTCTGCAGCCCGATCTCCCTGCATGGGCATCGAGCTGCAGAAAGCAATCTGACAGCCCGACGCAGTGATGCACATAGTGGGTCAATGCGCCTGTGCTGCCAGATCGCTTTCCGCAGCTCGATCCCCATGCATGGGGATCGAGCTGCGGAAAGCGATCTGGCAGCCCAGGAGCAGTGATGTACATAGTGGGTCACTGCGCCCAGGCTCTTAGATCGCTGCTCTGCAGCCCGATCTCCCTGCATGGGCATCGAGCTGCAGAAAGCAATCTGACAGCCCGGACGCAGTGATGCACATAGTGGGTCAATGCGCCTGTGCTGCCAGATCGCTTTCCGCAGCTCGATCCCCATGCATGGGGATCGAGCTGCGGAAAGCGATCTGGCAGCCCAGGCGCAGTGATGCACATAGTGGGTCACTGCGCCCAGGCTCTTAGATCGCTGCTCTGCAGCCCGATCTCCCTGCATGGGCATCGAGCTGCAGAAAGCAATCTGGCAGCCCAGGCGCAGTGATGCACATAATGGGTCACTGCGCCCGGGGTGTCAATCACTTTCTGCAGCTCGATCACCATGCTGGCGGATCGGGCTCCAGAGTAGCGATCTGAAAGCAAAGGTGATCGAGCGTCGTGGGACCTTCGTTGTGGACTACGTCGGATCTTTTTATAATAAAGATGGAGTCCGAATTGTGTCTGTTTTTTTTTTCAAATAAAAAGTTTTTTCTCTGTGTGTATTTATTGACTACTGTACTAGAGATTCCTAATGGCGGGTCTAACATTGGCCCTATATTATGAATCTCGGGCTTAGTGCCAGCTGCCAATAAAAAGCTGGCATTAACCCCTTTATTACCCAGTTAGCCACCGGCACCAGGGCAACTGGAAGAGCGTGGGTACAGCGCCAGAAAATGGCGCTTCAATGAATGCGCCATTTTCTGGGGCGGCTGCGGGCTGCAATTCGCAGCATGGGGGGCCCAGAACGCTTGGGCCTCTCTATGCTGAGGATTCCAGCCCCCAGCTGCCTAGTTGTACCTGGCTGGACCAAAAATATGGCGGAGCCCCACGTAATTTTTTTTTCTAGAATTAGTTCTAGAAATTTAAACAAAAATGGGCTTCGCTGTATTTTTGGTTCCAGCCAGGTATGACGAGGCAGCTGGGGGTGGGTGGCAGTCCGTAGCTGCCAAGTTGTACCTGGCTGGACCAAAAATATGGCGGAGCCCTATGTCATTTTTTTTCTAGAAATATTTCTAGAAATAAAAAAAAAAATAGGCTTCGCTGTATTTTTGGTTCCAGCCAGGTATGACGAGGCAGCTGGGGCCTGGTGGCAGTCCGTAGCTGCCAAGTTGTACCTGGCTGGACCAAAAATATGACAGAGCCCCATGGGTCCCCTATGCTGCGAATTGCAACTACTAGACTAGTATGTTTTTTCACAAAAAGTTTCTTTATTCATATATACGTCTCAATTTGTGAAGCACATGGTGGTTCAAAGTGCTCACTGTGCATCTAGATATGTTCCCTGGGGGGTCTAGTTTCCAAAATGGGGTCACTTGTGGGGGAGCTCCAATGTTTGGGCACACAGGGGCTCTCCATACGCGACCTGGTGTCCGCTAACAATTCCAATTGTTGGCAAACACCAGGTTGCGTATGGAGAGCCCCTGTGTGCCTAAACATTGGAGCTCCCCAAAAGTGACCCCATTTTGGAAACTAGACCCCCAAGGAACGTACCTAGATGCATAGTGAGCACTTTGAACCCCCAAGTGCTTCACAAATTGATCCATAAAAATAAAAAAGTACTTATTTTTTCATTTTTACAGATCAATTTGTGAAGCACCTGGAGGTTCAAAGTGCACACTATGCATCTAGATACATTCCTTGGGGGGTCTAGTTTACAAAATGGGGTCACTTGTGGGGGAGCCCCAATGTTTAGGCACACAGGGGCTCACCAAACGTGACATGGTGTCCGCTAACAATTCCAATTGTTAGCGGACACCATGTCGCATATGGAGAGCCCCTGTGTGCCTAAACATTGGAGCTCCCCCACAAGTGACCCCATTTTGGAAACTAAACCCCCCAGGGAACATATCTAGCTGCATAGTGAGCACTTTGAACCCCAGGTGCTTCACAAATTGGTCCGTAATAATGAAAAAAGAAATTTTTGTGGAAAAAAAAAGTGCTTTTTCATTTTTATGGATGAATTTGTGAAGCACCTGGGGGTTCAAAGTACTCACTATGCATCTAGATACGTTCCCTGGGGGGTCTAGTTTCCAAAATGGGGTCACTTGTTGCGGAGCCCCAATGTTTAGGCACACGGGCTCACCAAACGCAACATTGTGACAGCTAACAATTTGAGCTGATTTTTATTCAAATTGTTAGCGGACACCATGTCGCTTTTGGAGAGCCCCTGTGTGCCTAAACATTGGAGCTCCCCCACAAGTGACCCCATTTTGGAAACTAGACCCCCCAGGGAACTTGTCTAGATGGATAGTGAGCATATTGAACCCCAGGTGCTTTACAAATTGATCTGTCAAAATGAAATAGTACTTTTTTTTTCACAAAAATTTTTTTTTAGCCTAAATTTTTTCGTTTTCACATGGCAACAGCATAAAATTCATCCTAAAATTTGTTGGGCAATTTCTCCTGAGTACACCGATACCTCATATGTGGTCATAAACCACTGTTTGGGCACACAGCAGGGCTCAGAAGGGAAGGAGCGCCATTTCACTTTTTGGATGTAAAATTAGCTCAAAAATTCAAATTGCGCTCCTTCCCTTCTGAGCCCTGCCGTGCGCCCAAACAGTGGTTTATGACCATATATGAGGTATCGATGTACTCGGGAGAATTTGCACAACACATTTTAAGATCCAATTTATCCCGTTGCCCATGTGAAAATGAAAGAATTGAGGCTAAAAACATTTTTGAGAAAAAAATTAAAATATCCATTTTTTGTTTCCACTTTGCCTTAGGTCCTGTGAATCACCTGAAGGGTTAATCATCTTCTTGAATGTAGTTTTGAGTAGCTTGAGGGGTACAGTTTTTGGAATGGTGTCACTTTTGGGTGTTTTCTGTCATGTACACCCCTCAAAAGGACTTCAAATGTGATGTGGTCACTAAAAAAAATGGTTTTGTAAATTTTGGTTGAAAAATGAAAAATTACTCATGAACTTTGAACCCTTATAACGTCCTACCAAAAAAATTTTTTTTTTCCAAAATTGTGCTGATGTGAAGTAGACATGTGGAAAATATTATTTAATAACTTTTTTCTGTCACATATCTCTCTGGTTTATCAGAAAAAAAAATAAAAAATGTGAAAATTGTGAAATTTTCAAAATTTTTGCCATATTTTTGATTTTTTTCACAAATAAACACAAAAATTATCGACTTAAATTTAATACTAGCATGAAGCCCAATGTGTCACGAAAAACAATCTCAGAATCGCTAGGATCGGTTGAAGCGTTCCAGAGATATAACCTCATGAAGGGACACTGGTCAGAATTGCAAAAAATGCCAAGGTCTTTAGGGTCAAAATAGGCTGGGTCCTGAAGGGGTTAACATTGCTGTCGCTAGTTCAGAAATCATCATTGGCTAAGTTCACATGACCATATTACGGTCTAGAAAAGTGAGGATTTTTTTATTTCTCTCATTTGCCATCAGTGTGCTATCTATTCTTTAGTTATTAAAAATCTTCAGGATTAAACATAGTTTTCTTACTTTAAAGAATTTGTGTATGTGCAAAAATTGTATGCAGTATGGTGGCTCTGTATGGATTCCATTTTTCTGTCTTCGTATACCCATTTACTTCAATGGGCGAATCTCATCCAACACATGAAAGAAGCTAGAGCGTTCTGCTATTTTTGTTCACATGCGCCAATGGTCTGTGAAAAAACAATTGCTCATCTTCACTGCCCCAATGAATAGCATTGCTCTGAGTGCTGTCCGTTTTTTCACAGACAACAAGACCAAAAATAAAGTTGTGTGAACTTGGCCTAACCGTGAGATAATGTAACACAAACTGAAATATTAAATATTGAAACATTTGTTTTACCTCATGTTGGTATTGATTAATTACGTTTCCTCTATATTTCAGCTCCAGACTCCCTCTTTTGTGCTGTGGATCAGAATCATAGGACCTTTTCAATAGGTGATTTTAAGTGTTCTTACCAATTGTCTCAGAAGCCATACAAATGCTCTGTAATATCTTTCGTAATTTCAAAGAGTTGATTGCTTACTAAAAGGGATCCTGTCACCCCCAAAACACCTCTAAACCTATTAAAAGCTGTCCCTAGAGCATATTAACACTTACCCTACACTCCTTTTACCTCCTAAATGCACATAGTCAAAGTGAATAAAAACGTTATTATAGTACCTCATTACTGATGATAATGAGTGACTATGCTATTCATAGTCACTCATCCAGGCTGCCCCTCTTCTTCATATCATGCCTGAATAGGCGTGATCTACATCACAGATTCAAATTGCCGCCTCCCTGCGCGCCTCCCCGCTCTCCCATTGCGTCCGGGCTTTAGTGTGGGGCTGTATGATGCGATCCGCGTCATTCCCGGCACCGGGTGACGTATTTACACCCGCTCCGCGCTGTCAGCTTCAAAATGCGCACTGCATAATAACGTTTTTATTCACTTTGACTATGTGCATTTAGGAGGTAAAAGGAGTGTAGGGTAAGTGTTAATATGCTCTAGGGACAGCTTTTAATAGGTTTAGAGGTGTTTTGGGGGTGACAGGATCCCTTTAAAATAGAACATATTGTATGCCATAGTCTGAGTTGTTTCCCAATTTTAAAATTATCACTCTTTTCTGAACTGTCTGTGGATGAACCATTTCTTATTTTCTTCATGCAGATACAAGCAATATGTGCCAAACTTCGACTGCTCCTCAGACGTCTGTAACGCTTACTTCTCCCTTCAATATTACATCTTCCATGGCAGTATCAGGAACCCTGACTAACCCAGTGACCGTGGCTGCAGCCATGAGTATGAGAAGTCCAGTCAATGTCTCGAGTCCTGTTAATATCACTTCACCCATGAATTTGGGGCATCCAGTGACCATTACAACACCAATTTCAATGACTTCACCATTGTCTTTGACATCACCGGTTAATTTGCCTACGTCAGTTACTGCTCCTGTTAATATAGCACACCCAGTCACTATAACAAGCCCTATGAATCTCCCAACACCAATGACTTTAGCTGCTCCATTAAATATAGCAATGAGACCAGTGGAGAGCATGCCATTCTTATCCCAAGCTTTACCTTCTACATCACCTTGGTAAAGGAAAAATGGATTTTACATGAATTTAACAGTATTATTGAGTTGTTTTGTACTTCTCTACAAGCAACTTGTTTGTGATATAAGAAGGAGATACAATTTCATTGGTCATTTTTAGTATTTGGGAATTGTTTGTCCTGGACCACATCTATTAAAGGAGGAGAGGGATAAACCATAACCGAAGACTGAATATAGGCTAGGAGACTGTTTTTATAACAAATGTAATGAAATTGTATAAGTGTTTTACATAATTATTGATTTTAATAACACTAGCAAGGTATTTCATTATCTTTATTTGTATGCCAAGTAATTGGATACATTTTTACTTTTTTAAATCGCCTTTTTCTTTGTGATGTTTAATTAGGTATTTTTTGTGCTTTTTAACTGTTAATATTAAAGTAAATGAAATATGTAGGTTGCACAATAATAAAATGTCTTCACATGAATTTGTATTCAACAGTGATGAATCAAGTATGCAAACAGTATTCCATAGGAAGATAGAATACTCTATACTGGGCTGCAAAGCATATAAAAATCTGGTCTATCATACATTGTGCGAATGAATACTAATGCCCGGGATTAATTCGGAAACTATTGTGAACAAGGAAAACAAATTTCCAAGAAGCTTGTCCCTTTTGCTTCCTGAATCTTCAGCATTGGAATGTAAATATATTTAAGTGTAAACCCGAATGGAGTATTTGATTTGATCATGAATTGGGCAGAGAACAGCAAAATGGAGGCCTCTTTATTACAGCGTTCAACTCACTGGGTTCAGTATGTAAAAAGTTAAAATATTTTAAAATGTTGTGTTTCTGAAACTGGTGGTTCCATCCAATCCCTCCAGGAATGCTCTCCTCTGAAGCACGGCTGTCTTGCCTAAATGATTAAAATTAATTCCATTACAGCCGTAAACAGCGCATGAAACAAATGGAATGCCTTTCAAAAACAAACAAAGCTGAAAAAATCTGACGGGTATGGAAGCACAAGAACTGGATGTGTGTTATTCTTTGCCCATTTGGATTGCTGATGGGTCAGAAAGTTAGCAAGGAACTGTTGTCTTCTATGAAAATTGTATACAGTTTGTTTTCTAACCACTAACTAGGTAGTGATCCCAACAAGACAAGATTATATCAGGTTGTGTGGTTTTTGTTATTTCCCCTTTTCTTTTTTTTTTTTCTTTTTTTTTCCCCTCTTCCTTAATAGAAGTTAAGTGTGAGCTGTAGAAATCTGTGTTCAATGTGTAAATATGTTAGCATTTTTTTATATTCAGATCCTTGTTCTTGCTAGTATTCTTTTAGTGACAGTGGGATGAAGCCTATTCTGGTCTGTCCCAATAGCACTTGCATTTTGGTCAGAGAACACACTTTTAAGGCTATCCTATTACTCAGCTATATATTTTTTTTTACATATTTTATTCCTCATCCAAATTGTTACCTGTACTGTAGTAAACCAAAAGAAAACAAGATTTATTTCTGCTTTTAGAGCATTGTGAACTGAATTTTTATTTTCATTATAGATATGCATTAAATTCTTAAATTGCTCTAGATACTAGCAAACACATTTTATAAGCAATGTGTTGCAGACTGTTTCAGCCATTCAGTTTAGCGATACTTTAAAAAAAAAAAAAAAAAACTCTACATTTACTTTTTTATCAGATTGAGAGTAATTTTTATTTATACATTTCAACCTATTTTCTGCTGCATGAATAGTTCTATGCTTGCAGACAATGGGATAATTCGATTAAATAGATCAAGTATTCTAAAACTAAAGGCCTATTCCGCCATTGCCGTAGAAAAATGGCATGCTTTAAAATGAGGACTCTTCTCACATGAGAAGACCTTAAAGAATCTACAGACCGTGTAGGGGCTTGATATATACAATAAATAGAATTCAGTGTAAAGATATTTTATAACTGATCTTTTGTATTGTAGGACATTAACTGTACATCTTTTGTATATACAAACGCTTAGGTACTTTCTGTTTAGCAGAAAGCATCCACATTCCTACACTTTTAATGTATATGTTTGTTATATTGTCCATGTAAACACATGCCCCATGTTTGTGCCTTTTTAATTAGTTTGTCTCAATAAACAAAATGTAGAGAATATTCTTTGGTTATCTTTATGGTAGTGGACTCCTCTTTCAAAACAATCGTAAATTGTAACATTGGTTTATTTTTTTCACCCATCTATTAATAGTATAAACCAGGGCCTAACTGGACATCTGCCCCTTCAGGCAGATGCCCGCTGGGCTGCAGAATTGAGCCACATAATGGACTGCCTACCCTGGATTTATGCATGCCGACCTTTTGAATTATCTTCTTGGTGGGTGGCTGCAATCGTGGGACACATAGACTTGCTGTACTATACACTGCAGTGACGTACACACTTCTGGACTTTTGGCTGGACTTGGGCACCAGGGTGGCTTCATTCTAAAGGCTCGGTGAGTCAGCAAAATGGGGCATAAACCTCAGCCTCAGTGTGTTGTGTACAATGTTTACACTGGGGCTGCTGAGATGTATATAGTACATCAGATAGCATATACGGAGGATGGGGCTATACATATCTAATGTATATACCTCAGCCCCAGTATGTCCTGTGCAATGTACACATTGGGGCTGAGGAATATATATGTAATACATATCTCCTTAGCCTCAATAGATCCTATCTTTTGTACTGTATAAATCTCAGCCCCAGTGTAGAACAGGCTGAGGAATATACAATAGATGGGCTATATGGGACAGAGGAATACATATTAGGACAGGGATGGGGCACTTCCAGCCACATGTGACCCTTTCTGCTGCCCCCAGGCAGACTCCAGGGGACTGCAGTGCTTGGGTGGCAGCCGCACACTATGTGCTTCCAGCACTTTAAACCCCCACATGCAGGCAGCGTTCACTACAGGACCCTACATGCACATACACTGAAGGGTTACATCCCCACGCCAGCCAATGCCAGCGTGAGGATGCACTTTGCGGGCAGGTTAGCGCACAATGCACACTCGTCCCACTGGAGAGGAGCATCTGCCCTACCGTCCCCACTATTGTATGTGCCAAGTTCTGTTGGCCACCCAAGTGATGTATATACCTCCAGCCATGTCTGTGCCACACAGTGATGTATATTCCTCCCAGTGATGTCTGTGCCCCAAAGCCTCCCCAGTAATATATATGCCCCTGCATGTCCTCTAATGTATATGGCCAAGCGACTCCTGTGATGTGTATGCCCCCAGCATTTCCTGTAATGCATATACTGCAGCCTCCATATCTCCTGTAATGAATATACAGCAGTTCCAGCATGTCGTGTGATGTGTATATACAGCAGTCCCAGCGTCTCCTACATTATTTGATTCACAAAAATTATATTAAATTATCTAATGTATATCTCAAAAGTTAACATACCCCAGCAGATTCTTTGTTTGCGGTCTTGTACTTTTTTTTTTTTTTTTTTTTTTTTTTTGAGGGAATAAGAATGAACACAAACTTTTGTCCACTCGTGGTTAGAGTCTGGGTGAAGCCATTTATTGTCATACTGTGTTTTCTCTTTTTAATTCATATTGACATCCAAAGGACCCTTATCAAAAGTTCATGTACCCTGGTGATTTTGGCCTGATAACATGCACAGATGTTGATACAAATGGGTTTGAATAGCTAAAAAAGGTAACATCCTCACCTGTGGCCTGTTAGCTTTTATGCACACACTGATTACAAGCAAAGTGAGTTTTTGGGATCCAGACAATCTTGCACCTTTCATCCAGCCACTGATATTTCTGGATTGTGAGTCATGGGGAAAGCAAAAGAATTGTCAGTGGATGTACAGGAAAAGGTAGTTGAACTGTATAAAACAGGAAAGGGATGCAAAACGATATCCAAAAAATTCATGATGTCAGTCAGCACTGTTCAAACTGTGATTAACAAATGGAAAATCAGGGGCTCTGTGAAAACCAAACCACCATCAGGCAGGTAGACAAACAATGAAATCTGCCACAACTGCCAGGTAAATTGTTTGGGATGCAAATAAAAACCCACAAATAACATCAGCTGAAATACAGGACTCGCTGAAAACTAG
Organism: Allobates femoralis; assembly: GCA_033576535.1. Lineage (NCBI taxonomy): Eukaryota > Metazoa > Chordata > Amphibia > Anura > Aromobatidae > Allobates > Allobates femoralis. Next base: position 274,874,955 of record JARQOC010000002.1, on the reverse strand, counting down.
TGATGTGGCTGTTTCAAGATGCACAATAAGGAGGCACTTGAAGAAAAATGGGCTGCATGGTCGAGTCGCCAGAAGAAAGCCATTACTGAGCAAATGCCACAAAGTATCTCACCTACAATATGCCAAACAGCACAGAGACAAGCCTCCAAACTTCTGGAACAAGGTAATTAGGAGTGGTGAGACCAAAATCAAACTTTTTGTCCACAACCATAAATGTTGCATTTGGAGAGGTGTCAACAAGACATATGATGAAAAGAACACCATTCCTACTGTTAAGCACAGAGGTGGATCACTCATGATGTGGGGATGTGAGTTACAAAGGCACAGGAAACTTGGTCAAAGATGAATGCAGCACGTTTGCAAATTTGCTGATCTCATCAGCTCGGAAGCTGTGCATGGGACATACTTGGGTGTTCCAACATGACACTTATGCAAAACAGGCCAATTCGACCTGTCATTGGCTACAGCAGAATAAATGAAGATTCTGGAGTGGGCATCTCGGTCTCCTGACCTCAATATCTTTGAGCCACTCTGTAGAGAACTCAAGTGCGCAGTTCATGCAAGAATGCCCAGGAATTTACAGGAACTGGAGACTTTTTGCCATCTGAGAAAATAAAGAGCCTCATCCACAACTACCAAAAAAAACTTAAAGCAGTCATTGATGTTGGGCAATACACGGTATGTGTACTTTTGATCAGGGTCATTTGGATTTTTTGGTTGTCATTATGATTTAAAAAGAGAAAACAGAAGTTTGACAATAAATGGCCTCACCCAACCGCTAACCATGAGTGGAAAAAAAAGTGTCATCATTCATATTCTCTGAAAAAAGGCCAAGAAAGCAAAATATCTGCTGGGGTATGTAAACTTTTGAGCACAACTGTATTTTAAATTATCTAATTTATATTACCCAGCCCACGTAGGCATAATGCGGATAATTGCAGCCAGCATACACGGCTCCACAATATATGCCACTAACACGGTGAAGATGTCTTAGTATGTAGTGTGGACCTGTGATCATTTATATACCGATATATAGTTTGTAGTGTGGAGTCTACAATGTGTGCTTTATACACACATGGTACCACTTTTGTCCTGTATACTGGGTGTAATTCTTAAAATAGATAAAAGTTTTCCAACTCACTGTAGTCATTTATCCAGAGTGGTTTAAGGATAGTGCAAGGAAAGGGTCTGCAATCCAGGTGACTATAGGTGGTATGCACCAAGAATGTTAGTAATGAAAATTAGAAATCTATTTAACACATTTTGAAGGGTTAAAACTGATATCTCCAGGAACAGAGTTCCACCGTTTGCAATATACATCAGATATGCTTAGCTCTATTCTATCTAACGTACTATATTAACTTCAGCATCCCCAGTGTATAGATTGTGTGCACAATACACTGGGGCTGAGGAATATGCCCCATCTTGTTGACTCACCAAGCTTTTAGGATGAAGAAAGCCTGATGCCCCAGTCCTTCCAAAAGTCCAGGATTGTGTGTGACGCACAGTATGGCAAGTATATGCGTGCAACCTACCATGAAGATAATTTACATGGCCGGCATCAATAAATCTGAGGCTGGAGGTTCATTATGTGGCTCAACGCTGCAGCCCAGCGGTGGGACACATGGCAATCGGGCCTGGTATAAACTGTGATAAACTTGAGTTTACAATATTAATCACTCTCCCTTTTTAAAGCTAGTCAGATCAGTTGCAGACCACGTTGCAGCTGCTACCTATAGAAGTTTATGTAAAGGGGAGGCGGAATAGACTGTGTCAAAACTAATATGCAGATGATACCCTTAGTAAGTGTTTTATCTCACCTTAGTGCAGGATTCACAACACTGCTTTTTTGCTGTTATGTTGTCATGTATGAAAAACATCTTTGCCGCTAGTGTCCTGCTAAAGAGCCAGTTGAAGTAAAATGAGATTGGGCCTGCAAGCTGTCCTTCTGCTCATAAATGCAGATTAAAGTACAATTTTTTTTTATTATCATTTCACAAATCTGAGAATAAACCTACACAAACATCAAAGATTAAGGCTGCCTTCAGATTAGCGTTTGTGTCTGCATGCTGATGGCATGCAGACACAAACGCAGTCAAAAGCAATGTCATTTGATGTGTCCGCAGCGGATAATGTCCGCCTGCGGACACATCACTGTGGAGCCCAGCCAGCCAATCGGCGGTGTCCGTGGGCGGGCCAGAGGCCGAGATCAGTGACGGAGATCTCCGCCTCCCGGCTGCCGGTGAGCTCCGGGACGTGTCACCGGGGTTAAACAGCTGATTTGACAGCTGTTTGAATCTCCCGCGCCGACACCGAGAGGAGATGTCGGCGTGGGAAGATTCAAATCAGCTGTTTCTCCCCGCCGACACCGCTAGCAGATTACCGGCAGCGGGGAGAAGGAGAACATCAGAGGCTGAGCTGATCTCCCTGTGGCCGTCGGTGAGCTCCTGTGACATCACCAGCGGCCACCAGGAGATTTTTCAATGGGTCCGCAGCGTTCTCCTGCGCTGTCAAGCACAGAACACTGTTAAATCTCCAAAGGAGTGCACAATTAAGATAGCTTCTTTTATTTAATTATTATTAAAATCGGTCAGTAGTGTGTGTATGCCCTACACCTGTAATCCAATGAATACTGAGCAGTAGAGGAAGGGGGGACCTATAATCCCACACTCACCCTATCCTCTGCCCCTGCCTGTCTACGGAGTTTTATACACATAACGTGTCAGGTGTCCCCGTTCCACGGTGGCTAGCCCTAGTGTCCCTGTTGCTGCACTATGGCCATTACCACCCCTGGGAATCTGTCCTAGTCTCAGGTGTATCTCAAAGTAGATGTGGGTCGACCCCCATCATCTTCCCTGTGTGTGTATGATTTAATTTTGCATCGAAGGGTGTTTTATTTGTAATTTTTGGTGCATATGAATGCTATGTAGCATAACCTCCACTGGCTGATAATATCTATTACGTACAGAGTAGACCCTAGAAAGATATAGTGATATGTCTCAAGCACCACTCTGTACTACAAACAGGGGTCCGGTCTCAGGTCTGCTGTGTCCTATAAACCACCCCCATTGGATATATGGTTAACATCAGTGTCAGTGTCCAGGTCGCTACATGCACACCTTCCCTTGATCCTTATACATACATCATACATATCCCCTATTCAGGGGTACACCAGGTACAGAGATACCACTCAATCCCAGACAGATCGATAGTTCCCACAGGCAGGTGTATAGAATCGTTACTTATCTGATGCACATGATCGTTTCGTCAGTCCCAGTCATAGATCTCGACGCGTTTCTGCCCGCTATCATTGCTGGGCTTCCTCAGGAGAGACTGTGCTGTCAGATACCGGTCCAGCCTTATTCAGGTCACCGGGGGCGCTGTACAAGGTGGTGTAATAACCTCCCCTCCTTCCTCATTGGTGTCAGCGTCCACAGAACACTGCGGACCCATTGACACCAATGCTTTTTTTGTGCACTTGGGGACGCTTGCTGATTTTCCAAGGTCCCCGAGCGCCCAAAAAATAAAACATGCTGCGTCCCGGGTGCGGACGCTGGACCCTGGAAGGAGCAGATATCGTCCGCATCCGCACCCGAATGCAGCAAACGCAAGCACTATGCGTTCCTATGTTAAACATAGGAACCGCAGTGCGCATGCGCTTGGCTGCGTATGGGAAAGCAGCATACGCTGCCTTCCCATACGCAAATGTGAAGGCAGCCTTAGAAACTAATCATCAATTCAAACAATCGTAATGGGGCTCCTATTCACAAGAAATTTAAGTGCATTTATTCTGCACAGTTATCCTAGGAATGCTCCTTTCATGATCATCGTTCACTCTAGACAGGCTGCCTATTACATGAGATATGAGCAAAACACTTTCATTAGGTTAAGTGATCTTGTAGTTTACACTAAAGGTCCTTTCACTTGCCAGTGCATCGACCTGTGTAATGCCATCCTATTGCAGGATCACTGATCACCTGAACTAGGGTTGCTCTGTGTAAATGGGCTAGTAAACAACAAACACGTTGGTGGTAGTTATCGCTGTAGATTGCACAGTTTAAATGGACCATTTTAAAGGGAACATGTCATTTTCCCCCCGGTCACTTTATACTGTCCCCACCAGGTTACACATGTAAATGGGGTTCTAGTATGTGCCCAGAGTGACCCCACATACCTGTGATATGTTGTTATATTCTGTGCACCTGGTCGGCACAGTATAAAATGCCCTGGGGGGGTGACAGGTTCCCTTTAAAACATAAGTCGAGTAAAAAGGGCTTATTTTTGTAGACTAGTTGATCCATCTTTTAGTAGTGTAAATAGAAGTGGATGAGCATGGCAAAAGAGTCAGATGCAGATAAATTGTTAGCGTGCAAGAAATTTTGGGGATGCTATTTTAAGAAGGAAAATGGGGGTTAAAGAATTGAAGATTGAAATCCATAATATAGAGGATAATTAAAAATGGCAAAATTAACTTATTTGTACAGGACATACTGACCATGTAATGTGCATGGAGGTCTCTCCATGCAGTTTTAGTCTTTTAGAACAAAAAAGGAAATTGTACGTAAGTAGATGAGCCACGAATAAACAAACACATAGACATGGCTTCTACAATCAGGATGAATTGAAAATGAGAAAGATTAGAAGACCAGTTTGAGAATTTCAGTAACATAGGCAACAATAAAAGGTTTTGGCCTTTCATTGAAAGAAAATTAGTAAAATTGTTTTGAGGTTCACATGACATGGTAGTACAAGTGATTAAAGTGAGTTAGTACATTTACTGCCTTAGGATGTTTATCTAGCTGTTTTTGTAGACCACACATATAGTAGGAAAAATTTCCTAATTGATACACCGCAGCTTTAGAAATGACATTTTCTAGGAATATGCCATGGCTTCCCCATCCTATGCTATAACTGACCGCATTTTCTGTATTATTTTCTTTGTGCATCCTTTCCCTTGTGTTATGTTAGTTTTTACTTTTAGCAAAAAACACAAAACATCCCATAATGTTGTGCTCTGTAAAGAATTGATAGGGTGTTTCTATTCGCAGTTTACAGAACACTTTCAGAAATTTGGGGTGTTTGAAAGGAAGATGCCTCTTTCCCCTAAAAAAAATAGACTATAAAGTTACACATATGAACCCCTCAACAACTGCTGATACACATATAAACAACGGTCGGTGAGTGTTCTTATTCCCTCATCGCCATTTTAAAAACCGTTCGATAATATGTGAATAGCACCACCCCATCGGTCAGCACCGATTAACCTCTTAAATATCAATCACGGCCACAGTATGTAAGTAATTTCAAGACCCCCTGTGGCATGATTGGACCCCGCAATTGATATTGTGGGCTCTAATCGTTGCCATGGTACTCTAGGATCTTCTAATGACCTCAGGGTTCGGAGGACTGTAAGATTTTGCTATAAGAAAGGTTGCAATCTATGTGCCAATGTTGCGGATTTCCCGTATTTTTTGCCGCGATTTTCCCATGGGTTTTTTTTTGCGGATTTTTTTTATAGATCTACAGTACAGCACATTCCCTGCAAAGTGTATAGGAAATTAGAAGTGTGCCCATACTGCAGATTTTCCTGTGGAAAAATTTGCATCATGTCAATTCTTTCAGTGTATTTTGCCACAATTTTCATCCATAGCGCTCAATGTTATCTTCTAAACACGCAGCACTGTTCATACAGTGAGTATTTGTTGCGGATTTGGTGTGAATTTCGCTCTGCTGACATAGCTATAGTTTTGGTCACCCACCCACGTACAGCAGGCAGATACGAGCTGCCGCCCACCCCCAGCTGCCTAGTTCTACCTTTCTGGTAATCAGAAATATGGGGAGCCTTTTTTTTTTCTTCTTGAAATAATTTAAATCAAATTGTGTGGGACTTTGCCATATTTTTGGTTGTCATCCAGGTAAAACTAGGCAGCTTGGGGCTGGAATCAATTGGTTTCTCAACAACTCAGACAGTTCTTTGAGCATGGAGAAAAGAAAGACCAATGTGGTACACACAAGGACAAAGGACAGAGGTTGAGTCAACTTTAATCCATGTCAACTGGCTGCAAGTGTGATTTAGTTATTGCCAACACCTGTTAGGTACCACATGTAAGTTACAGGTGCTGTTAATTACACAAATTAGAGAAGCATCACATGATTTTTCTAACAGTGCCAATACTTTTGTCCACCCCCTTTTTTATGCTTGGTGTGGAATTATATCCAATTTGGCTTTAGGACAATTCTTTTTGTGTTTTTTTCATTGAAGACAATTTAAATGAAGATAATAATACCAAAGAATTTGTGATTCCAATCATTTTCAGGAAGAAACTGAGTATTATCTGACAGAATTGCAGGGTTGTCAATACTTTTAGCCACAACTGTAAGTAAAAAAAAATATATATTAAAAAAAAATAATTACAAAAGAAAGGGTGTTCCTGTATTTTTGATTACCAATCAGATAAAACTGGGCAGCTGGGGGATGGTGGTATCCCATACTTGCCTGCTGGCCAGGCCCGGACTGACAGGCGGGAGATTCTGGACTTCTCCCGATGGTTGTGGAGTGGGCGGGGCCACAGCGCCCGCTCCTCCAGCCGCAGGCTAACTTTTCAATGATTTTGCAGCGGCCACCCGCCGACATGCCAGGTCTGGTGAAGGACGCCGGCCGCTACCTCTTGGCACACAGACTCACACCAGTAGGCGGGCGGGCGGGCAGCCCTGACAGCGGCTCTTAAGGAGAGCGCAGGCTGTATAGCACGTTCTTTGTGGGCGGAGAGAGCACACACTCTGCTCTCCCGCCCAAGAAACGGATCGCAGCCACCCAGGCTATTACCAAGTGGGCCCGTGTGCAGGCAGTGGAGCTGGCCTGCAGGCAGCAGTCAGCAGCCTGTGACTGTCACAGTCATAGACTGAATCGCCTCCTCACTCCTCCTGTGATCTGTCTCAGCTGCGGACCTGGGGGCTGCAGTGCGGGACAACAAGCAAAGCTAAGGCAAGATACTTTCACTTTTATCTGTCTGACCTGAGATGTGTGGGGTGGGGGTGGGGCAGGGCAGACTGCTGTGTGTGTATTTGTGTGTGTTTGTGTGTGTGTGTGTAAGACAGGCAGCTGCGTGTGTATTTGTGTGTCTGTGTGTGAGACATGCTGCTGTGTGTTTGTATGTCTGTGTGCGAGGGCAGGCGCTGTGTGTGTTTGTGTGTCTGTGTGTGAGGACAGTCTGTTGTGTGTGTATTTGTTTGTGTGTGAGGACAGTCTGGTGTGTGTGTATTTGTTTGTATGTGTGTGAGGACAGGCTGTTGTGCATGTGTGAGTGTGTATGAGACACTCTGCTGTGTATGTGTGTCTGTGTGTGAGACAGGCCGCTGTGTGTGTATGTGTGTGTGTGTGAGACAGGCCGCTGTGTGTGTATGTGTGTCTGTGTGAGACAGGCCACTGTGTGTGTATGTGTGTCTGTGTGTGAGACAGGCCACTGTGTGTGTATGTGTGTCTGTGTGTGAGACAGGCCGCTGTGTGTGTATGTGTGTCTGTGTGTGAGACAGGCCGCTGTGTGTGTATGTGTGTCTATGTGTGAGACAGGCCGCTGTGTGTGTATGTGTGAGTGTGTGTGAGTACAGGCCGCTTTGTGAGTGTGTGTGAGTACAGGCCGCTGTGTGTGTATGTGTGAGTGTGTGTGAGTACAGGCCGCTGTGTGTGTATGTGTGAGTTGTGTGAGTACAGGCCGCTGTGTGAGTGTGTGTGAGAGACAGGCCGCTGTGTGTGTATGTGTGAGTGTGTGTGAGTACAGGCCGCTGTGTGTGTATGTGTGAGGACAGGCCGCTGTGTGTGTATGTGTGAGTGCGTGTGAGGACAGGCTGCTGTGTGTGTATGTGTGAGTGTGTGTGAGGACAGGCCGCTGTGTGTGTATGTGTGAGGACAGGCCGCTGTGTGTGTATGTGAGTGTGTGTGTGAGTACAGGCCGCTGTGTGTGTATGTGTGAGTGTGTGTGAGGACAGGCCGCTGTGTGTGTATGTGTGAGGACAGGCCGCTGTGTGTGTATGTGAGTGTGTGTGAGTACAGGCCGCTGTGTGTGTGATGTGTGAGTGTGTGTGAGGACAGGCCGCTGTTGGTGTGTGTGTGAGTGTGGTGTTGTAGGACAGGCCGCTGTGTGAGTGTGTTGTGAGGACAGGCCGCTGTGTGAGTGTGTGTGAGGACAGGCCGCTGTGTGTGTTAGTTGATGTGTGAGGACAGGCCGCTGTGTGAGTGTGTGTGAGGACAGGCCGCTGTGTGTGTATGTGTGAGTGTGTGTGAGGACAGGCCGCTGTGTGAGTGTGTGTGAGGACAGGCCGCTGTGTGAGTGTGTGTGAGGACAGGCCGCTGTGTGTGTGTGTGTGAGGACAGGCCGCTGTGTGAGTGTGTGTGAGGACAGGCCGCTGTGTGTGTATGTGTGAGGACAGGCCGCTGTGTGTGTATGTGTGAGTGCGGTTGATGACAGGCTGCTGTGTATGTGTGTGTGTGTGAGGACAGGCCGCTGTGTGTGTATGTGTGAGTGCGTGTGAGGACAGGCTGCTGTGTGTGTATGTGTGAGTGTGTGTGTGAGTACAGGCCGCTGTGTGTGTATGTGTGAGGACAGGCCGCTGTGTGTGTATGTGTGTGTGTGTGTGTGTGAGTACAGGCCGCTGTGTGTGTATGTGTGAGTGTGTGTGAGTACAGGCCGCTGTGTGTGTATGTGTGAGGACAGGCCGCTGTGTGTGTATGTGTGAGTGTGTGTGAGTACAGGCCGCTGTGTGAGTGCGTGTGAGGACAGGCCGCTGTGTGTGTATGTGTGAGTGTGTGTGTGAGTACAGGCCGCTGTGTGTGTATGTGTGAGGACAGGCCGCTGTGTGTGTATGTGTGAGTGTGTGTGAGTACAGGCCGCTGTGTGTGTATGTGTGAGTGCGTGTGAGGACAGGCCACTGTGTGTGTGTGAGAGGCCGCTTTGTGTATGTGTGTCTGTGTGTGAGGACAGGCTGCTGTGTATGTGTGAGTGTGTTTGAGACAGGCTGTTGTGTGTGTATTTGTGTGTGTGTGAGGACAGGCCGCTGTGTGTGTGTCTGTGTGTGAGGACAGGCTGCATGTGTGTGTTTGAGGACAGGCTGTTCCATGTGTGTGGGAACCGGGGCAGGTTGCTGTGTGTGTGAGGACTGGCTTCTGTGTGTGGTGGTCAGGGCAGGCTTTTGCATGTGTGTGGGGCCGGGGCAGGCTGTTACATGCGTGTGGGGTCCTGGGCAGGCGCTACGTGCGAGTGGGGGCTGAGGCAGGCAGCTACGTGCATGTGGGGGCCGGGTCAGGCAGCTGTGTGTGTAGGGGCCAGGGCAGGCTGCTACGTGTGTGTGGGGACTGGGGCAGACTGCTACATGTGTGTGTGGGGGGCCGAGACAGACTGCTGCATGTGTGTGGGGGCTGGATCAGGCTGCTACATTTGTGTGGTTGACTGGGTAGGCTGGTGCATGTGTGTGGGGGCTGTGGCAGGCTGCTACGTGTGTGTGTGTGTGTGTGTGTGTGAGTGTGTGTGAGAGGGCAGGCTGCATGTGCGTATGTGTGTAATCCTCAGTATCTGTATTATTCTGTATATATACTCTGCACAGTACCACTTCTCCTGTCCTGTATACTGGGTGTAATCCTCAGTACCTGTATTATCCTGTATATATACACTGCACAGTACCACTTCTCCTGTCCTGTATACTGAGTGTAATCCTCAGTCTCTGTATTATTCTGTATATATACACTGCACAGTACCACTTCTCCTGTCCTGTATACTGGGTGTAATCCTCAGTATCTGTATTATTTTGTATATATACACTGCACAGTACCACTTCTCCTGTGCTGTATACTGGGTGTAATCCTCAGTATCTGTATTATTCTGTATATATATACACTGCACAGTACCACTTCTCATGTCCTGTATACTGGGTGTAATCCTCAGTATCTGTACTATTCTGTATATATACTCTGCACAGTACCACTTCTCCTGTGCTGTATACTGGGTGTAATTCTCAGTATCTGTATTATTCTCTATATATACTCTGCACAGTACCACTTCTCCTGTGCTGTATACTGGGTGTAATCCTCAGTATCTGTATTATTCTGTATATATACACTGCACAGTACCACTTCTCCTGTCCTGTATACTGGGTGTAATCCTCAGTATCTGTATTATTCTGTATATATACACTGCACAGTACCACTTCTCCTGTCCTGTATACTGAGTGTAATCCCCAGTATCTGTATTATTCTGTATATATACACTGCACAGTACCACTTCTCCTGTCCTGTATACTGGGTGTAATCCTCAGTATCTGTATTATTCTGTATATATACACTGCACAGTACCACTTCTCCTGTCCTGTATACTGGGTGTAATCCTCAGTTTCTGTATTATTCTGTATATATACACTGTACAGTACCACTTCTCCTGTCCTGTATACTGCATGTAATCCTCAGTATCTGTATTATTCTGTATATATACACTGTACAGTACCACTTCTCCTGTCCTGTATACTGGGTGTAATCCTCAGTATCTGTATTATTCTGTATATATACACTGCACAGTACCACTTCTCCTGTCCTGTATACTGGGTGTAATCCTCAGTATCTGTACTATTCTGTATATATACACTGCACAGTACCACTTCTCCTGTGCTGTATACTGGGTGTAATCCTCAGTATCTGTATTATTCTGTATATATACACTGCACAGTACCACTTCTCCTGTCCTGTATACTGGGTGTAATCCTCAGTATCTGTATTATTCTGTATATATACACTGCACAGTACCACTTCTCCTGTGCTGTATACTGGGTGTAATCCTCAGTTTCTGTATTATTCTGTATCTATACACTGTACAGTACCACTTCTCCTGTCCTGTATACTGGGTGTAATCCTCAGTATCTGTATTATTCTGTATATATACACTGTACAGTACCACTTCTCCTGTCCTTTTTTCAGAGAGGTGGTTTTGAACTTTGATTTTCAGCATTTAAATGTTGCTTAATTTGATTATCCCTAATATGGAGTCATCACTTCCTTTCTGTACAGGTGATGACTTTCCCTTCACTGTGTATCTGACTGCTGGGACTCCACAATCCTGAGAAATGTGGCTTTGTGGATCACCATGTGAATGGAGATGTGGTAGATTGTACACTCTGCTGCACCATTCACATGTGGCTCTTCAAATAACTCCTTTAAGAAAGTGATGAGGCCATGGCAACTTAAAGGGAATCTGTCCGCTCCATAAAGCCCCCAGACTATCAATACCTGTCCCTGCACCTTCCTATTACTACTGTAACTATCCCTTTCTGTGCTAAATGTGCCCTGTGACTGTGTAATAAAAGCTTTTTATCACTCACTCATTAGTATGATAATGAACAGGGGGCTACCATTGCTAGACCCCCTGGGCGTTCTCTGTGTCCCATGGCCGCCTCCTGTATAGTTTATCATGCTCCGATGGGCGTGATGTTGACATCCAAATGTGCACCCCCGGCCCCCAGCCTGGCTAGCTCCGCTCTGCAGAATGGTGGGTATGACGCCGAGTGTTGTAATTTCCAGTACTCATCCATAGAGCTGCGCATTGCGCATGCTCTGTGGAGCATATTATGTTAGCTCATCACAGATATCATCACAGATGAGCTGACGTAATGTGCTTCGTAGAGCATGCGTACTGTGCAGCCTGAAGTCCAGCCTGCGGAGTGCCGGAAATGATGCGTTTGAGTGATAAAAAGCTTTTATTATGCAGACACAGGGCACATTTAGCACAGAAAGGATTAGAGAAGTAATAGGAAGATGCAGGGGCAGGTAGTGATAGCCTGGGGGGCTTAATGGAAGTGACAGGTTCTCTTTAAAAGCAAACTTCAATGATCGGGGCTAATGGGTGATATAGTGTGTGGGCTTGTGGGTTTGTTTTCCAGGGCTGCTTTCTGGTCCCAGTCCGGCCCTGCTGCTGGCCCTCTGCCAGTGACCAAAAATACATAAGAACCCCATATCACATTATGACATCAAATCCTAAGTCCTATTAAAACGCTTGTTAAAGAGTCAGTTATGACTTTTAGGATTGCTACCCTTAACAGGTGACACTTTCCTTTAACAAGGGGATCGAGCAAGGCAATATCCACCTTTCATTTTAGGGGCGACGGATCCCTTAAGGCCCAGTTACACACACACAGATAATTGTGCAGAGATTGTTCGCAGATCTCTGGTTGCTGTGAAATCATGGACACATTGTTTCATTTGTACACGGCCACAAACTGTAACAATGTGTCCATGATTTCACTGCAACCAGAGATCTGCGAGCAATCTCTGCACAATTATATGTGTGTGTAACTGTGTCTTTAAGGGCTCCGATCTCCCTGATTGACTACAGGACTAGTCCTGTTAAATATTTCTCCCCTGCCAGACAGCAGTCTGTCAGGATCCTTGGGGGAGTCAACCCCAGGGGGATCCACAGAAATACAGCCGGCAGCTGCACACATCTCACTGCACCCCCCTGCATAACAGCGGCGATGCAAAGAGTGCAATCTGACCCTCTCACCTCCACTGAAGGAGCAGTGATTGAGCACATAGCACCACATGATGCTCAACAGGAACATGCCGCTGCAGACAGCCACCATCCTCCCAGGGTCCTGTGTCCCATCCTGCTGTGGCTGCTCATTGCTGGGATGCACACCTCTGGTAAGATCGGGATGCGCTTCTGGACCATGATGATGGACCAAGGGTCCCCAAATCCAGGCCTCAAGGGCCGCCAACAGTGCATGTTTTTAGGATCTCCTTAGTATTGCACAGAGGTTGGAATCATTACCTGTGCAATACTAAGGAAATCCTGCACTGTTGGCGGCCCTCGCGGCCCTGGAGTTGGGGACCTCTGAGATGGACCATAGGGGCAGTTACTGCCACATACTTGTTGCGGGCCCCACTGTGCTCTCGGGCCTGCGCTTATCCAGGCCCCGGTCTGGGCCTCCACAACAGCACTGCCACGCCTATGACTGGCAGCCAGCGCTACCAATGACACAGGCTCCCCGCCCACCGAGCCTCTACACGGCCGCGTCACTGGCCTTCCTCCACCCACTCTCCATGACGTGGGACAAGGACACACCCTCTAAATGACGCGTGTTACAGACACACACCCTGGCGCGAATTATATCGCGTGCCTGGCAGTGCTCAGGTAGGGTACGCACACCATTTTTCCCAAAGAGCACACATACTATCACAGCTGGCTGGCACTATAGATCCCTTTTATCATGCTCCACTGATGCGACAGCTCCTCTGCCGCTGCACAAAGAACAAGGGGGACACAGAACCTGGGTAAGCTCCAATAGGAAACACCTCTCTGCAGCATTTCACCCACACCCCCTCTTACCAGTGTCTACCTTTGCCTTTAAAAGGTAAATCGCTTATTCCACTGCACTACCACATTTTGTTGTAACTTGGTACACTATGGCAGGTCCTAAACCATCCAAAAGATAATAAAACCCACACAGGGGTCATCTCATCATGTACCAACTGCCAGACTGCGCTCCCACGGGGACATGCTTTGCAACTTTGCTTAAATTGCGAGCTCTATGGAGCCTACCACTGCTGCAACACCCAGTATGTCTGACCCCCCTGCGTGGGCTCTGGCACTGATGCAATCGGTAGAGTCAATAGCCAGAATAATGCAGTCGTTCCCCATCCCCCTTACGGCCAGTGCCACAACCGGGATCGCTCTCTTCCCCCATCAGGCTCCTCACAAAGGGATTGGTCAGCATGCAGGGAACGTCTCCAGTCTAGGGCTCCCCCTGCAACCAGGAGACTGGCCCATACAAGTCCATCCCAAAGACACGCCGGCACCTATAGGTTCCACCTCTCGCTCTCCAGAGACCAGAGTGAATTACTCCCCGAAGGAGAACTCTGAGTCAGAATTGCCCCAGGACCTGGAGACGGCAGACACTCAAACAATTTTTGACAATCTCATTGAAGCCGTTAACAAAACACTACAAGTCAATGACGATCCTAGCACCGCTCCAGAGCACGCAGTGTCTTTTAAAAAGGAAAAAAAAATGCTCTCGTTGACTCTTTTCTAATCATCCTGAATTCAGGGACATAATTCAACGACATAGGGAGTGCCCAGACAAGCGCTCCGCAGGTCACAGACCTATTGAAGGTAGCTTCAGACCTGCGTAAAGAATGTGCTGAATCACCACCTGTTGATTCCCCAGTATCACGTCTAGCTAGCAGAACCCTCCTAACACTTTTGGATAGCTCATCTATCAAAGACCCCAACAACCGCCAAATAGATAACCTAGCGCGCTCGGTCTTTGAAACTTCAGGAGCAGCTCTTTCCTCCTCCTTCACCACTGCATGGGTCGCAAAAGTCATAGTATCTTGGACATATACTCTATGCTAAATTTTACAAGACCTCGATCTTTCACAAGAGGCAACAGACCTAATCGGCCATCTCTCAGTGGCTGGGGAGTACCTCTTACTCGCCTCCCTGGACACGACCAACTACTCCACGTTTACAGCATCTAACGCCATCTCCATTCACTGAACACTATGGCTCAGAGGATGGCATGTGGACTCCGCATCTAAAAGATCCCTTATAACCCTACCAAAGTGGTCGCCTATTCGAGGAAAAAGGAGATCAACTTATTTACAAAGTCACAGGATAAAAAGCAAATTTCTTCCCCAGCAAAAGCTTAGATGGCCCTTTCGCTGCCTACAGCAACAGTCACGAATTCGCCCCTCTCAGGACAACCGGATGGCACACCATACAGTGGCTCAACCACCAACACAATGTCACATCGCCATTGCCCTCGGTGGCCAGTGTTCCTGCCTCGGCCGCTAGGAGGAGCCGGATTCCTTCGGCTGGTGGCGCCAGTGATAGGAGGGCCTTGTCCTCATATGGAACTGCTCCCGCGACGTCTGCCTCTGTCGCTGAGCGCCGCTGTGTTTCCCCTCTGGGTGGTGTTGGTCGCAGAGGAGCGGGCCCTGCAGAGGTGTCCGTTAGGCGCAGCCTGCGTTCTTCTGTCAGAGGTGGGGTGGGTGGAGCCAGTCGTGCATCTCCATCTGGCCTGGTTCTAGGGGCGGTCCGGATGAGGTCATCAGGCTGTGAGCTCCAGCCTATGGGAGGTAACCGCGCCCTTCAAATACATTGGAGCCTGTCTTCAAGGCCGCCAGATATAGTTTTGGTTCCCCAGTGACATAGTGTGTGTTTGGTTTTGACTTTGACCTTTGCCTGGATTTTCGACTCTGTTACCGCCTGACGATTTTGTACCTTCGCTACCCTCTCGGTTTTGACTCTGACCTTTGCCTGGATTTTCGACTCTGTTACTGCCTGACGATTTTGTACCTTCGCTGCCCTCTCGGTTTTGACTCGGACTCCTGACTACGTTCTTCGGTTCCTGATTTTTCCCTTCCTTGACGACCTCCCTGCTCTGCTGCTCTCATAGGTAGCTACCTCCTGGGCTCCGCTGTAATTCCAGATCCCTGTATAGGGGTTAAGGGTCTCGGGGTTTCTCGGGGTGCTGCCTTACCAGCAGCTCAGCCTCACAGCGGATGGTCATCACACACAAGCGCAGGGCGGTCTCCCCACTGGGACAAAAGTACCCTGTTTTTATTCAAGACCAATCCTACCTGGAAAAACTGATCAAAACAAACTCGCTCTAAAGGCACTAGACCCCAAAGATATGCCACATGACTCCCCTCCCTAACCAATCGACACCAGCACAATAGGCGGATGTCTCCAACAGTTCCGCCACTCATGGCTCTGTTGTCCAATTGGGTCAGAGACCTGGTGTCGTCGGGATACAAAATAGAGTTCTTGTCCCGACCCCCAGCTCACTTTTGTCTCTCGCGCCCACCCAAAAAAAAAGCTTGTCTGTTTTTCAAAGCTATCAGTTCTCTATTTAAAACCGGTGTTATAACACTGGTACCAGAAACCGAAAAGTTCAAAGCATACTAATCAAAACTGTTCATCGTTTAAAAAAACAGATGGAACAGTACGCCCCTTCCTAGACCTCAAGTTCCTCAACAAATTTGTAAAAGTCTGACTATTCCAAAAGGAATCCCTATGCTCCGTGATCACGTCGATGGAGGAAGGAGAGTTCCTGGCAACCATCGACATCCAAGAAGCATATCTCCACATTCCCAGTTTTCCGCATCAAATCTGCAGTTCGCCATTCAAAAACGTCACTTCGAAACACTGCTTGTCGTCTCTTCCCTACCTCGGTGGGTTGGGGGCGCGCCAGGGTATTCCCTCGCAATTTCAGACTTTTATCACACTGATCCCAGTCGTAAAAAAAGCACTATCTATTATATAATTGCGAATGGGTTTTTTGCCCCTTCTGAGTCCACTTGCAATGCGAGTCGGCATGGTCATGTGGATACGCCCGAAGCATTGGCCGCGCAGCGGCCATTGCGAGCAGTTCTAAGGCGACTCGCTATGCCCGCGCAGCGGGCATGGCGAGTCGCCTTAGCAGCGGGAAGCATTGGCCGCGAAGCGGCCATTGCGAGTCAGAGACTCGCCCTTCTAGAATCCCGATGCATGTGCATCGGGCACCCAGCTAGTCATTATATAAAGACCTGACCCTTCCCCTGCTCTTTCAAAGTTCAGTTATATGACTAGGTAGGAGGTTGACTTGGGATTCTCGGTTACATGGGTGGACTGGTGCGCAGCTATGGTGGGAGTTCAGAGGGCAACTAGATGTGTCATCCATCTTGAAAACGTAAAGAAAATACACCTTAGATGGCACCTCTTACTGGTACAGCTGGCTAAATTTAATCCTGACGTTTCCCAGCTGTGTTGGAGACGGTGTGAAAGTAAGGGTATCTTTTCTCACATGTGGTAGACCTGTCCTAAAATAGCTGGGTATTGGGTGGTAGTTGAAAGTCTTTTTGGCTCGGTTACAGGGATCCGACAAACCCTACAACCTCAGTTGGCCCTTTTAAACATTGGCATAGTTCAGGTCCCCCAGGGAACTGAGAGGGGTGGTCTCATACATATAGCAGCTAGACTTTGTGTGGTGGCGGGGAGGAAATCCTGCTCCCTCCCCCCAACTTGAGTGATGTGGTAGCTAAGGTCAATTCCATTTTTCAACATTAATATTATTTAGCATTGGATCTGAGAAGTAGACGCTCATCTCAAGAGAGCTGGAAGATTTGGGCGGGTCACCCTCTTGCTGCACCTATTCCACAGAGGTGAGCGGGACCGCTCACATATATCGTTGTGCTCATATGTATGACAGCTTGCATTTGTAGGATTTCTTCCCCTCCCCCCTATGCTCTTTTCCCCCTCCTCCTACCCCATCCTCCCATTCCCCTCTATGCTCTTTTCCCTTACCTCCCACCCCATCCTCCCATTCCCCTCTTATTTGATTGGTATTGATGTTACAATGTCTTCACTGAGGTTTATGTTTAAAATTTCAAAAAAATGATAAATAAAAAGTCACTTCCAATTCACCGCGCTGCCTTTCAGCCTTGCAACCGCACCCAGAGTCTTCACAAAAGTCATGGCAGCTGTCATGACTATCCTCCATTCGTGAGGCGTGGTCGTCCTGACTTATCTAGACGACCTATTAATCAAAGGACCATCCTTTGAGGCTTGTCACGACAGTGTCCCTATAACAACGGACACGCTCTCTCGCGCCTAGGCTAGCTCATAAACATAGACAAATCATCCCCAACGTCGGCCCAAAAAATAACCTTTCTGGGGATGATCTTTGACACTGCATGAGGGTTAGTCATACTCCCTCAGGACAAGGCCACAGCAATTCACAAAGGAGTTTGCATTCTTTGTTGTTGATCACCTCACTTCATCCGCTTGGGCATGGGAGTCCTAGGCAAAATGGTAGCAGCAATGGAAGCAGTTCCCTTTGTTCGGCTACACTTCCGACCCTTGCAGCTTGCACTCCTTCCGGCTTGGGACAAAAGTCGCAGCAGCCTCGACCGCCGATGCCGCCTATCCCCGCAAGTCAAGAAGGCACTCAATTGGTGGATGCTGCCATCATCCCTCACCCAGGGAAAATCTTTTCTCCCATTCCAATGTCTAGTTGTCACCACCAACGCCAGACTTCTCGGCTAAAGGGGGTGTCCATTAACAGCACATGGCCCAAGGCCACTAGATGCCCCAGGAATCGCACCTCCCAATCAACTTTTGGAAATACAGGCAGTTTGCCTAGCCCTCCAACATTTCCACCACCTTCTAGCCAGTCGCCCCATCTGCATACAATCAGACAACGCCACAGCAGTGGCATACGTCAATCACCAGGGCAACACACGCAGCAAAGCTGCAATGCACGAAGTGGAACATATCATCCGCTGGGTCGAAACAACTCAGTCAGTCATATCAGCAGTCCACATCCCGGGAGTGGACAACTGGGCAGCAGCCTTCCTAAGCCGCCAAGGGCTGGCCTCAGGAGAATGGACTCTCCATCCAGAAGTCTTTCTACAAATTGTAGCTCTGGGGAACCCCGATGTGGACCTAATGACATCAAGGCTAAATACAAAAGTCCCTGCCTTTGTAGCCAGGTCCCTGGACCCTCTAACGCTAGGAGAAGACTCATTGGTCCTCCCATGGCGCCAATTCCAACTCCCATACGTCTTTCCCCTCTACCATTGATTCAATGAGTAATCAGAAAAATCAAAGCAGAAGGAGTCCCAGTAATACTCATTTCACCAGACTGGCCACAACGAGCGTGATACACAGAGCTCATGCAGCTCCTCGTCGACGTACCCTGGCAACTCCCAAATCGACCGGACCTCCTATCTCAGGGCCGCATTTGCCTTCACAACCGGGCCCTGTCTTTAAGGTGTGGCTGTTATCTTTGTCCTGTCTAGGAATCCTGGGTCCTGACCCAGGCAAACTTTTCACCAGAGGTCATAGCCACCATGGTTAATATTTGAAAACAGATATCCTCGCGCATCTATCAATGTACCTGGAAGATCTTCTTTCAATGGTGCAATGACTACAACCGTAACCCACTCCGTTTCTCCATCCCAACAATCCTGGAGTTCCTACAAACTGGCCTTAACTCAGGCCTATCACCCAGTTCCATCAAGGGCCAAATCTCCGCCCTATCTGTTATTCCAACGCAAGATTGCAACAAAACCATAGGTCAAAATATCATTTGCTTGTTGTGGAGTCGTTGCTGCGTCGGTTCACGATATCTGTACATGTGACACCTCACCAGCAATCATTGAAATCGTTCCAGCGATCTAGGTCAAGTCGGATTGTTGGTCAGATCGCTGAGACATTGAAGCGTGTAATCCGGTCTTTTATACCATATTACATTAACATGTCCTCCTACTGCTTTAGTACTAAACTGGTTTCCTACTCCTACCGGTGGGTGTATACTGCAAGGAGGAGGACTTAAGTTTTATATTTACTTAGTGTCAGCCTCCTAGTGACAGAAAAGCATACAACCATGGTCCTGTGTCCCCAATGATGAACTCTGAGAAAAGGATTTTATGGTGACTACACAAAAATCTCTGTTTTGCCACTAAGAAAGCAGTGTTTGCGTTAAAATAAAAATGTCACGGCCAGAATAATCCAATCTATAATACTCACTTTATTACTTCCATATGTGAACAATGCGAAAACCATAAAAGCCGACAAAAATGTTTCTTTTTTCCCTATCACCCATGACAGCACCACATGAGAGAGAGGATCTGCCCCTCCAGGACTGGAAACCCACTAAAATAAAAGAGCGGTTCTTCTCCTTTGTATCTGTATGATTTCCTGTCATGGAGTGAAGGAGACCCACACATGGCTGTGTCATGGGCAGCTGAAGATTATATCCTGAGGCTGGGGACCAGTATAGAAGAGCGGTACTCACTGAAGCTTCAACGGCATCCCTCCACAGCTCAGCTGATACTGGGACTGGGTGGGGACCTGGAGCACAAAGGCTTGGTCACCTCATTGCCCTGAAACGGGTGCACACGCACGGCACCCTTGGGGTGTTTTCTATCGCGTGCACACCAGTGAAGATAAGGACGCCGGAAGGAGGTGTCTGCATGAACAAGAACGCCCCAAGATGGCAGCACCCTGCAACCAGCAGTCTCCTGGCGGGGGGAGGTCTCCTGTTCGCCAGAGGAGTTAAATTGAGCAATGGCAGACCAGAATAGGGAAGCATAATTTGCTTTCACAGTATGGAAGACAAACACTCACCTAAGATACAGCATCCGCCCAGACAAGATATGCCTCGGCGAGATAATGGTACGTCACCTAGCCCTTCCATGCAGGCTAGCCATCATTCAGATGAATCTGCCAGCCTACCAGCGGCGCAGCTCCTGCCTCCTGAACTGGTGCAGTGAGTAATCTACAGTGTTGGCCAAAAGTATTGACACCCTGCAATTCTGTCAGATAATACTCAGTTTCTTGCTGAAAATGATTGCAATCACAAATTTAATTTGTCTTCAATGAAAAAAACAAAAGAGAATGAAGTAAAAAGCAAAACATCGATCATTTCACACAAAACTCCAAAAATAGGGCCAGACAAAAGTATTGGCACCCTCAGCCTAATACTTGGTTACACAACCTTTAGCCAAAATAACTGCGATCAACCGCTTCCAGTAACCATCAGTGAGTTTCTTACAATGCTCTGCTGGAATTTTAGACCATTCTTCTTTGGCAAACTGCTCCAGGTCCCTGATATTTGAAGGGTGCCTTCTCCAAACTGCCATTTTTAGATCTCTCCACAGGTGTTTATGGGATTCAGGTCTGGACACATTGCTGGCCACCTTAGAAGTCTCCAGTGCTTTCTCTCAAACCATTTTCTAGTGCTATTTGAAGTGTATTTTGGGTCATTGTCCTGCTGGATGACCCATGACCTCCGAGGGAGACCCAGCTTTCTCACACTGGGCCCTACATTATGCTGCAAAATTTGTTGGTAGTGTTCAGACTTCATAATGCCATGCACACGGTCAAGCAGTCCAGTGCCAGAGGCAGCAAAGCAACCGCAAAACATCAGGGAACCTCCGCCATGTTTGACTGTAGGGACCGTGTTCTTTTCTTTGAATGTCTCTTTTTTTCTCCTGTAAACTCTATGTTGATGCCTTTGCCCAAAAAGAGAGAACATTCTTCCAAAACGTTTTAGGCTTTCTCAGGTAAGTTTTGGCAAACTCCAGCCTGGCTTTTTTATGTCTCAGGGAATGAAGTGTTGTCTTCCTGGGTATCCCACAGTACAGTCCCTTTTCATTCTGACGCCGATGGATAGTACGGGTTTACACTGTTGTACCCTCGGACTGCAGGGCAGCTTGAACTTGTTTGGATGTTAGTCAAGGTTCTTTATCCACCATCCGCACAATCTTGCGTTGAAATCTCTTGTCAATTTTTCTTTTCCATCCACATCTAGGGAGATTAGCCACAGTGCCATGGGCTTTAAACTTCTGGATGACACTGCGCACGGTAGACACAGGAACATTCAGGTCTTTGGAGATAGACTTGTAGTCTTGAGATTGCTCATGCTTCCTCACAATTTGGTTTCTCAAGTCCTCAGACAGTTCTTTGGTCTTCTTTCTTTTCTCCATGCTCAATGTGGTACACACAAGGACACAGGACAGAGGTTCAGTCAACTTTAATCCATGTCAACTGGCTGCAAGTGTAATTTAGTTATTGCCAACACCTGTTAGGTGCCACAGGTAAGTTACAGGTGCTGTTAATTACACAAATTAGAGAAGCATCACATGATTTTTCTAACAGTGCCAATACTTTTGTCCATCCCCTTTTTTATGTTTGGTGTGGAATTATATCCAATTTGTCTTTAGGACAATTCTTTTTGTGTTTTTTTCATTGAAGACAAATTAAATAAAGATAGTAATACCAAAGAATTTGTGATTGCAATCATTTTAAGGAAGAAACTGAGTATTATCTGACAGAATTGCAGGGGTGTCAATACTTTTGGCCAACACTGTACATGAATTTATAATATAGATTACTCAGGGAACCCGTCCTTTTCTCTTTCTACAGGGTAAACCTAAGAAAATGCTGTGTAAAAGAAAGAACAAGGAGTGGGCTTTGTGTAAGGCTATATGCACTCTGTGCGTTTTTGGTCTGTTTTTGCTCATCAGTTTTTCTAGCCAAAACCAGGAGTGGGTAATTGTAAGGAATAAAGCAATATTCTTACAAGTAGCCATCTTGTTCAGATAGCATTATACCTCACTCCCAGGAGGGCTAGTCAACTCTCCCAGAGTATGCTCATTAACCTGAGGAAATTATCTTCTTGGCCCCACATAGTGCTCCTACAAAATGGAGATTAGGGGACAATGAAATCTCCTTGCCAGTATCCAAAAGGATGACCACCTGGGGATTTCCCAGCTAGGTGTGAGAATGATTTTCCTTCTACCTGCAGACTCACTAGAAGAGTCAATTATAGCCCAGACTCCCCGACTCCAGAATCATTGTTCCAAATTATGAATGTATTAAAGGGATCCTGTCACCCCCAAAACACCTCTAAACCTATTAAAAGCTGTCCCTACAGCATATTAACACTTTCCCTACACTCCTTTTACCTCCTAAATGCAGCAAGTGACATTGAAGAAAAACGTTATTCTAGTACCTCATTAGTGATGATAATGAGTGACTATGCTATTCATAGTCACTCATCCAGGCTGCCCCTCTTCTTCATATCACGCCTGAATAGGCGTGATGTACATGGCAGATTCAAATTGCCGCCTCCCTGCGCGCCTCCCATCTCTCCCATAGCGTCCGGGCTGCAGTGTGGCTGGGTGACGCGATCCGCGTCATTCTCGGCGCCGGGTGACGTATTTACACCGGCGCCGCGCTGTCAGCTTCAAAATGCGCACTGCGCATGCGCATGGGCATGCGCAGTGTGCATTTTGAAGCTGACAGCGCGGCGCCGGTGTAAATACGTCACCCGGCGCCGAGAATGACGTGGATCGCGTCACCCAGCCACACTGCAGCCCGGACGCTATGGGAGAGATGGGAGGCGCGCAGGGAGGCGGCAATTTGAATCTGCCATGTACATCACGCCTATTCAGGCGTGATATGAAGAAGAGGGGCAGCCTGGATGAGTGACTATGAATAGCATAGTCACTCATTATCATCACTAATGAGGTACTATAAAAACGTTTTTCTTCAATGTCACTTGCTGCATTTAGGAGGTAAAAGGAGTGTAGGGAAAGTATTAATATGCTCTAGGGACAGCTTTTAATAGGTTTAGAGGTGTTTTGGGGGTGACAGGATCCCTTTAAATATGTTAGCAATATACAACCCCCACTGTTGGAATCGTGATGCTTAGCTGCACCCAGCTATCTCTTCCGATTCCTTCTAGCACTCCCCGTTGAGCAAAAACATAGAATGGGGAGTACAAGCCAGCTAGAGAACCCATGTTTGGTCTCCACTTGTAGTGCAGAGCCCACTGGGTCTGATGGTACCCAGGCTGTTCCACTCGGACTCCCCGATGGAAAGTTGTGACCCATAATAACTTTTTGATATCTCATGTCCCGACTCAAGGGGTGGGAGTTATGAGACAGACCAGAGGCAGGTGATGGGTATGTAATATTTTAATAATAACTACATAACTAATATCTAGTGGGCTGATTGGGCGATTAAATACAGGGGCGAAACTACCGTGGTGCAGCTGGTGCATGTGTGCATGTCTGGCTGGGTGTGCATGTGTGTGTGTGTGCCTGGCTGGGTGTGCATGTGTGTGCATGCCTGGCTGAGTGTGCAGGTGTGTGTGCGCTTGGCTGAGTGTGCATGTGTGTGTGCCTGGCTGAGTGTGCATGTGTGTGTGCCTGGCTGGGTGTGCATGTGTGTGCATGCCTAGCTGAGTGTGCATGTGTGTGTGCCTGGCTGAGTGTGCATTTGTGTGTGCCTGGCTGGGTGTGCATGTGTGTGTGCCTGGCTGGGTGTGCATGTGTGTGTGCCTGGCTTGGTGTGCATGGCTGGGTGTGTGCGTGTGTGTGTGCCTGGCTGAGTGTGCATGTGTGTGCGTGCCTGGCTGAGTGTGCATGTGTGTACGTGCCTGGCTGAGTGTGCACGTGTGTGTGTGCCTGGCTGAGTGTGCATGTGTGTACGTGCCTGGCTGAGTGTGCATGTGTGTGCGTGCCTGGTTGAGTGTGCATGTGTGTGTGCGCCTGCCTGAGTGTGCATGTGTGTACGTGCCTGGCTGGGTGTGCATGTGTGTGTGTACACTCCTTGGAGGAGGGCTTAGTTGTAGTGAGGAGTAGGGAGGGGTGGCAACAGGAGTCACTTAGTTAGACAGAGTCAAACGGTGAGAGAAAGTGAGTCTGCTGACAGCCTTCGGGCTGTGTATACATCCCGCAGCAGTCACTAATGTGCATACAACCCTCAGCAGCATTTAATGTGCATACTTCTCCCAGCAGTCTCCATTGTGCATTTGCTGGGAGATTACAGTGCCGCCGCGGCCGCCGACTGCCCGCAGCATCGCTGTGACATTCGCTCCCCCGTGTGGTGCTGTCGGGTTTGAGCTGCGCCACACACCCGCAGCTTTATTGTGACATTGAGTCCCCGGGGGGGGGGGGGGCCCGAAAAATTTCTTGCACCGGGGCCCACTACAGTCTGGGTCCGCCCCTGATTAAATATATACATTTGATCTTGAGTTGTTCGTTTGTCTTGATCACGAATTCCCATGTCCGTGTGCTCGTTTAAAGAGGACCTGTCAACGAACTGAGCGTTACCGTGCCCGGCTTGGTGGCAAGTTACCCTCGGACCGTATTCTGTTCTGAGTGCAGTTGGCCTGAGGAGGAATACTCCACCCTTCCCTTAACTCCCCCCCCTGCTCCTATTCTTGTTTTATCCCCCATACTCCCCCTTCCTAAGTAAGTTCGGTATCCTCCTTCCACTCCCCCACTCCCCAACCCTGCCACTCCTCACCACTCCTCTCTCGACTTACAAGTCTTATTAGACTCTCTCTTTTCTTTCAAAACTTTGGTTTTCTGCTCTCTGAATCTTTTAAACCTGCTTTAAATAGGTATCAGGCTCTATAGTAGCCTTGTGCAGGATTATTGTGCTGGACTACTGGGGACCTATCCCTTAGTCCCATAATTTCCTTTTTCTTTACTCTATGATACTACTGTATTTTTTATATGCCCGATGTTATTGTATTACTGCATGGAAACTATGCTATCTACGGGCTTGTCTTGATTTTCTTGTTTTGATTTTTGTTGTTTATACATACTTAAATATTCTTGAAATAAAGAATTATAAAAAAAATAAAGAGGAGCTGTCACCCCCCTGGTGCATGGCAATCTAAATGCACCACTGAATGCAGCATGCCTGCTGCATTCAGGGAAGGGCTCCCCCATGTCTCTAGCCCCCCTGTGCACTGAGATATACACTTTATAAATCTTACATTTACTGAGTCAAGAGGGCATTCCTTATTCTGGAGTCATAGCTGGCACGGAGATTTTTCCCTGCCTCCGGCTGCTCTGCACCGCCTCATGCTGCTCTGTTCCTCCTCCTTATTGTGGCCGCCCCCCTTCCTTGCCTGCGCCGACATCTAACCTACTGTTCTCACGAAGGCGCATTGCGAGGACGTGACGTCAGCTGCCGTTTCCCGTCCTGACTGTGCGCCTGCGAGAAAACAGAAGGTTAGACGTTGGCGCTGGCGAGGAGGGGGGCGGACACAATAAGGAGGAGGAAGAGAGGAGCAGGAGGCCACGCTGAGCGGCCGGTGCAGGGAAAATCCTCTGTGCCAGCCTTGACTCCAGAATAAGGAATGCCCTCCTAACTCAGTAAATGTAAGATTTATAAAGTGTATATCTCAGTGCACAGGGGGACTAGAGACATGGGGGAGCCCTTCCCTGAATGCAGCAGGCATGCTGCATTCAGTGGTGCATTTAGATTGCCATGCACCAGGGGGGTGACAGGTCCTATTTAACCTGGGTTGGTTTCTGACGCAATATAAGCCCGATCACGGTCTGGACTTATATCAAACGAGGAATTGTTGGCAGCAATTATTGCTTGGGGTTATTCAGGGCCTTTATCAGTGACGGCGTGGCAGTTATTATACAACCCCTGGCAAAAATTATGGAATCATCTGGCTCGGAGGATGTTCATTCAGTTGTTTAATGTTGCAGAAAAAAAGCAGATCACATAAATGGTACAAAACTAAAGTAATTTCAAATGGCAACTTTATGGCTTTAAGAAACACTAAAAGAAATCAAGATTAAAAAAATGTGGTGGTCAGTAAGGATAATTTTTTTCAGACCAAGCAGAGGGAAAAAATTATGGAATCATGAAAAACAAACACACAAAAGAACACTAATACATCACTAGTATGTTGCACCACCTCTGGCTTTAATAACAGCTTGCAGTCTCTGAGGCATGGACTTAATGAGTGACAAACAGTACTCTTCATCAATCTGGCTCCAACTTTCTCTGATTGCTGTTGCCAGATCTGCTTTGTAGGTTGGAGCCTTGTCATGGACCATTTTCTTCAACTTCTACCAAAGATTTTCAATTGGATTGAGATCTGGACAATTTGCAGGCCATAACATTGACCTTATGTGTCTTCTCTCAAGGAATGTTTTCACAGTTTTTGCTCTTTGGCAGGATGCATTATCATCTTGAAAAATTATTTCATAATCCCCAAACATTCTTTCAGTTGATGGGATAAGAAAACTGTACAGAATATCAATGTAAACTTGGGCATTTTTTCAAGATGTAATGACAGCCATCTCCCTAGTGCCTTTACCCTGACATGCAGCCCCAAATCATCAATGACTGTGGAAAATTGCATGTTCATTCCGGGCAGTCATCTTTACACACTGTGTTCCAAATTATTATGCAAATTGGTTTTAAGTGTCATAGGGTTTTATTTTTATTTTTTTCAATAAAACCCATTGATGGTATTGTGTCTCAGGGTTCTTTGGATCATTGAAATCAATCTCAGATATCTGTGATAATTAGTTTGGCAGATGAACCCAATAAAAGGAAAACTGGGTGTTCCACAATATTACGCAGGCCACAGTTTTCAAGTAACATGGGACAGAAAAAGGATGTCTCTGCTGCTGAAATGCAACAAATAGTGCAATAACTTGGACAAGGGATGAAAACATTTGATATTGCACGAAAACTTAAGTGTGATCATTGTATTGTGAAGAGATTTGTGGCTGATTCTGAGCACAGATGTGTTCGTGCAGATAAAAGCAGAATGAGGATGGTTTCTGCAAGGCAAGTTCATCAGATTATAAGAGCAGGGCCAAATCAATGATGAGGCAATGTGAGTGGCCTGATTCAGGCGGCGCCACCTGCTGGTGAAGGAAGGGGCGGCATCTGCAGGGGGTGCTCATGTTCTCCTGCACGGCGCGGGAAGAAGTGAGAGCCGACAAAGATCAGAGAGCAGCCTCCTGTGCTGAGATACCGATGATAAGAAGCTCCAGGTCACAAGGTGACAGGGAGTGAGGGGGCTGGGACCTGGGGGCTGGGGCCCAGGGGCTGTGAGCATGTGAAGCTGCACATGTACAAACAGCACAGAGGACTGTGTGAGGTACCTGTATAATCTGTGTGTGAGATTTGTGTGAGCTGTGTGTGTATTGTGTGAGCTGTGTGTGTGTGTTGTGTGAGCTGTGTGTGTATGTGTGTGTTGTGTGAGCTGTGTGTGTTGTGTGAGCTGTGTGTGTGTGTGTTGTGTGAGCTGTGTGTGTGTGGTTGTGTGAGCTGTGTGTGTATGTGTGTGTTGTGTGAGCTGTGTGTGTTGTGTGAGCTGTGTGTGTTGTGTGAGCTGTGTGTGTGTGTTGTGTGAGCTGTGTGTGTATGTGTGTGTTGTGTGAGCTGTGTGTGTGTGTGTTGTGTGAGCTGTGTGTGTGTTGTGTGAGCTGTGTGTGTTGTGTGAGCTGTGTGTGTGTTGTGTGAGCTGTGTGTGTTGTGTGAGCTGTGTGTGTTGTGTGAGCTGTGTGTGTATGTGTGTGTTGTGTGAGCTGTGTGTGTTGTGTGAGCTGTGTGTGTGTGTTGTGTGAGCTGTGTGTGTGTGTGTTGTGTGAGCTGTGTGTGTGTGTTGTGTGAGCTGTGTGTGAGCTGTGTGTGTGTGTGTGAGCTGTGTGTGTTGTGTGAGCTGTGTGTGTTGTGTGAGCTGTGTGTGTGTTGTGCTAGCTGTGTGTTGGTGTGAGCTGTGTGTGTTGTGTGAGTGTGTGTGTGTTGTGTGTAGCTGTGTGTTGTGTGAGCTGTGTGTGTGTTGTGTGAGCTGTGTGTGTGCTGTGTGTGTTGTGTGAGTTGTGTGTGTTGTGTGAGCTGTGTGTTGTGTGTGAGTTGCATGTGTGTGTGTGAGCTGTGAGTGTGAGCTGTCTCTGAGTGTGAGCTGTCTCTGAGTGTGAGCTGTGTCTGAGTGTGAGCTGTGTGTGAGTTGCGTGTCTGTGAGTTGCGTGTCTGTGTGTGAGCTATGTGTGAGTTGTGTGTGTGAGCTGTGTGTGAGTTGTGTGTGAACTGTGTGTGTTGTGTCTGTGAGTTGCGTGTCTGTGTGTGGGAGTTGTGTGTGTGTGAGCTGCGTGTCTGTGTGTGAGCTGTGTGTGAGTTGTGTGTGTGAACTGTGTGTTGTGTCTGTGTGTGAGTTGCGTGTCTGTATGTGGGAGTTGTGTGTGTGAGCTGTGTGTGAGTTTTGTGTGGGAGCTGTGTATGAGTTGCTTTGTGTGTGTGTGTGTTTAGATATCTTTTGAGTGAAGTGTGTGTATATACACTTCTGCAGCATCCATATGCTGTGTATATGATGTGTACCTGCTGAGCATCTGTTATATAACTAAGACATGTATGATGTGTGTGTCTGTGTGAGTATATGATGTGTATGTAATGAGCGTGTGTTGTCCAGTATATCTGTGATGTATACATGTGTATATATAGTGTAATTTAACCTCTTCACTACCTTTGAAGTACATATATGTCAAAGCTTGTATTCTCACCTTTGATACCGGCTCACATGCTCAGCACGCTTCAGGTTGCAGGACTGTGTCTGCCTACAGGACCATCCCTCTGCCAGCCATTGTGTGTCTGTATGGTTGAGCCAATCCTGCCATTATCATTAATGACCCTTGTTCTGGATTCGTCCGTGTGGTCCTTGTGTGTGATGGCGCTGACATACATGTGTTTGAACAACTTTTTTTCTATTTCTCTAAATTAAAATATCCACTATTGTCCTCATTTCATTTTACAGGGTAGATATAAATCTGTGCAAACTAGATTTATTTCTACCAATTGAAAAAAGACTTTCTGGGGGATGGGGGGGCGCCATTTTGCAGTTCGCCTCAGGCAGCACAGAGGCTAGGTTCACCCCTGTATAAGAGCAGCTGCTAAAAAGGCCTTACAAACCAACAAACAGATATTTGAAGCTGCTGGTGCCTCTGGAGTCCCTCGAACCTCAAGGTGTAGGATCCTTCAAAGGCTTGTTGTGGTGCATAAACCTACTATTCGGCCACCCCTAAACAGTGCTCACAAGCAGAAACAGTTGCAGTGGGTCCAGATATACAGTACATGAAGACTAATTTTCAAACAGTCTTGTTTACTGATGAGTGCTGAGCAACTCTGGATGGTCCAGATGAATAGAGTAGTGGATGGTTGGTGGATGCCACCATGTCCCAACAAGGCTGCAACGTCAGCAAGGAGGTGGAGGAGTCATATTTTGGGCTGGAATCATTGGGAAACAGCTGGTAGGCCCCTTAAGGTTCCTGAAGGTGTGAAAACGACCTCTGCAACGTATATAGAGTTTCCAACTGAGAACTTTCTTCCATGGTACAAAAAGCTAAAACGTGCCTTTAGGAGCAAAATCATCCCCATGCATGTCAATGCACCATCTCATGCTACAAAGAATACCTCTGGCCATTGGCTGCTATGGGCATAAAAGGAGATAAACCCATGGTGTGGCCACCATCTTCCCCTGACCTCAACCCTATAGAGAACCTTAGGAGTATAATCAAGCAAAAGATCTATGAGGGTGGGAGGCAGTTCACATCAAAACAGCAGCTCTGGGAGGCTATTCTGACATCATCCAAAGAAATACAAGCAGAAACTCTCCAGAAACTCACAATATCAATGGATGCTAGAATTGTGAAGGTGATATCAAAGTAGGGTTCCTATGTTAACGTGTAACTTGGCCTTTTAGGATGTTTTGGAGTTAAATAGCTTTTTATTTCAGTGAATGTGACCTGTTAATGCTGCAAATTCAACAAATAAGCATTTTCAGTTCTTTAAAACATATCAAATGTTTACAAACTCTAATGTGCGTAGTAATTTGGAACAGTGCTTTTAGAGTTTTTTTAAATTTTGAAAATTATACTGTTATCATAGGGAGATTTCTTCAATAAAATTTGATATATACTCTTTTTTTTTTTTTTTTTTTTTCAGTAAATATATTTATTGAGATTTTCAACAGTAAAAACAATAGAAAGAACCAGTACAATGTCCAGGACTTAATACAGAGAGACATTACGTCCCGAAGAGAGCAGCACAGGAGTAGTCCAATAAGGACACTAACACCTAAAGGGTACATGTTTCCCATCTTAGGAATCACCTCTTGACAAGGACCTTATATAAAGAATATAGAACCTATGAAAAGGCAATTGTGGAAATAAAAAAAGAGGAAAGAGAAAAAAGGGGTAGGGGAGAAGGGGAGTAAGGAAGGAGAGGGGGGGTAAGGGAGACCCAGCAATTTAAACGCCCACGAGTTGACAATTACGAATATGTACGCAGCCAAGTAAGGAACCCTGTGCTCTCCTTGAAGGACTGCCAGAGGAACCAGGTGCGTCCCTGTTCATATGCGGCATCACCATCACCCGCCACCAGTGACTCCAGACGATGTAATCTATCCATTTCAGCTATCCATTCCACCGTGGAGGGGACCTCAGTGGACCTCCAATGCCGGGGAATAACTGCTCTGGCAGCTATTAGGCAGAATCTCAGAATCCCTTTTTGACGGAAACTATCGAAGTGGGTATCAGGGACAGTAGGGCCATTTGGGGAGACGGTTCGTGACGGACCCCAGTCATCAAATGAAAGGCATCGAAAACTGAGTTCCAGAAGGGTTGCAGGGGACCGCAGGACCACCAAATATGAAGCATAGAGCCCGTGGCAGAGCCACATCTCCAGCAGGCGTCCGAGATCTCCGGGTTAATCCTGTGGAGAAGGGTGGGACACCTGTACCAGCGTGTCAGTAATTTATAATTCCTCTCCTGCGCCTGACTGGACATTGTCATCTTATGTGCAAGAGTAAAGATTTTCAAACTATCCGCCTCAGAAAAGGTGATCCCCAGGTCCCTCTCCCAAGCCTCCATAAATCCAAGCGTGGTAGGGGGAAGTGAATTCAAGACCAGGCCGTAGAGCACCGAAACCACGTGAGAGGGACCCTCGGTAGGGAGCATCAGGGACTCAAATGGCGTCAGCGCCCCCATCAGCACACTGGAGAGAAAGCTTCGCAATTGCAGAAACTCTAGCCAGGACAGCGGTGTTGTAAGACCAGGGCCCCATAACCCCCGCACGCTGGAGAGCCTCGCAAGCTTATCCTTCACCTGACCCAGTCCCACCCCATCAAGTTGACCAACACAGATACGTAGACCTATTCATTGCTGGGGGAAAGGCCAGATTGTCAAAAAGGGGACTCAGTCTGCTCAATCGAGAGGTCAGGCGTAATTTCACATAGGATCTATCCAAAAACTTCAAAACAATCTGTGTGAGTGGAGCAAAACTCGACACAGGTGGGTGTCCGGTCCCCCCCAGCCAAGGCAACCAGTACAAAGAAGAGGGCGATAAAAGTTTCTCCAAGAGCACCCACTGTTTCTGAGCATCACTGAACCTCCAGTCAACAATCCTAGAGAGCAAGACTGCCTGATAATAACGTTTAAAATCAGGAAGACCTACATCCCCTTTAGTCTTGGGTCTCACTAGTACTGAGAACCGACTCCGTGGTTTCCTAGTACCCCAAATAAAGCAATTGATAGCCGATTGCAGGCGCCTGAAAAAGCAATCCGGAACCTGCACTGGAGCTGTCTGAAAGAGATAGAGGAATCGGGGTAAAATATCCATTTTAATCACTCCCACCCGACCGAACCACTATAACTGAGGTTTGCTATACCGTTTAAGGTCCAAGATGGTTTTCTGCAGGAGCGGGACATAGTTCAGAGCATATGTTGCGCTAATGTCAGCTGGTATTAAGACTCCTAAATATTTTAAGGCATTGGTCTGCCACTTAAATGAGAAGGACGCCTGGAGCCGAGAGACTAGATCATCAGGCAGGGAGATATTGAGCGCCTCCGTCTTGGAGTAGTTTACTCTAAAATTTGAGACCTCCCCGAACCTACGGAACTCCCTGAGGAGTACAGGGAAAGCCACAGTCGGGTTGGCAATGTATAGCAATAAATCATCCGCATACAGGGATATCTTAAACTCATGTTGGCCAATCCGTAGACCCTCAATATCAGGTGTCTTCCGTAATGCCACTGCCAGATGCTCCATCGCAAGGATATAAAGTAAGGGGGAGAGGAGCAACCCTGACGGGTCCTGTTTCTTATGTCAATGGGCGGGGAAAGGGTGCCATTCCCTCTAAGACGGGCCGTAGGCCTATGATACAGAGCAAAAATCCTCTCTAACATGGTAGGTCCCACTCCCAGTTGCTTCAGGGAGGCACGTAGAAAGGTCCAGCCTAGGCGATCTAACGCCTTCTCAGCGTCAATAGATAATAAGCATGCTGGTACCTTCCCCGTGCGCATGTACAAAGTTAGAAGCAACGTCTTCACCGTGTTATCCTTGGCCTCCCTGTGTGGTACAAAGCCCACCTGATCACTATGGATGGACCCAGGGAGAATAGGGTTCAGTCTACCAGCTAACACTTTCGCGAACACCTTCACATCCACATTAATGAGGGATATGGGCCTATAGCTTGCACATAATAGGGGATCTTTTCCCAGTTTAGGAATCACGGTGATTGTGGCCATCAACGTTTGGGGGGCAAAGGGGCAGCTGGCCGAAATGGAGTTAAACAGTTTGGTCATGAAGGGGACCAGGGAATTCGCATATAACTTATAGAAGGCGGCGGAGAATCCATCAGGACCAGGGCTTTTACCATTAGCCAAAGATTTTATTGTGTCTAAAACCTCTTGTTCCGAGAGGGGACTCTCCAGGGCCTCAGACTCCTCCACCGACATAGGCGGGAGCTCAGTGTCCCGGATGTAGTCGTCCACCCGTGCTTGAAACTCGGAAGGGGACATATCAGACAACGGGCCGCTTAAATTGTAGAGAGAGTCATAATATGCTCTGAATGAGTCCACAATCTCCTCAGGAAAATGGACCAGTTCACCCGCAGCAGACCTCATGGTAGGGATATAAGTGGTGGGGGCACGGGGGTGTAAAAACCTCGCAAGAGCTCTCCCGGGTTTATCAGAGTACTTGTACAGAAATTTATGAAAGCGGTCCCTCTGTCATGCTAACGTCGTGTCCAACAAGGCACTCAACTCACAGCGTGCCCGGAGGAGATCAGCCAGCACCCCAGCATCTCTAGTCCGTTTATGATCCAACTCCAGAGTTTGGATACGAGTCAACAAACCCACAATGTTAGTCTCCCTCTCTCTCTTCAGCCGGGCCCCCTGTTGTATGAATACTCCCGTATAACTCCTTTCAAAGCCTCCCATTGGTATGGGATGGCCGTGGGGTCATGTTTGTGAAAATCTAGAAAGTCCAAGATTGCTGTTCGCACGGCCGCCTGACACGTTAGATCTCCAAGGAGACCAGGGTTTAAGGACCGGGTCCATTCTCTCGGAGACAGGCTCGGCAGCCGAAGGGAGAGCAAAACTGGGGCATGGTCTGACCACAACATCGTGTCGATGTCAGACTTTGGGTCAAGAGACAGGAAGGAGCCCATGGCTGACCAAAAAATAATCCAATCTACTATAGGAATTATGAACTGTGGAGAAGTAGGTATAATCCCGGGTAGTGGGGTGTAGTAACCTCCACACATCTACCAACCTTGAGTCTGTCAGGGCCCGCTGTAATCTCTCCAGCTATTGAGAGGGACACCGCCGACCTGCCCGAAGAGGAATCCACAGCGCGGTCCAACACCATATTGAAGTCCCCTCCCATAATCACATAGCCTTCCGCAAAGGCCGAGAGGTCCTGTAGGTACTTTCTGCACGCTCGGACCTGGTCTTGATTGGGAAGATAAATGTTAGCTATGGTGAACAAATCATGGGCAATTTTAAGCTTCAAAAACACAAATCGACCATTAGAATCAGCTTTAGAGGCAACTACTTGAGCCTGTAAAGACTTGTGCAATGCAATGCTGACTCCTTTAGACTTGGAGTCAGAGTTACTTCCATGGAACCACTGTGTGTAGTATTTATGGTTAAGCTTAGGGATTCTGTCTGATCGGAAATGTGTCTCCTGCAGCAGAAGTATGTCAACCCGTTTCTTATGCATACCGTATAAAACCTTCGATCGCTTTTCTGGGACATTAAACCCCCTGACATTAAGCGAGCAGAGTTGTAGGGATGCCATAGGAACTATCGGGCCTGCGGGTGGTACAATCGGGTCGGAAAGGAGTGGGAGGGGTGGGAAGTGGGGAGAGATGGAAACAGAGAAAGTAAAGCACCAAGGAAAGAGAGTAGTTCAGCCGGAAGACAGGGTTCCGACCAAAAAGAAAGAGAAAAACCAGGAAGCCACTAGGCCTCAAGGGTACAGGACAATATCAGAGAAAACTCTGAGAAGTAGTGTCAGAGACACACCCTAGTGGGGGAGGTGATTGAGCAGAGAACAACCAGCCGAGCCCCTGCAGCAAAAAAGAAAAAATCCAACTCTACTCAATAGGCCCATGACCCTGGTAACATAAACATTGTTAACGAACATAACAGCGGATCATGGGCCAAGTACATTTGTCGAAATGAGCAGAGTCACAACAAGCCCCCGAAGGGGTATCATCAAAAGTCATATTTCAGGAGAAAGAGCGGCGTTAGCCAACATAGAGTAACATTAGCACATTAATGCGGTAGTGCAACAGTTGAGCACAGTACATGAGGAGTCAATTGAAGTAGGTGGACATTCATAAATAGAAATGTCACCGCTATGAAACATTCGGCTCTAATCCATCCATAATAAACAGACTAAAGCAAAGTCACGACCAAGCCCCCGTGGGAGTCCGGCAACATGGAGGGACAAAGTAGGCGGCAAGAAAGCAAAAAGAGAAAAAGGGCAGTAGTGATCATAAGGTCTGAATTAGGTGATCAAGTGTCATCAGCATGAGTAATGGAGGCAAGTCTACGGCGAGAGCCCCGTTTCCTCTTTCCCAGCGACCCGGCGGGGGGTCCTCCAGTACGGCGTGGGCCCCATAGGTCAGACGCAGTAAGGCGAGGCCAGTCTCCCAATGTGACCATGGGCAGGCCCAGTTCAGCGGTGAAGTTCTGGAGATCTGACGGGGATCTCAAAATTATCAGTCCTTTGTCACTGCGTACTTGTAATTGAAATGGATAACCCCAGCTGTAGGGGATCTCATTTTCCCGCAACACCTCCAGGAGGGGGCGCAGAGCCCTCCGTTTAGCCAGGGTGAAGCGTGAGAGGTCAGATAAGAGAAGGATTCAGACCCATTAAAGTCAATAACATCGTGGTCCCTCGCCTTACGCATGATGTCATCCTTAATTTGGAAGTAGTGAATCCTACAAATGACGTCCCTCGGCTTAGATGTATCGGGGTTCTTTGGGCCGAGTGAGCGGTGGGCTCTGTCAATTTCAATGTGTTCAGTGGGTGACCTCCGTAAGAGAGAATTGAAAATGCCATGGAGGGCTGAGGAAAGGTCACGTGGGGCTACGGACTCAGGGATCCCACGGAGCCTGATATTATTCCTCCGGTTCCTGTTCTCAGAGTCCTCTAGCATATCTAGAACCACATTGAAAGTCTCTGAGTGTAGGTCCAGAAGTTGTTGCTGACTTTGGAATTGTGAGGAAAGCGACTCCACTTTAGCTTCTAATGCAGAGACAGTGGTGGTAAGGTGGGACACGTCTTCCTTAAGGGACCCCACTTCACTCCTGCACACTGCCTCCAGACGCTGTATATAGCACTCCATGTCAGCCTTTGTAGGGAAGGCACTCAGCTGCGCTCTCAGCTCAGAGGCAGTTATACAGTCATCAGAGCCCAGGGACCTAACAGGAGCCTGTGTGGGGAGGCCATGAGATGTAGTGATGGTTGGCACAATGTCCTGGGGCACTAAGCTGGAAGGAGCCCCTCTCTCATGTCTCCCTGGGGGTAGTAGTGGGGGGCCCACTTCAGTTTCCTGAGCCTGATAAGGGTGCAGTATAGGGGGAGACAGTTCCTCAGCCAGCTCAGCCTGTGATGTCCTCTGTCCAGGGGTGGAGGGACAGGGTACAGCTCTCACCTCTCCCTTGCTCTGTGTCTGGCTCCCTCCTGTCAGCTTCTGTGGTGAGCGGCCAGTCCCTTGTGCAGCAGTCACTCGTCCTTTCTCCTGTGCCTTCTCTGCTGTGGCCCCATTCTTCTGTGCAGCCGAGGTCCCAGGAAAGGAAACGTCTGTGTGTGTGCTGCTGCATGGAGGAGGAGGCACCTCCCCCCTCCACCATGGCTGAAGGAGCTGCTCTCCTTCCCACACTTCCAGGCATCGACATGTACCTGGTGATTCCTGTGCCTGCGGGACCCGCTGTGAGCTCCCTGGGGCCTGGGAGCGGAGCCCGACCTTGCCCTTCATGATCAGTGGGTGAGTGGAGCTGATGGTGGCTATATAATTGCTGTAGAGGCCTCAGGCACGCTGAAGCTCAGGAGAGATGTGTGCTCACAGCTCCATGCCCAAGCCACGCCCCTCATTTGATGTATACTCTAACGGATGATGACTTTTATTACACTGACTGACATTTGCACAAACCATTTAGAAAAATGAGAGAAAAATAACATTTGCATAATAATTTGGAACACAGTGTAAATCTCATTGGAACGGCACCAAACAAATGTTCCAGCATTATCACCTTGCCCAATGCAGATTCGCAATTCACTGAATATGACTTTTATCCAGTCATCCACAGTCCACGATTGCTTTTCCTTAGCTCATTGTAAGCTTGTTTTTTTCTATTTAGGTGTTAATGATGGCTTATATTTAGCTTTTCTGTATGTAAATCCCATTTCCTTTAGGCGGTTTCTGACAGTTTGGTCACAGACATTGACTCCAGTTTCCCCCATTCGTTCCTCATTTGTTTTGTTGTGCATTTCCTGTTTTGGAGACATATTGCTTTAAGTTTCTGACTTGATGCTTTGATGTCTTCCTTGGTCTACCAGTATGTTTCCCTTTAACAACCTTCCCATGTTGTTTGTATTTGGTCCAGATTTTAGACACAGCTGACTGTGAATAACCAACATCTTTTGCAACATTGCATGTTGATTTACCCTCTTTTAAGAGTTTGATAATCCTCTCCTTTGTTCCAATTGACATCTCTCGTGTTGGAGCCATGATGTCATGTCAGTCCACTTGGTGCAACAGCTCTCCAAGGTGTGATCACTCCTTTTTAGATGCAGAATAACGAGCAGATCTTATTAGATGCAGGTGTTAGTTTTGAGAATGAAAATTTACAGGGTGATTCCATAATTTTTACCTCAGAATTGAGTGATTCCATAATTTTTTCCCTCTGTTTTGTCTGACAAAAGGTACTCTTACTGACTACCACATTTTTTTTCTCTTGATTTCTTTTAGTGTTTCTTAAAGCCATAAAGTTGCCATTTGAAATTACTTTCATTTTGTGCCATGTCCTGTGATCTGCGTTTTTTGATCAATCATATTTTATTCGTGTATAGAATATGACAAAATACAAAACATTTTCCATAAACAGGAACAATGAGTAAGAACAATAAGTAA
Source organism: Allobates femoralis (assembly GCA_033576535.1). Taxonomy (NCBI): domain Eukaryota; kingdom Metazoa; phylum Chordata; class Amphibia; order Anura; family Aromobatidae; genus Allobates; species Allobates femoralis. The sequence goes on along the minus strand of JARQOC010000002.1, from coordinate 274,837,176 downwards.
TATCAGAGGCCAGACATAATCATAACATGTCTTTTTTCCTAGCCCTCTTAAAGTTAGATAAAGTCAAGCTCCTATTCAGGAGGCATAGATATTGACATAAGAACCAATCCTGTTCTGTAATATATTGTCCTGTCAGCAATAAAATAACCCAAAAGAAAATATTGAAAGTAGAACCTCTGGGGAAGTACGCTCTTCCACAGGGTTATCGTACTTAAAAAAAATAAACAAAATTGTGGTCATTAATTATGACTAAGCACAAGTGAATAGAAAAAAGAAGCAAGAAAAGAAGGGGGTAAGGAAAGGGGGAACATGCTAGAAAGGGGGGAAAAAGGTGAGATAGAAGGAAGGGGGAAACAGGATGAGGAGTAAATAATTAGAGCTAGATGACAAGGAAGAGAGGGGTAATTAAGAAGGGGGGTGTCCGGGGGGCCAATCAGGCATTGTGATACACTTTGTGATCGATCAAGAGGATAGCCAACTGTTAAGGGTTGGTGATTCTCTAAAGAGGAGTCAAGGTGTCCATGTCGCGAAATATTTATTGGTGGACTGGTTTATATGTTGAGAGTGAGTTATGAGATCCTCCATTCTACGTGTTTCGTTTATTTCCACCACTAGTTCTTCTCTGGATGGAATACGAGATTGTTTCCAGTATCTGGGAATCAATTTTCTCACTGTCGTCAAATGCCTAAGGATCTAGTTTTCTTAAGTCGGGAGCCATGAAATATCAAGACACTCCTAAGAACACACTTAAGAGCCTCCCATTTAGTAGTAGGAGTGGACTGGTCTTGGATGTGGTTGTTGAGAAAGTCTCCAACTGATTTTTTCAGGTCACCAAGGCACGTGGGGTCCTGGAGTAAATTTTCGTTAAGGCGCCACGTAAAATCTGGTCTCTCCCTTTTCCCCAGTGATAGAGATAGAAAGACCGGAGCATGTCAGACCATAAAATGGAGCCTATCTCCGCCTTCACATTGTAGTCTAGGAGGGCGTGTGAGATAAGGAAACGGTAGATTCTGCTATAAATCGAAAAAGCGGAAGAGCAATATGTGTAATCCCTGACATCTGGGTGTAGTATCCTCCAAACATCTATCAAACGCATGTCCCACCATTGTCGCCTAAGGTGGTGGAGAGATGACAGGGTATGATACGTTTTACCTGAAGAGATGTCCATCTGTGGGTACATAGGGAAGTTAAAGTCCCCTCCTACAATGATTGGACATGAACCAGCAAACTTCTCCAACTCTCTCGACATCCAGCCCCGAACTTCCTGAGACCGCTGTTGGGATAATAAATGTTAGCTATAACTAATACAGTGGCACACCATAGACATCTGCAAAAAGAGGAACCTTCCCATAGGATCTATCAGTGTTTTAAGAACTTCAGGGGTAAAGCTTTTATGAAGGCCAATCCAGACACCTTTAGATTTAGAACTGACATTGATACAATGGTACCACTTTGGGTAATAGCCAGATTCACATTTTGGCGTTGCATCAGATCGGAAATGGGTTTCTTGTAACATGAGAACATGTACTTTTCATTTATGGGAGAAATAAGATATCTGCCTCCTCTTTTCAGGTTGGTTAAAGCCTTTAGCGTTATAGGAGCAACATTTCAATTCAGTACATTGGGGCTAAGCTTAAGATCGAACGTCTCAATGTGACTAACTAATCCCCCTGGACAGGGGCAGTGGGAGAAAAGGATAAAGAGAGAGGAAGGAAAAGAAGGGGTAGAGTAAGACAAAGAGGTAGAAAAATGGGACCATGACTGTGCCACAGTCATAGTAGGTCCATGAATAGGTGTTTTAGTGCAATCTTTAGATAGCAGCACTATCCAGCACTAGGGGGGTGGCAGAAGCCAAGAAGTTGCACCCCTGCCACCTGCCCCGCCTGTGATTATCTACGAAATGAAGCATAGCAGGTTATAATAGTATCCTGGTACAGCAACCATGGATAAACAAATATATATATAAAAAAGGGGGAAGAGGAGAAAAAAAAATGAAAATGTAATATAACAGTATTAATATGAGGCAACCGTATATAACAAAATATATCAAGGGCCACAGTCATCATAGAATTGATCCACCGGGTGAATCCTTTTGGGAGTAAAGATCTCGTGGTACTGTTGGGCGCAATAGAGCACGTCCAGATTAAGCCTGAAAAAATAAAGAGGACAACAGTGTTGCCAAGTCACCTCAGGAAGAAACATAGCCCATACAGGGTAATCTACAAGTCAGCGGTAGCGAAGAGGTCATAGATATCAAGAGAGGCAGAACCAATAAGCGTACAAAGATAAGTCAAGCTGGTTCGGTTTGCAGCAGTGACTGCCTGCGAGGTTGTTCTCACCGGACCCTCTACCATCTGGAAGGAGGAGCTGGAAGCTGTGGAAAGGTGGGCCAGTCCGGCAAATCAGCAGCCGGCAGATTGAGAGCATTGAGAAAGGAGGGCAAGTCCTCTATTTTGCGGAATATCACATATCTTCCCTCTTTGGTGACAATTAGTTGAAAGGGATATCCTCATCTGTAATTAATGTCTCTCTCTCTCAGTAGGGCTAGCAAGGGTCTCAATCCTCTCCGTTGCTGGAGTGTACACCTAGCTAGATCAGGCAGCAGCAGGATGGTGGTGTCAAGGAAAGAAATTTGATTCATTTGGCGGGCTGCAGACATAATGTCCTCTTTAAGCCTGAAAAAATGTACCCTGCAAATTACATCCCAGGGCTTGGCATCAGGGGAGAGTGGAGGGCCAGAGCCTTATGGACATGATCCAGCTCAATGAAATTATCAGGATTCGCTCCTAAGATGTGATTGAAGATCTGTTGGGTCACTTTGTTTAGATCCAGGGGTGATACTGATTCTGGGAGGCCCCAAATACGGGTGTTTTTCCTCCGATTACGATTCTCGAGGTCCTCCTGACCATATAATAATTCTTCTAGTTTAATAGTGTGGGACTCAAGGAGTTTTCTCTTGGCCTGCAGCTCTGCCATGACCCCCTCTTGTGTCTTCTCCACCTCCTCCACCCTGGATGTAAATTACCCTTTTATAGCATTAAGCTCTTTTTTATAAGAGCCTTTCAGCCTCCTAGCAAACAATTCCAAGTCCTTTTTGTGGGCAAATGTACTTATCTCCTTCATAGTGAGATCTGAGCTCGGGCCTCTCTCCTCTTCATCCTAACTGGAGCCGCCGCTGTGTGTATGCTGGGAGCGTCATCATCTCCCCTGCCTGTTTGGGCTGTGGAGCTGCTGGCGGCCGGCGCCATGTTGGAAGCTGCACCGCCGGGAAGCGAAGCTGTAGAGGAGCACAGGAAACGCTCCAGCGTGCCGTGGTCTCCTGGATCATCAGCCCCCTGGCCTCCAGTACCTCATCGTGTTTTCCCCATGGTTGGGAACCGCTGCAATTTCAGTATAGGCAGGATGAAAGGGCTAGGTGGCGGGGAGCTGCAAAGGAACGTGTCCTACTCTGCTATCAGCAAGCCACGCCCCCCTTGATCTGCGTTTTTTCTACAACATTAAACAAATGAATGAACATCCTCCGAGCACGGTGATTCCGTAATTTTTGCCAGGTGTTGTATGTGCTTCCTGATCCCAGACCAGAAGGCATATATCCCCCTTACTGAGAGGTGCCTTAATAAACCAGCACTGACATGGCAGCTGCGGTCTTTCTTTTATCCTCAGGTAGTTCCCTGACTAGCCTGAGTTTAAAAAGAGGCCCTGTAGAGCTGCAGGTACAGTGGCCAATTCTCCACAGTGATAAATACAGACATGGTGCCCGTGTTTATATTATACTTTTCCTCTGATTGTTCCACTCCTGGTCTTGGCTACAAAAACTGATGAGCAAAAACAGACCAAAAACACACAGTGAATGTAGCCTAAATCCCCACTAGCCTCCGACTACCATACAGACCTCTGTAAGGGATGTATACAGAAGACTATTATGGAGGAAACCCCTGATTTTGCCTCTAGTTCCTTGTCCATGATGACTGAGATGAGGTATACTCTGAAATCCCTGTCCAAGTCCCCGCAAACATAGGAAGAAGCAGAAGACTTCCTCGTCAGGCTCAGACAGGGCTATAAGTCCGAACAAGAATCAGGGGCCTGTTCTTCTAGTTCCTCCTTCTCCTTGGATGAAGCTCCGCAGGAAGTAAATCCTGTTTTCACTTGGGAGATATAAATCAATTGATTAAGGCCGTGAAATCAACAATAGCTCTGACAGAAACCATGCAAGATGTGATGTTTTGGGGTCTCATGGGGAATAAAAAACATTAATTTCACATTATTAAGTGGAGAAGGTGATTAAAGAACAGTGCGAGAAGCCTATCAGGAGACTTTCTAGATTTTCTTCATTCAAACACAATTACCCATTTGATGAAGCTGTTTCTTTGTCATGGGATAAGTGTCCCAAAATTGATGTGGCCGTGGTCAAATCACCTATGAAGTCGGCTTTGCCTTTTTTAGGACCTGGCTTCCTTCCAAGATCAACTTGACAGAAAGGCTGATAGTTTCCTGCGGAACAACTGGGAGTCAACCATGAGCATTTTTTGATCGGCCATTGCAGGAACTTGTGTGGTACGGTCAATGTTAGTCTGCTCCAACAGTAGGAGACCAATTAAAATATGGGTCCTCTAGACACACAATTTTGGCTTCTCTACCCTTGCTGAAGGGAGCTACAGCCTTTATGGCCGACACATCAGCTGACACGTTTCGGTTGTCTGCTAAAGCCTCTTTCAAATCACTCATCTAGCTGGAAAGGAAACATACGGATTAAGTCAAAGCCATGTTCCATTCCCTGCGAGGGTGAATTCCTCTTTGGTAAAGCTTTAGACGTGTTTCTGGAGTAAGCCTCTAAAAAGAAAAATGGTATTCAATCCTTCCCAACTTCTACGTTTCGGAATCGGTCCTTTTGGAGAAAGCAATTTCTTAGAAGACGACCACCATAGGATCAAGATACCTGGCAGTTCTCACAAAAAAAAGGCCAGGGCTTTCTCTTCAAGTGAACCGCTTCACATTCAAGAAACATTACCAAGTTAGTCCCTTTGCCGGGTAGGGGGATGACTCTCTTCATTCCTTCTTGTGTGACAGAAAATTACCACTAACAAGTGGGTCCTAGCCATTCTGATGGCCTACAACTAGATATCCATCAGCCCCCTAGGAGGTCCCTGGTTAATACCTGTCAAATCTCAGATAAAGCAACAAACTTTAGAGATAAAAAAAATTAGTAGGGAAACATTTGGACCTCTTGTAACATGGGTACACCACTAATACAATTCATAAAACACAAGGCAAACAGTGTGTATCATACCCAAACAGTAAAGATGGATGGAGACTATCTATTATCATACTCAATACAGCGTTTTTATTTAAATACAAGTGTACATACATAGAAAACAACCCTAGTACATTTAAAATCAACAGGACAGGTTAGACAAAATGGAAGAGAAAGACACAAATGGTACAGTTGTTACCCAAACACATCTATGGATAACAGGTAATTCTCTGCTGTAAATGCATCACTCAATAATAGGATATGCCATTTGATCATACATAGTCTCAACGGTTACACCATCAAAGAACAAAAACGATCAATAGCCCATAATAGAGTTTGCAATTTATTAAAAATAGAGGATACACAGAATCAGGAAGGGGATTTACAGAACATTAGGTGAAGGACAGCTGATTGTACCAAAATTTACATAAGGAACATGCAGAACAGTAAGGGTACCGTCACACTTTGCGACGCAGCAGCGATCCCAACGTCCGACCTCCGCAATCGCTGGTGCGTCGCTGTCGGGATCGCTGGTGAGATGTCAAACAGCAAGATCTCACCAGTGACGCAACAACGATCCAGAATGATACGGAGGTCGTTGGCACCCTGTTTATCAGACCTGTAGTATTGAGATCATTGGTCGTTGTCCCTGTCAAACATAGCGGTGCATGCTGCCCAGCAGGAGCCCAACGACCAAAAAATGGTCCAGAACGTTTTGTGATGAGCAGCGATCTCACAGCAGGGGCCTGATCGCTGCTAAGTGTCACACAAAGCAAGATTGCTAGCGAGGTCGCTCTTGCGTCACCAGATTTCTGACTTAACAGCGATCTTGCTTAGTGTGACTGGGGCTTTACACTCAAATATAGCCATTGTTTACATAGTGTAATTTATATTAGATCACAAGAAAGGGCATATATAAAGTGCAAAGTTCTATGTAAAATTCTGTATGCACAAAATAATAGACCAGTGGGAGGCGTGGCTTGCACATGGCGGGGTAGGACGCTGCTTCTTGTCGCTCCGCAGCACTGAGCCCCATTGCCGCCAAAAATACCGCCAGTGATACCACCCAACCTAGATGGGGAAGACTAGGAAGACCCAGGGCACCCCAGGAAGCGAGGTAGTCGGCTCCCAGGGCGCTATCGATCGGTATCTCCGCTTTGGAGCGGGAACCCCTGCAGAAGCGAGCACTTCCAAGATGGCGCAGGCCCCACAACAACAATGCAGCACAGGGAGAGATGACCGTGGGAGCAACCGCTTCCTGGAGCTGCGGGGGCTGCAGGAGGATGATGACTCACCGCCGAACATGTTGGAGCGTGAAGGGATGAGATAAGTGCTTATCTTAAAAACCTGCCTACCAAACGTGACTTACGCAGCTGTCACACACAGATATCGCTAGCGATATTGTAAGCGATCACGTGCACGCGCAATCGCTTACAATGTCGCTCACATCGCTGGTGAGATGTCACACAGACAGACTCACCAGTGATGTGGAGCCGCGATCTCGCTGGTTACTATGGTACACATCGGGTTACTAGGCGCCGCGCGGCGCTTAGTAACCCGACGTGTACCATAGTTACCATCTCCCAGCATAGGCTCTGCCGCTGGGAGATCGTTCATCGTGGTGTTATACACCACGATGAAGCAGATCGTGACATCGTTCATCGCTAGATCTGAGCTCCGGAGCTCAGATCTGCGATGTCACGATCAAGCGATTTTACATCGTAAATCGCTTGATTACATGCAACGATTTTAAGCCCGATATCGCTTAAGCGATCAAAAAGGAGATCGCTTAAACGATATCGGGCAAGAAATCGTTGCGTGTGACGGCCGCTTTAGAGAGATTTGCATGTAGGCTGGAAGCTTCTTATAAATCTGAAGTGCAGGCTCTGAAGACGGAGTTTACCTCCAGAGTGGAGGAAGTAGAAAATCGCAGGAAAATGTGCTAGATGAATTACAGGCACAGAGATCTCTTTTGGCTGCACATTCATACCTTATTGAGGAGTTACTGTATAGCCAGGAAGACTCTGAGAACCGCAATAGGTGCAATAATGTTAGAATAAGAGGGCTCCCAGAGTCCATCTCTCCTGTAGATCTACCTAAGACTGTCCAGTCACTTTTCAAGCAGATCATGGGAGACCCTGATGGTCCACATATTGAACTGGACAGAGTCCACAGAGCCCTGGCCCCAAGACCATCTCCAGACGCCAGGCCCCGCGACATCATATGCAGGATTCACTTTTATTCCGTCAAAGAGTCCATAATGCAAGCTGCCAGACAACAAGGGGAGATCATGTTCTGCAATGTGCCTGTTTTCCTCTTGCCAGATCTTGCTTGCCACACTTTGTTGCAGAGACGAGGTCTTACACCCCTTCTCTCACTATTGAAAAAGAAGGACATAACATAACATAACATATCGCTGGGGCTTCCCTTTCCAGCTGGTGGCAACCAAAGGAGGGAAATCAGCTTCTTTCAGGAAAATAGGAGACTTGACAGCTTTTTGCAGAGCCTTGGATATCCCGAAGATTGCCCTTCCTGACTGGCCGAGTATCCCGCATTTGCCTCCTTCGCCCGCCAGGTGGCAGGGAGTACACCGCCAGACCTCACCTAGGGGGTCTCCTACCTGAGGTGATCATCAACACATGAAGTGATTCCCTCTCTGAAGCGCCTGGGACTATTCTGCTTCCCTGGTTCTAAAGTTCATATTTAATTGTTGTTAGAGACTCTATTTAGTTTAATCAAAACAAGGCCTCATTAGAGTGCCCACATCTGAAAATCCTCCTGATACCTTGCTTGTGACCCTCCCCTAAGTGTTCTTTCTCATATTACTTTCCTCTTGTTGTTTGTCCTCCCGGCTGATCCTACCCCCCCCCCTCACTCATGTTGGGTCTATGTCCTTGGAGAGACTGAACTGTTCGACGTTTCCTCTTGAGGTCGTGGACTATGGAAATAAGGGGTCTTTACCTATCAGGATGGTATCCTACCTTGAGTTATTTCTAGAAGGTCGGTGATGGGGTGAGGGAGCGGGGGACCCATGCATTGGCTTCTACGCAAACCCCCTCGTGCTGGACACCATAGGTTGTCCATTCTTGCACAATCTGAAGCATTGTAAGTGATTGGAATTTTGCATTATGTGTTATACCCTTTATTGGGTTCTGACGTCTCCTTTTCTCTCTTTACTTCTCTTTTCTTTTCTTTTTTTTCCTCTTTTTCCTCTCCCTTCTCTATTGAGCAGAGTGTCCTTCTACCCTATATTTGATGCTACATATAAAAGTTATGACTACCTTTACCTGCTGTTCCTTTAACGCTAAGGGGCTAAATAAGCCCGAAAAAAGACGTCAGATCCTCTATTCCTTTAACAAACAAAAAATCCAAACTGTAATGCTACAAGAGACACATTTTCGCATAGATAAGGTACCGAGATGCGAGTCTAGAGATTATCCGTTGTGGTTTCATAGCCTTAAGCCGAACTCCAAGTCTCGCGGAGTATCTATTGCTTTCCATAGAACCTGTTCCCCGACGATTCTGCAAAAGGCAATAGATCCTTTAGGCCGTTACATATTTCTGAAAATATCTTGGCAGACAGGCATATACGTGTTGGCTAACATCTACTATCCCAACAGGAGACAGGGGCGTTTTGGGGCGCGGTCTCGCAGAAAACTCGAGGAGTTTGCTGGATTGACACCCATCATATTGGGGGGCGACTTCAATTTCCCGATCAATCCATCGGTGGACGTCTCGTCGGGTAAGTCACATCTGTCTGGGCCATCTCTCCACCGCCTCGCTAAACATTGGGAGGACATGCGTTTGACGGATGTCTGGCGGATCCTTTTATAAACTTTATAAACCCCACACTTCTTTTAACCCATTATACATAAAAATTAACCCCTTCACACACATGGTGTAATGACACCATGTCTGCAGAGAGTGAGGACACTCTCCACATACATGGTGTCACTACACCAGCTGCATATTAACCCCTTCAGCAATGGGTTTAGAGCCGCATCAGCCTCCTCTGCGCACACATGCGGTGCAGAGGATGCTGATGGGGTTAATCAGTAAAATAATCCCAAAATACATTATTTTACTCAATCATTATTGTATTAGCTAAAAATCTTGTACCGCTGTGTCACAGCAGTACAAGATGATAGCTTACTGTACCAGCAAAGCGGGAAATTTAAACTCTGTGGCTTTGACAGGCGCAGAGTTTCTATTCCCGACAAATGCTGCCTGCGGTCCTTCAGGACCGTGGACAGCATCACAATTACGCAGTATCAATAAAAAAGAGGAGAGGGAACAAGAGGCGCAATAGTGCCCTATCACTAGTGACACTGAAGTTTAGGTAATGTAAAGGGAATCCACTCACCTATGTCAGTTGTGAGACCCACAACAGGTTAAAAGACTGTGATAGATAAGATCCTGATGGCTGCTGCTGGACTTCCACCATCCACTCACTCGTGAGACACATCAGAATTGCTGGGAGTGACGAGCATAAGATGTTGCTGGGAAGAAAGGGTGTAAAACAGTCCGCGCTGCCAGGTCAATCCGAAGTCAAATAACACATGGAATTGTGATGTTCAAACAGATATTCCTTTATTCTCCGACGCGTTTCGGTGCCCTCCTGAGGAAGGTGCCAGGAGGGCACCGAAAGCGTCGGAGAATAAAGGAGTATCTGTTTGCACATCACAATTCCGTGTGTTATTTGACTTCGGATTGACCTGGCAGTGCGGACTGTTTTACACCCTTTCTTCCCAGCAACATCTTCACAATTACGCAGCACACACGCACTCACACCTCACAATCACAGCACACTAACATACATACAGCCAGCCACACTCATCACACGCACTTCACTCGTACCACACACACCCACAAACACGCATCACACTCTCATCACTGTCCTGCATCAAACACGCTCCGTGTTTGATGCACGTCAGTGTGCCTTCAGCCTTAGAGGTGCATTGGATAATCCTGTTCCGAGGAAGATGTCTAGCCTGTTTCCACTATCAGTTTCACTTTGGTAAAACTATTTACCCTTTTTGTATATTGAAAATTTTACTCTACATTTTATTACCGAGTATATATATTTATGTAATGAAATGTAACAAATTTTAATAAACATTGATTTAACGAAAATAATAGACCAGTGCATTATAGCCCAAAACCTTATAGCCCAAAATCAATAGGTAGTACAAAGGTATCTACAAGGTGCCAAGTGCAAAACAGTTGTACAATCACAAACATGCAGGCACCTTTCCCAGGCACATTGTGCATCATGGATAAACAGAGTTACTACAAACCCATTAGTCTGATCTAATATTGCCATCTCTAGACTAATTAAAGAAATTCCATCTAAGGGTGGAAAAACACTGGTGAGTGCAAAAACGGTCCGATTGACACATTCGAGAGTCAGACGAGCGTGATCTGATTTTTGCTCCGTTTTGCATCCAACAGTGATGCGACTGTCCGATATTTCCTGCCATCACATCCGAGAGCTGTCCGAGTGTAATCCGAGTGCGTTCCGTCTGCGATCCGCGCAAAAACATGCGATTTCTGGATGTAATTAGCCTTCAAATTGCATGCAATCGTGTCAATTTGAACTCAACTGATGTGTGCCAATGACAGCTCTTGTTAGTCTTTATCCCATGGACACATGTGCATTCCGTTCACCCTGTCTCCCATTATTCATCTGTCTTGTGTACATGGGCAGCTGGCTACAGAATGGAGAGGAACCTGACCCTCAACATTTCTGAGTGTGTCTTATTTCATTGGGTGATATCCCGGCGTTATGGCACTCCATACTCCATTGTTTGTGATCTAAGGAGGCAGTGTAGAACATGGGTACATCCACTCCTCCTACAGTGGACGTCTCGTGGCCACTTTCATAGGTTGTATGGCCAGTTACGCTGCCATCCTGAAAAGTTCTATACCTACATGAGGATGAGCATACTCACATTCGACCGTCTGTTGGATTTGCTGCATCCTGGCATCACCTACCAGGACACCCAGATGAAGAAATCTATAACACCAGAGGAGCGGCTGCTATTGATCCTCAGGTTGGTATGTTATGGATGTTTGGTTGCCCAGGCCTGTGAATTAATGTACTGAGTAGATGTTGTATTATGTTATGTAATTGTTAAATGACTGTTAACATGTCCTAATGTTGTTCTAATGTTTCTGGCCTTGTTAAGTACTGATGTGACCTGTCACTCCTGTTTGACATTGTCTGCTCATGTTTTGTTTTAATGTCTGTAGGTTTCTGGCAACGGGGCTGTCTTTTGCCGGCTTACATGTTGAATTTTTGCTTGGGAAGTCCACAATTGGCCAAATAGTGCATAACACCTGTGCTGAGATGTGGGAGCGTCTGCAGCCAATTGTCCTTCCTAAGCCCACTGAAGACACATGGCACAACATCGCCAATGGGTTCTATGACAGATGTAATTTCCCTGGATGGGAAGCACATCAGGATCAAGAAATGACCCAATTCGGGGACTCTTTTCTTTAATTACAAACATTACTTTTCTATTGTTTTGGTGGCATTAGTGGACAGCCACTATCATTTCATTGCAGTGGATGTGGGGTCATATGGGCGAACCGGTGACGTCAACATTTTCCAAAGCTTTATGTTGGGGCAACGGCTGATCAATCATGATCTAAATGTTCCCCCATCAACTCCGCTCCCCGGCTCTTCTAGCGCACCTCTTCCCTTTGTTGTAGTGGCTGATGAGGCCTTTCAGTTGAGCAAGGAAGTCATGCACCCATACCCCAGACGTGGTTTGGATTACCGGCATCTGTGTTTAATTTGCATTTATCAAGTGTGCAACGAATGGTGGAGTGCACATTTGGTATTTTGCCAAATGGCGCATACTCAGGGGTGAACCTAGCCTCTCTGCTGCCTGAGGCGAACTGCAGAACGGCGCTTCCCCGCCACAGTAAATGTTTTAAAATCGGTAGAAATAAATCTGGTTTATACAGAACTATATCTATCCTGTAAAAATGAGAATAGTGGCCATTTTAATTTGGAGGCATAGAAAAAAAGACGTCCAAACAAAAGATTGTCAGCACCATCACACGCACATACAAGAACCACACAGAAGAATCCAGAACAAGGATCATTAATGGCAATGGCAGCTTGGTACAAGCTACAGACACACAATGATGGCGGCAGAGAGGTGGTCCTGTAGGCACAGTCCTGGATCATTATAGCACAGGAGGCAGCACTGATTGCCAACATATTGTCTGACTAGTCAGATATGTCCACCATGCAGCGACCTGCAGTCTGAGCTTCAAAAGCTACCACTGCACTAAGCTGGAGAAATGATGCGTCTTCCCCAACAGACCACGCATCCTTCTCCCAAAACACTTAGCCAATCACAAGCGCAGCACATGAGGCTGTCCAGAGCTAAAAGCAGGGGCCTTCCTATTGGGTTGAGTAAGGGATGTGGGAGTGGGACGAGCGCCACCGAGCAACCACCACTCAAGAGAAGCATGGCTGGATGCCTGTATGTACCGAGGGCCAGCATGAACATGGTGTGTAAGTTATAGCCAATCAGCCCTCCACCATATGTGAAAGGGACAATGCATCCTGCACCAGGGGCACACATAGAAATCATGGGGTCCCATAGCAGAAGTTCTAATTGGGCCTTCCCCCCCCACAAAAAAATATTTGGCTCAGGCTGGATCACTCTCTTTCAACTTTGTAGCCGTTAAAAGTAATTTTCCTCCTATTGAAGCCCCTAGATTCCTCTTTCATTGCCGCCATAAAGTACGATGCCAACAAACGTGCCCCACAAACACTGTATGATCCCCCACAGTGATGCCTCCCCCTGCAAAGTATGATGACCTGACTGTACCCCCTCAACTATCCTGCCATAGTATGATCCCTAACTGTGACCCCCACACAGTCTTCCATACACTATAAAGGACCTATGTACAGTACGGTATAATGGCCCCCAACACAGCCCTCCATAAAGTATAAAGGTGCCCTCATAGCCCTTCGAGTATTATCATACCCTCCACAGAGCCCCCCAAATATAATATACTTATTAAGTATAATTGGCTCCATTAGTCCTCCATATATTATAATGCACCCCCATAGTCCGCGATATAATACAATGCACCATCCATAGTCTTCCATATAACATAATGACCCCCCATAGTCCTCTATATAGTATAATGCCAGCGTGCAAGCCTGTATCAAGGGCAAGGATACAACCTTTGAAGTATATGAATGTCAAAGGTGGTGAAGGGGTTAAATTACATTATATACAGCACACATATACTGGACAACACATGCTCATTACATACATCATACATGTCCAGAGTACACACATACTATATAACAGATGCACAGCAGGTACACATCATATACACAGAACATGCATGTAGGACAAGTGTATATACACACTTCAGTATACTCAAAAGATATCCTAAATACACAGAGACACAACCCACACACAGAGACACAACCCACACACAGAGACACAACCACACACAGAGACAACATACACAGACACAACATACACAGATACAACCCACACACAGAGACACAACCCACACACAGAGACACAACCCACACACAGAGACACAACCCACACACAGAGACACAACATACACAGATACAACCCACACACAGAGACACAACCCACACACAGAGACACAACCCACACATAGAGACAACATACACAGACACAACATACACAGATACAACCACACACAGAGACACAACCCACCACAGAGACACAACCACACACAGAGACACAACATACACAGATACAACCCACACACAGAAACACAACCCACACACAGAGACACAACATACACAGATACACCCCACACACAGAGACACACCCCACACGCAGAGGCACACCCACACGCAGAGACACACCCCACACGCAGAGACACACCCCACATGCAGAGACACACCCCACACACAGAGACACACCCCACACAAGAGACACACCCACACACAAAGACACACCCCACACACAGAGACACACCCCACACACAGAGACACACCCCACACACAGAGACACAACTCACACACAGAGACACAACCCACACACAGAGACACACCCCACACACAGAGACAGATCCCACACACAGAGACACAACCCACACACAGAGACAACCCACACACAGAGACACAACCACACAGAGACACAACCCACACACAGAGACACAACTCACACACAGAGACACAACTCACACACAGAGACACAACCCACACACAGACACACAACCCACACACAACATACACAGACACAACCCACACACAGACACAACTCACACACAGACACATGGAGACACACTCCTCTGTGCTGCAGGGGTGGAGGCTGGTGTACATGTGCTTTACCTGCTCCCAGCAGCTGAGCACCTCCCCCACTCTCTGCCAGGACTGTCCAGCAGGAGAGCAGTCATCTGGTGGATTAGAGCTGCTTTTCCTCTGGATCTTCCAGCAGAGGTGACTGCTCCTATTTGCCGTCTCTCACCTCTTCACTTCATAGACCGCGCCATGCAGGAGGAGGAGAGCACTAGCCAATCAGCTCTGCTGTCACTCAGTCTAATGTAAGAGGTTAATTGGCCAGTGCTCTTCTCCTGCAGGACACGCCCCCTCTATGAGTTGCTGGACCCGGAGGAGAGTAAAAGCTGCTGCACAGTGCACACAGGAAAATGCAGGTTCCCCCAGCATAGAGCGGCAGAGGCACTGTAGGAGATACTGCAGGATGTCAGGGAGAGAAGAGTTGCCAAAGGCAGTATCTGATAGAGCGGCCCTTCAGCACCTCCGCACTGGCCGCCCCCTATTTTATCAGCAGGTGTCGTCGCCTGAGACATTGTCTCAACTTGCCTTATCATAGATGCGGCCCTGCGCATACTCATATCACCCATTCACCTGAGTGAGACATATGTGGATTCAATCATTAAAGTGAGTGCTGTTTTGCATAATATCACACGTTTGCATGATGGGCCTAATGAGGAATCCTCATCTGTTTCCCAGTCGCCACACCCCTATCCGCCGTTAGTAATGCTTCCCAGGCGGAGACAGGAAGCCGTTTTGGTTAACCGAAACAGCTACAACCATCACACATCCTGTGATGCAACACATGTGTTGTGTAGTGTGTGCCTTAAATGATGTAGTTATGTTTTCTGTGTAAAGAAAACACAGAGTTCCAATTTGCTTGCTTAAGGCTGCTTTCACATCAGCGTTTTTTTGAAATCGCGGCAGTTACGGTGAAAAAAACGCAACTGCCGCGATTACCGCATACCGGCTGCACTTGTGGCACACTTGCAGCAAACCCCATACAATTTATATGCGGGCTTGCAACAGGTACGGCAAGTGCGGTTTTGACACTTGCGGCTGACCGCGTTTTTTTCGCGGCCGCAACTGCCGCATGTGCTAAAACCGCACTTGCCACACCTGCCGTAAGCCCGCATTTACATTGTATAGGGTTTGCCGCAAGTGTGCCGCAAGTGCAGCCGGTATGCGGTAATCGCGGCAGTTGCGGTTTTTTGACCGTAACTGCCGCGATTTCAAAAAAACGCTGATGTGAAAGTACCCTAACACACTTTTTTTTAATAGTTAATGAAAATAAACAGATACATATTTGGCTCATTTTCTTTTGTAACATTATTTACATTAATATAACTAAAATAAACACATACTTTGTGTGGGTAACCCATAGTTCTGGGGTACAGTAATTGTGAAAAACACTAAATGTTCTGTAGGTTGTGTGGTCTGGGTTGCTGACTGGACCTACACCAGATACCTGACTCCCGTGTGCAGTCATGACATCAAGTGGGTGGTTGGCATATTTGGCTGCTGCCCTATTGCCAACATAACTGTGGCCAAATGTTTGCCTACTTTGGCCCATACGCACCTGCTGTTGGCTACCTACAGTAGACTCAGTGTGCTGTCTCAGGGGTATTTGCATGTGCTCAAAATCAAACATTGGCTGCACAATATACCCACCCTGCTGCAGCTGAGTTGTCTGCTGACATGGGCCACCACACTGGGATCCTGAGTTACACTCTGTGGTGTCAGAGGTGAGTGGGTGTCCTTGTTGGCCCCGGTATTGAGGGACGCTGGGCAACATTCCACCCTGGGTGTGTGTGGCCCTCCTTGTGTCGCACATGTCAGGTTGGGTGGGAGGCCTAAGGGAGGAAGGTGGCTCAGTATGCATATTGCTCAGTTGACGCTATTGTAGCCAAAGTGGACAACGCATTTGAGGCCTTACAGCACTATGCGAGGACTGTGATGATGTAGTGACTGTGGACACTGCTGGCTGCTGGGTGCTTATGTTGTTCAGTAGATTATTAGGAGACCTCTACCAGTCAGAAAGCATGTTAAACACCATTGTTGAGATATTTGGTGAGACACAAGTATCCAGCACAGTATGGAGGGCAGACTTTGCCCGGGTCATTCCATATCAAGTGATCCAAATATGAATTTTTTTTTCCCTGACGTCTTTGATTTTTAAAAAAAATGTTTTCTATGTGAAGTACAACTTTAGTTAATTACAAATAAAAAGTTTTGAATTTTTTTCTTAATCAGTTAATTTTTTACAGATTTTTAAAGTTTTTAAAAAGCGCGAATTTTAGCCTGGTATGGCTTTACATTGTCTATCATATCTCAGGCTAGAAATAAGATAGAGAAACAGAATAAACACCATTCTACTCAGAACTGTACAGGCTTTCACCAGATATGTCACAAGAGTATCTTTGTTAATATTTTACACATGCAAACGCAAACGCAAAATTTTAAAACGCATTTCTGAAAAAAACTATAATTTAAAAATTCCCAAAAATGCACATTTGCCTGCTATGATCTTAGCCACATCTGTACCAAAATTCAAGTTGGGATCACGATGGGATCATATTTTAAAATATTTAACTATTATAGCATCAATGGGTCATTCCATATCAAGTGATCTAAATATGAATATTTTTTTACCTCATGTATTTAGATTTTTTTATTTTTTTCTATATGAAGTACAACTTTAGTTAATTACAAATTAAAAGTTTTGAATTTTTTTCCTCATCAGTCAATTTTTTACAGATTTTTAAAGTTTTAAAAAAGCGCGAATTTTGGCCTGCTATAGCTTTACATTTTTTTTATCTCATGCTAGAAACACATGCAGTGTTTTTTGAAACATTCAGAGAGTGAGCAAATCACTGCACTTTTTGTTGCAATAAACGCAGCATTTATCACTATTTATATAAAAAAAAATCTGCCATCGTTTTCACTAGAGATTAAAGAAACTAATGCAGATATAGTGAAAACTCAGTAGAAAAAAGCTGCCAAAACCGCAGCGTTTATCCGCAGACAGAAAATGCTGTGTGTGCTCTAGCCTAATGCTTACTTTATAGTAAGAAGTTATATTTCAAGTGTACTGTAAATATTTATTTTTATTACCCATCTTCCTTACTTAATGTTAACTGTATTTTTCTCACAGAGCAATGGCTGCTGCTTCTCAAGGAACAGCATTTTATCATATATACTGTTGCAATCCCTTTAAAAAACTGGACACACAACAAGAAAAAAATCTTAGGCTGATCCAAGATTGGATGTTTGATATAAATCCATCATTCAATGCAGCATGAACATTTACGACAGTTGTAGAAAGCAACTTGCAAAAGAAAAAAATACATTGTGAAGAACCTGTAAAGGTATCTTTACACGCCGCCACTACGGGTTAGCAACTGCCTGGCAATGGGGATTTTTGTGCCTGTTGCCCTGAAATTGCTACGAAATGGCGGCGTGTAAATTGGGAAGTTGATCGCGGTTCCCGCTGTTGATTCGGATACCTGTTGCTGAGCCGTGCTCAAAAATCCAAGGCAACACAAAGGCACAATTGCCATGGTAGTGGCGTCTAAACGGGGCACAGGCATGGAATCACCGTCGCCTAGTGAATTCCCAGGGGCGTGACACAGCCTCATGGATACCGCACCCCATCAGCGATCATTGGTGGGGGCTACTGTGTTACGATTGGCTGGCCATTCACAGGGCGCCATGTTAGATAAGCTGTCACTTCAGCACTAGACGCATCAGACCCGTCTGAACAATCCAATACATAAGTGCAATTACGTGGCTACTCAATTGCGCTGCCAAATGTACTGTGCATGTTATGATGAGATACTGTGCACATTCTCGTGCCACACACGACAGTGAATAAATTGGCATACACAGCGCACATGGCTGACATACATAACGCACTACAATGCGTGATTTTTGGTGACGCTGAAGTGTTTATTTAGCGTCTCCTATTGGTTGTACGGCTACTTTGTTGTTTTGAACTTTGTAAAGCGCTGCAAGTGGCCGTTCTGACGTCATGATGCTTCTTTCACTTTCACTCTGCCTGCAAGGTGCCTGGTCCTACCCTTCACATAGCAGCAGAGTCATTGCCGCCACACAGCGCGCTGCAACGTGGGGTATGGTGAGCTCTTGGTCCTCATAGACCATTGTGACCGCCGCGACAACTGGTGCCACCATCACCACCGGCACCCACGACTGCGCAAACAAGGCATCCTGAGGCGGATCCAGCGGGCCCTGCTCCACAAACTGGGGGTGGAGAGGACCTGCAAAATGATACAAAAGAAAATATGGGATCTGAAACATAAGTGCCCAGCCCGCATTGTTGACATCCGTGCCAGGACTGCCAGGCTGCGTGGTGAGTATGTTTTGAAGGCAAACACACACCTTCACGCATGTACATGTACCAAACATCACACAAATGAGTTTATTGGCCCACATAACAAAATGTAGTTGGACTCCTGTCAGTAACCATAGTGTGCCCCACCCACACTACATGACTACCACATTACCTTGTACCCTATCTGTCATGCTAGAAATACCTAGCACAGCACACATGAGTTGATCTCGCTATGTCAATACAGATGAACAGGAATCATCCTCAGGAGAGGGCCCCCAGTCCCCACCCCCACCAGGCCCAGCTACACCACTGGCCCACGATGCCCCAGCCACACCATCCCCACCTGGGAATGCACCTGACCCAGGGCCCGTGCATCTGCACATCCCCTCACCCACAGGGCCTGAAGAAGTGGCTCCTTTAAGCCCATTCCCCCTTGTACCATACAGCCCCAGCCCTGGAGGAACACCAACAACCACTGTCTCCAGCTCAGTGGGGAGCCATGGAGTGGCCATGTCCCCTCACCCTACAATGGACCCTGCCTTTGTTGTCAATGGTGGTAAGTGTGCTTTTTGTTGCATAGGGCCTTCACACTGTAATTAGTGTTGTGTTGTGTGTCCATCACTATTTGCTCACTGTGTTATGTAATGTTCCACAATGAATGCAGACGGAGAATGTGCAGGGGCCTCTGGATGGACTGTGAGCCTATCCCATCACCCTCTCATGGGCATGATGATGTGGAGGAAGTACAATCATTATGTGTGATTTCAATACCCGTGGCTAGCCACTGTTGCAAACTAATATGTTATTCATTACCAATACAGGTGTCCCTACTATTGAGGAAGTCATCCAGGCACACCAGGAGGTGGCCCAACACTTGGAAATGGCACACCAACGACTAGGCCATTTGGGTGCCCTGCTTGCCACCCTCCAGCAAGCACATGGCGGCATGGCCTCTAACCCTTCCGCCCATCATGATTAATGGGCTAATATGCCCATAAAAACTGTTGTCCATGTTGGACTTTTGTTCACCCATGTTGCCCTGTTGGCATATTTTCTGTTCTTAGGCCCCGTTGGCCTCTTTTCTTATAGTGTCCCACATTGGGACCGTGGGGAGTGTGTTGTGCCTACTCCTAAATAAAGCCTGCATTGTGTTAGTGTTTGATTGACACTGTGTGGCACACATGGTGTCGTAGAATAAATTTTTTTTGTAACATTTCTGTGTGGTCCTTGCTGACAACACACACGTTTGGCTGACACAGTGAAAATTGGGCTAACAGTCTGAGACATATTTTGTTACCTCCTTGATGTAGTTACATATGTAACCAGTCCACATTGTGTCCCAGCACTCCTGCCATTGGCCACAATGTGGGCTGAATATACCCAATATGTTCCACACATCCATACGCCCACTCCACACACTTCTGTTGTTAAACACAGATAAGGACATTTTTCAAGTCAACTCATTTTTATTTTATTTTTTTTTGAGTAAAAAAATAAACACAAAACAGAAATGGGCAAATAGGCCAAAATGGAGGCCATGAAAACAAACAAAAAATCGGCCCAACAAAAAACAAATGGTTCTAGCCAGTCCATTAGGGCAAGATAGTGCATTGGCTAGTAGTGTCCGTTATCATCATCCTCTGCTGGCTCGGACAATGGCTCCTCCCCCACCCTCTCAAGGTAGACCCACCCTGCCTGAGAGGGTGCTTGTATTCGTGAAGATCTTCTTTGGGGACGTTGAGTATCCGGAGGTGGGTCCTCCTCACCCTGCGTTGGGCGGGCGCAGTGGGCCAAGGGGTTGTCTTTTGGGGGTCCGTCATGATGGACCCCCATCGCAGGGACCCATCTATGCCCGCCTCCAGGACACGATACATGGCCCGCTCCACGATGTTCCACTGCTCTGGCTCCATCCGGGCCAGCATTTAGCTGACGACGTACCCGAAACCAGAGCAGGGTGCTCTCTCACGGTCGAGCAGTACCTGTTTTGCCCAGGTATGCAGCTCCGTATTAGGTGGGGCAGGCGGTCTTCGGCGTCATATTGCAGAGCTGGGTCCTGGGCCCGGCCCCCCACCACTGGTTTCGGGCACTGGCTCTCCCGCAGATGTGGAAGGTAGAGCCTCACCAGCTGCTTACTCGTCTTCACTGGAGCCAGGCAGCTGAGGAGGGGCCTGCAAAAGAAAGAAGAGAAAAAAAACATCAAAACCACAAATAACTCTCATTGTTGTCAATTGCAAAAGCCCATACCCCAGCAAGGCCACCACACAACAGAACAGGAACCAAAGCATGGAAAGAAAGAACAGGAGAGAGCTTCAAATGGCTAACAACCGCACTAGTGACGTATACTCACCTGCGGCAGCAAACAATGTCTGAAAATTCTAAGAAAAACAAAAAACATACACATACCAACCAAAAAAAGGGTATGTGCCCACAGGAGCTTTAACCTGCCTTTTCAAAGCTGGTAGGCCATGCTTCCCAGCCTTCCCTTGTCAATAATTAAGGTAACTTGTAACTGCTTTTCACAAATAGTGAATGGGGCAAAGCCATGAAACATAGCTGTGTTCCATTGGTCATTTGTGTTTAGTAGGCCAAAAATGACACAAAACATCCTGACCTTCAGACTGATCCTCCCCCAAAACAAAAGACACATAGCTAGTGTAATGTGAAGGACTGTGTGATCCTCCGGTTTATGTGGGTCACTGAATGTGTAAAAAAAAAACCCTGTGGGCACATACCCCCAAATCAAATATGTACACACCAGATGAACTCTAAGGTAACACAAATAGACAAGTGTGCTTAGGAAATGCATGGCAGAAATCACACCTGTGTAGCAAACATGGTGGGCAACCCCAACCCCAACACAGTTACCCACCTCCTGTGGCGGGGATGTTTCTTGGGCTGGGCCTACAGGGGACACGCGCCAGCGCAGGCTGCTCCATGTTCCACGACGAGCTCTCTTGGCCCAGGGTGAAGGTGAGGAGGTCATAATACCACAAAGTGGGCTTAGGAACCTTCTCATCTCCAGCCCCGGACCGTGCCTCAGTTTGTTGTTTGTGAGCCCGCTGGAACGCGGAGCGCAGGCCTTTGATTTTATTATAAATTTTGGCGGCATCCCACCTCTTGTGGTGCTGGAGATGTCACGCCAGCTCCACAAGAGGCTTGTAGGCCGCAGCCCGCACTGCCGCGTTATGATATTCAGGCATCGTCATCCGCCACAGGCATTCGTGCTCCTGATACAGGGCAAGGAGTTGGGTCACAAATTTCGAATACCCAGCAGCCATTTGTGAAAAATTAGAACATATGAACACTCATGGCCAAAACATGGCCAGCATACATCACACAATTCTGAGTGTCAACATCCACTGGTGTTGGGCAGAAATCACATGTGTGGATCATGTAAGGTGGCATGTGGCATTGCTGAAGGAAGCATCAATAATCTGTGATTTGAATGTATGTATGGCTATGTGATATTGTAATGTTTAACACATCAAAAAGGGCACAGATTATTGTGAAAAAAAAACACCTACACATAAGTAGTACACCACAACAACGTATGGAATTGGCCCTAAACATGACTACATAATTAAGTTACAATGTGTGTGGCTGATAGTTTGGAAACATAAAGACTATTCTCAACAGACTAAAGAGATTTCGTCATGGTTTGCCCTGAACTGACTTACAATGCGCCTAAGCAGCATCTAGCAACAGCATCAGCGTTTCCTAAAAAACTTTAGCATGGGGTGATAAAACAATGTGAGTACACTTACCGTTGTTCCAGCAGAGAAAGGAATCGTAGACACCACTAGCTCAATGCACATTCCCGTCTGGACAGGGGCTAGCCGACAACACAGGATTTTTATCCAGACCCTGACCAATCATCAGACACCAATTATGCACATTACTTTGCAACACCTGTGAACACCCATGCGCCTGCTGAGTATGTGACGCCCAAGCGTGGTGATTGGTTGATTCACAGAGAAAAAGAGCTCACACCGGATGGGCGTCACGATTGCTGCCCAGTGTCATTAAGTAAGTTATTGTGTGCTGACATGGATGTATCTGCGTGTAGAAACAGTACGCCAAATTGGCTTTTGATACGCAATAGGGTACTGTACATGACGCACATGTTTGTCAGTTTGTTGACATAATTAATCGGACTAGCACGATGGTGTGTTTTGCAAAGCATGGTGTTCACCTACAGTGGCACACTGTAGGTTTTGAAGTAATATTTTTGTTTCCATTTGCCATACAGGATCATGGCTGCAGGATGCTTGAGTGTTTGTTTGCAGAGATGGACAATTTAGCGGACAGATCAGACTGTTTGGGGCAACACACACTGGGACCTCCATGGCTAGGATGAGGCATAAATTGAGGCTTGTGGCAGCACACAATGTGTAGATGTGGAGATTCCCACTTGCAAACACATGTGGCCCTGCACCCCTACATGATGAGTCATGTATACTCTTCTTTAAACCATTAGTTTTTATTAAGAATATGTCAAATATCCAAATAGAAACAATAACAGTGCTCGTAGTAGAAAACAGGGCAACTACAGAAAAAAACAACAGAAAGGGGAGGAAGGGAGAAGGGGAGAAGAGAATTGCCGCCTCTGCATAATACTGTTCAAAGAAGAG
The DNA here is from genome assembly GCA_033576535.1 of Allobates femoralis. Lineage (NCBI taxonomy): Eukaryota > Metazoa > Chordata > Amphibia > Anura > Aromobatidae > Allobates > Allobates femoralis. The sequence goes on along the minus strand of JARQOC010000002.1, from coordinate 274,813,648 downwards.
TAGCCGGTATATCAGCAATTAGCTAGGTGGAGGCGGTCAGCGGGGAACATGGTAGGTAGAGGAGATCCACGGATCCCACCACGCCAGAACCTTATCTTTCCTAGGGAGGTTGTGGGCAAGGATATGCTCATAGCTATAATGTATATCCAATGCGGCGCATGTGCAATACGGTTTTAGTCTCGTGCATCGCTGTGTGGAATTGGTGCGCAGAGTGTGTTAGTGAAGGATACAAGGTAGATCAGGGACAGATTCCTGTCGATTTAGGGAATCTAGAAGTAGGGAGAGAAATAGGAAAAATTAATATGCATCTTAGTTCTTATCTAGTCACAATTTGATGACAATATAGTAATTATGGATAATAACATATTGCAGTACAGATGTATACAATGGCAATATTACGGAACATAGCTCGTAACCGACAAAGGAACATATATGTAACCAAAATAAAACCTTAAACCTCATAAATGAGAGAAGGGTTAAAGAAAGGAGAATTTAAGAATTAGTAGCCCATATGTCAGAATCAATAGGTGCCAGTTGCAGTATCATGGAAAACAAACAAAAAAGGTTTCATAGATCATTTTAATGAAAGACCTCATATTCCCGGTTTAACCCATACGGTTGTAGTGTCTGCAGCTTAAAAATCCAAAAGGATTCTCGCTGTTTGAGACGTCATAATCTGTCGCCTCCTCTCCGTAAAGGGGGTACATGTTCAAGAATATGATATTTCAGTTGTGATATGCAGTGACCCATGGATAGGAAATGGTGGGGTACTGGTCAGAGAGTGTTTTTACATCGAATAGTCGATTTATGTTTACTTATGTGGTCTTGGACATGCTGGGTAGTCTCCCCAACATATCCGAGACCGCACGGACACTTAAAAAAGTACACTACGTAAGATGAGTCACATGTCAAGTAATCGTTGATAAAGAAGGTTTTCCCAGACCTGGGATGGGTAACAGTGTTTCCTTTTGAAAGGTTTGAACATTGTAGGCAATTTCTACATGGAAAGTTCCCTTGTCGAGGGGTGGCTAAAAATGTCTGTCGGGTTTTCTTTGCATTGGAGCCAATGTCGGCCCGTACTAACTTGTCTTTTAGGTTAGGGGCCCTTTTATTACAAAACAGGGGATCATTCTGGAATTCTTCTATTTCTAGATATGCATTGCCCAAAATGTGCCAATGTTTGTGAATTATACCTTGCACCATGGTGTTGTATGGGTGGTGTGTCCGTACGAAGGTTACATGTTTAGTGGGGTTTACTGTTTGTCGTACTGATTGTGTCTGTGGAGATGCTATCTGTAGGAGGGTAACCCCTGTTAATGAATTTGGTAGTCATCTCATCATGTCTCTGTTGTCAGGTTATGGGATTGGAAACGATTCGATCGACCCTAGTATGCTGTGCATGTGGTAATGCCTGTTTCACATGTTTGGGATGGCTACTCTCAAAATGGAGAAGGCTGTTCTTATCAGTCAGTTTTCTATAAAGGTCGATTTCAAGTTTTCCAGTGTTGTCAAGGAGAACTAGGGTGTCGAGAAAATTTATCTTATTTGTGTCATAATGAATGGTAAATGTGAAGCCTGTTATGCTTGTATTCAAGTGATCTAGCAGTGCAAGTAAGTCACTGTCGCTGCCCGTCCATATGATGAAAATGTCATCAATGTAATGTAGCCAGAGTTTCACATGGGATGTCACTAGGGGATTGGTGCGAACGTAGCGCTCTTCAAAGTGTGCCACATATACATTAGCATACGAAGGCGCTACGTTGCTCCCCATTGCGGTGTCCTTAATCTGGGCAAAGAACTCATCCTGGAAGAGAAAATAATTTTTGGTTAGCACTATATCCAGAAAATTGTGGACGAATGTTCTCATCTGTTCCGAGAAGTGAGAGTGTAATCCTGTGGCTAGGTGTAGATCCAGGGCTGTGTATCGCCTGTAATCTTTTTTGTAATCCCGATTCTGGATGTCTTCTGGGGATAAATTCAAGAATTGTGTAGATGTTGTGAATCTGGCTATTACTGCCGAGGTTCCTGCTTCATCGTAAGCGAACGGTGGAGTCGTCATAGGGCTCTTCTTGCTTATAGGAGCTCAAACAAAAAATTCCAATGACTTATTCTAAATAAAGTTTGGCTCACTATGCTTATGTGGGTGCTCAAAAGTAAAAAGTTCAATTGAATAAGACTTATTTCTGGCACACCTATAAAAAACTGGAAAACTGACACATGCAATCTTGTTGCTAGTGGTGCTTTTATTGCTCAAAAGGTGAAAGTCTTGTGACAATGTAATTCTTGTAACAATGTAAAACGTTTTCAGCCCTGGCTTTCTTCAGTACAGACAATACTTTCAATATTTTCCTTATAGTACATATCAACAAAAACATAAAAAAAAAAGAATCAGCATATTTGTGTTATAAACAGAGCATTTAAAGCATACGCTGGTCTCTTGCTGCTATACATAAAATTGAATAATTCATTATAGGACAAAGGAAAATATATCAACAGAATTAAAGATTCAGTTGTGGCCAAAAGTATTGACACCCCTTCAATTCTATCAGATAATACTTAGTTTCTTCCTGAAAATAATTGTGATCACAAATTCTTTGGTATTATTATCTTCATTTAATTTGTCTTAAATGAAAAAACAGAAAAGAGAATGAAGCAAAAAGCAAAACATTGATGATTTCACACAAAACTCCAAAAATAGGCCAGACAAAAGTATTGGCACCCTCAGCCTAATACTTGGTTGCACAACCTTTAGCCAAAATAATTGCGATCAACCGCTTCCGGTAACCATCAATGAGTTTCTTACAATGCTCTGCTGGAATTTTAGACCATTCTTCTTTGGAAAACTGCTCCAAGTCCCTGATATTTGAAGGGTACCTTCTCCAAACTGCCATTTTAAATCTCTCCACAGGTGTTCTATGGGATTCAGGTCTGGACTCATTGTTGGCCAGCTTAGAAGTCTCCAGTGCTTTCTCTCAAACCATTTTCTAGCGCTTTTTGAAGTCTGTTTTGGGTCATTGTCCTGCTGGAAGACCCATGACCTCTGAGGGAGACCCAGCTTTCTCACACCGGGCCCTACATTATGCTGCAAAATTTGTTGGTAGTCTTCAGACTTCATAATGCCATGCACACGGTCAAGCAGTCCAGTGCCAGAGGCAGCAAAGCAACCCCAACACATCAGGGAACCTCCGCCATGTTTGACTGTAAGGACCGTGTTCTTTTCTTTGAATGCCTATTTTTTTCTCCTGTAAACTCTATGTTGAGGCCATTGCCCAAAAAGCTCTACTTTTGTCTCATCTGACCAGAGAACATTCTTCCAAAACATTTTAGGCTTTCTCAGGTAGGTTTTGGCAAACTCCAGCCTGGCTTTTTTATGTCTCGGGTTAAGAAGTGGGGTCTTCCTGGGTATCCTACCATACAGTCCCTTTTCATTCAGATGCCGACGGATAGTATGGGTTGACACTGTTGTACCCTCGGACTGCAAGGCAGTTTGAACTTGTTTGGATGCTAGTCGAGGTTCTTTATCCACCATCCGCACAATCTTGCGTTGAAATCTCTCGTCAATTTTTATTTTCCGTCCACATCTAGGGAGGTTAGCCACAGTGCCATGGGCTTTAAACGTCTTGATGACACTGCGCACGGTAGACACAGGAACATTCAGGTCTTTGGAGATGGACTTGTAGCTTTGAGATTGCTCATGCTTCCTCACAATTTGGTTTCTCAAGTCCTCAGACAGTTCTTTGGTCTTCTTTCTTTTCTCCATGCTCAATGTGGTACACACAAGGACACAGGACAGAGGTAGAGTCAACTTTAATCCATGTCAACTGGCTGCAAGTGTGATTTAGTTATTGCCAACACCTGTTAGGTGCCACAGGTAAGTTACAGGTGCTGTTAATTACACAAATTAGTGAAGCATCACATGATTTTTCTAACAGTGCCAATACTTTTGTCCACCCCCTTTTTTATGTTTGGTGTGGAATTAGATCCAATTTGGCTTTAGGACAATTCTTTTTGTGTTTTTATCATTGAAGACAAATTAAATGAAGATAATAGTACCAAATAATTTGTGATTGCAATCATTTTCAGGAAAAAACTGAGTATTATCTGACAGAATTGCAGTGTGTCAATACTTTTGGCCACAACTGTATATAATGAATCTCAAGGAACTAAAAAGTATAGTGCTCCATGTTGGTATCGCTCATTGTCTTATGGGAGAACAGGATCAGCTGATATCTGATAGAGGCATATTGAGAAAAATGATATCTGCTTCAGAGTCTATAAATACCGCTATACATTCAAGATCAGGTAAAGAGTCAAAGATTTGGTTGAAATACAAAGGGTTAAGGTGAAAAAAAACGCTAGTGAGGCAGCTAAAAAAAGTGACTAGTCATAGCAAAGTGAATAGCTACCTTATGAGACTCGGTGTGGGCTAATGGGGAACGTTCTTATCCCTGATTTAACAGGCTTTTCACAAAAAGGTGCTGACAACAGGAGGTGGTATATAAAAGGAATACAGTGATTATAAACAAGGGGAACTGAGGTAAATGATTATGGTAACCGTGGGTTTATTTATCAGTTTAAGGTAACAATATCTCATGTGGCTCACTAGGTATCTGCCAACCATAGAGGGATATAAACCGTGGGTTAACTCGTGTTATATATACTGCATTTAGTGCAAAGTGGTCAGCTATAAGTTCCATAAAGTGCCATGGGATGCACTTACCAATGGCTGCATTGTGTGGGTACTGTAAAGGTAAATGTATAAAAAAAAGATTGCGCATTACTACAAAACCTAAGTGACAAGTGGAGGAGAGCATGTCCCACTAGCATTACTTGCACTGTCCGTGGAGGGGACCTTGGAGGGCTGTGAGCGGCATTCTGAGCCGCCGTCGCGGTTTTATGCCGGACCGGAAGCGTGGTGACTTCCAACTTCCGGTCCCTGGAAACATAGGGCCGGATAAAGTTTTCTGTAGAACGTGTGTGTCACTAGGGGATAGAATACAAGATGAAATATTATACACTATGGGTTCCATACCTGGGAACGGAGTAACATTGGGTGTCGTCCGTCCCCTCTTCCCCCTCCTTGTCTTCCTCGGAAGAACATTCTGGGTCGGCCTAATAAAAGATTTGGGTGAACATACGTGTAATCTAGGCTTTCCAGGCTGCTGCCGGAGCCATATGGGTCATATCTTGGTGGGTACCATGTTGGCGGCTCTGGATTGCGCCATCTATATACAGTGTTCTTGCTATAGTCCTCCAAGATCCTTGTTGAACTTTTTCCGCTTCTGCTCCTGTAGATTTTTTCGGAAATTGGCGATGGTTTTGTTCGTTTTTGAACGTAGGCTGTGATACTGCAACTGGCACCTATTGATTCTGACATATGTACCGTATGGTTAAACTGGAATACGAGTCTTTCATTAACATTGATCTATGAAACCTTTTTTGTTTGTTTTCCATGATATGGAACTGGCACCTATTGATTCTAACATATGGAGCTAATTATTAAATCTCCTTTTTTTAACCCTTACTTCATTTATAAGGTTTAAGGATTTATTTGTTACATATATTGTTCCTTTGTCGGTTACGAGCTATTTCATTAACATTGCCATTGTATACATCTGTACTGCAATATGTTATATCCATAATTACTATATTGTCATCAAATGTGACTAGATAAGAACTAAGATGCATATTAACTTTCCTATTTCTCTCCCTACTTCTAGATTCCTTAAATCGACAGGAATCTGTCCCTGATCTACCTTGTATCCTTCACGACACACTCTTGCGCACCAATTCACACAGCGCATGCGCGAGGCTAAAACAGTTTGCGCAATGAGCCGCAATGCGTTCATTGCGGCCTATGCGTTCCAGGGACCAGAAGCCGACGTCACCACTCTTCCGGTCACATAAACCGCGATAAGCTCAAATGCGCTCACAGCCTCCAAGGTCCCCTACGGACAGTGTAATTGCTAATGGACACGCTCTCCTCCACTTGTCACTTAGGCTTTTTAGTAATGCTGCAATCCTTTTTTATACACTTACCTTTACAGTGCCCACACACTGAGGCCATTGGTAAGTGCACCCCATGGCACTTTATGGAACTTATAGCTGACCACTTTGCACGAAATGCAGTATATATAGCACGATGTTTATGTTTTTGTTTATATGTACTATAAGGGATATATTGAAAGTATTGTCTGTACTGAAGAAAGCCCAAACTAGGGCTAAAACGTTTTACATTGTTACAAGAATTACATTGTCACAAGACTTTCACCTTTTGAGCAAAAAAAGCACCACTAGCAACAAGACTGCATGTGTCAGTTTTCCAGTTTTTTATAGGTGTGCCAGAAATAATTGTTATTCAAGTTCTGAGGGTGGGCAGTGAGGGCCACTCAGTGTCCTCACCAGAAGCTTCAACTCTTTCTCTCTCCACCTCAATCCAATGGTGGAATATTCCATCATGGTGGGCAGGAGCAAAATCTGGATGACATAATATTGGCGTGAGCCTGAAGCAGGGGGTTAATTGTTGAGGAGAGCCATAGGATCAAATACTTAATTAACTTTAAGGGGTGAGAGAGAAACGATCCATAGAGTGCATTATTTTACATTGCATAAGCTTTGGTTTACATGGCTACCATTTCGTGTTTCATCACACCATGCCATGCTGTGCAAGATGGAGCCTGGACCTATGACTACATCCTGTTCCTGGAAGAAGCTGGAGTCCAGAGGAAGACCGACCAATCACAGAAATCACAGACTGCCACATCACCTAGAGATCCTCAATCAAGACCACACCTCCTGATGATCTCATGGATCTGCCCATGGACTAACCCACTGACCAATGAATACATCTGAGTAGGGCTGGCCGAGCCCCTTACTGAGGAAAAATCTCATGCCTCTTAAAATAAACCACACTTGGAACCATGCTTGGGGCCAACCAAGGAAGAGTGTACATCTGACTCTGTGTGTCTGGTGTCTTACTTTTCACACTAGTACTTGGTCTATATTATTTTGGTCAGGAGCAGGCAACTTGTTAATATTATTAAAATATTAACCATAACATCATGAATGGTCTGACCCATAGGGTGTTACAGTATTTCACCGTAGCCCCTAACGTGGGGTGAGAATGGAGGGAGGTTGGGATGGATGTCAGAAGCCAAGGAAGTCTATTCAGAGTGATTGGGCAGAAGCTTTGTTCTTTTTTTTTGAACCATCATTTTTACTTTTATTGTTTTTGTAAATAAGACATATACATTTTTTACACAATAATAAAAGATACAGCACATCAATTTCTTGACATACAAAAATAAATATTATAATGAACCAGGTATAATTAACAGTTAATTCTACTTGCAAACATAATATAAAGCATAACCCATTATAATCAGCTGTCAACAATTACATTCCCTCTTTTAGCAGGTCCCAGCTAACAAAACCCCACCCCTACCCATTCCCACCTTGAGTCATTTACCAATGTCTTCCAAAATAGGATACTCCTCAGATCAAAACCTTATATAGGTCCAGTATATTAGTCACCGTAATCAGTTACGGACCCAGGCCGCGCCCCTCCGCTCCCTCCAGCGTCTCACCTCCCCCGCCGCTGCATTGCCCTGGGTGTCCTCCAGCTTCTCTCCCTTGTGATTGGGGCTGTAATTTGTTTGCTGCCTCCTTGCCTCTGTTGTTTGCCCCACTCGGCGCCACCTTGGAGGAGAGGGCCCGGTCTGCTCGTCGCCATCTCCGCCGCACCCTGTCCGCTGCCGGTGCTCGGAGCCACCGGCGCATGCAAGGATGATGTAGTGACTGGTAAGTGTGCCTCCGGTACCGGTTGTCGCCGTTTGCACCCTTTTTAGCAGGTTAGCGGCCGCAGCTTTGGGAGCTCATCCCCTTTCGTCCTCACCCATCAGCCGGAAACCGAAGTCGATGTTGTTTTAAATAGAGATCCAGAAGACAGATTATTTTGGTTTAAAGAGTATATCCCAATAGTTCATATTCTGAGTAAACTGATAGACCGGTGAGATGTATTAATCAGGTTCTTCAGAGATGCTTGTGCTAGGAGATTTTATAATTGTCAGGAGATTATATGAAACATAGCTTGTCTCCCTCAGTGCATCAGCACCATTCAACTCCAGAGCAGTCCATCCTGATAGTTAAGCAAGGCTCCTTAGATGACAATAGGGCTCTTTCCAAGCAGCTGCAGAGGTGAAGTCTGTATGCTGTGTCCCTCATTAATGCTGCGTGGGCAGAAATGAGCTCCTCTCTCTGGTTCCCACACTTCTCTTATCTCTTCTCCCTGCTGATTTGATGGAGTCTCCTCACAGAGCCCCGATGATATCACAGTATGTAACAGGGATTTGCAGGCTGGCAGTGTTAGGTGTCCAGGAGCAGGAGGAATTCAGACAGTCTGAGGCAGGGAGGAAGGGGAGTGCAGCATTCCCAACCTGAGAAGAGAGTTTTAGAGGCTCTGCAGGCTTTAAGATCCAGATCCTCCGAGTCCCTGGTGTTGTGGACTGCAGCTGGTGTATCTTTGATGGCAGATTATGTGTTGCTCCCATTTTACCAATAACGTCTAGGACGGTGGAGAGATCTCATTCCGGATTCCGCATGAAAAGTATGATTTGTCGCAAAAAGGGAGAGTTTCACCTCCCTTTCTCCGACTTTCAGACCTTCAAACAGATTTTCAGTGTCCAGATACCGTGCTAATGGCTCTAAGGCAAGGTTGAAGAGTAAAGGGACAACGGGCAACCCTGCCTCGTCCCTTCTCTAGTCTGAATGCATCGGACAGAAAGCCGGGTGTGCTCACACATGCTCTCGGGGTGTTGTAAAGGGAAGATAAGTATTGGTGAAAGGGGCCGACTACCCCAATAGTATTCAGCACTAGATCCAGCCACGACCACCTAACATTGTCAAATGCTTTTTCAGCGTCCAAAGTGATCATGGCTGGATCCCCTCCCTCTCCTCCCTCCCTCTTCCCATCACATCCAGAAGGAGCATTGCCTTCCTATCATTTGTAACGGTCGAGCGTCCTTTAACAAAACCTGCCTGGTTAGGATGGATTAGTCTGGGGAGAATAGTTGCAAGCCTGTCGGCCATAATCTTGGAAGCAATTTAAGTCCTGGTTAACCAAGGAGATGGGTCTATAGCTGGCTGAATCTGTGGGTGGTTTTCCAGGTTTAGGGATCAACTTAATATGAGCTACATTCATCCTGTCAGGTATGGGGTTACCCTGCAAAATGGAGTTATACAGATCTCGTAATATTGGAGAAACTTCTTTTCTAAGCGATTTGAAAAAAGCCCATTAAAGCCATCAGGTCCTGGAGCTTTGCCAGCCGGTAGTTGCCGTATGGCTAATTCTATGTCTTCCACTGAAACTGGCGCATCTCATCTTCTGTTAGACCTGGTAGTTCTATGTCCCTCAACATTCCTCCCCCCACTACTTCTCCTCCTGACTCTTGTATAGGAAGCATAGAATTTCCCCAACACCGATTGACATCCTTGGTCCAGTGCAGGTGTTCCCATGTCTGTCTAGGGGTGGCTGTATACTTCCCATTAGCTAAGCGGCAAGAAGACGGCCAGCCTTCTCCCAAATCTATGAGTTCCAATTCTAGTCTATTTCTATAAATATCTTCCCTCCTGCTTGCCTACATATCAAAATCTTTTTTTGCCTCTAACCAAAGAACTTTGTCTTCCTCTGTCATTGACTGCTTATAAATGGAGTAAGCACCTCGCACCGTAGTGCTGGACTTCAAATATTGTTCCTTAATCTGCTTTTTCAATCTTGCACTATACGCCATGACATTCCCACTTAATACAGATTTTGCTGGCTCCCAAAAAAGACCCGGGTCAGTCTGATGTACCTCATTATTAGATGCGTAGTCAGCCCACCACTCCTTGAGCATGGTAATGAAGTTTTCATCACGCGTCAGGGTATCAGGAAATCTCCAGAGATAGTCCGAGCCTTTCTGATGCACATCTCTTGTTTCCATCACCACTGGGCTATGATCCGAGACGACCATGTTCTCAATTGTAGATTCCATGGTCCTCTGAAATAGCAAGGACGAGGCAAAGAACATATCAATTCTCGACCAAGACCCATGGGGGTGTGAAAAATGAGTGAATTCCCTCTCCAGAGGGTGCATCACACGCCAGATATCAGTCAGATTGCAGTGATGGAATAGTTTCTCAAGATAACTATCTCAGTCAGCACTAATATTCTTCCCAACGTCCATATCTAGAGGGGTCGAGTGGAGTCTGTCCTCACATGCATGTACTACTCTATTAAAGTCTCCTCCCACCACCCGAAGACCCAGTTGATCAGTCAACAAGCAATTCTGGAGAGACTGAAAGAACGGGTCCTGTGCAGTATTAGGAGCATACACATTGTATACACTGAAAGTATCCTCTATCTGTAGGGTAAGATGGATCAGTCTACCTTCCGAGTCCATCTCAACCGAAAGAATCGAATGTGCCAAGGTTTTCCACACCAGTATTAAGACTCCTGCCTTCCTCCCTACTGCTCCTGAACCATAGGTTTCCCCCACCCAAAGTTTTTTAAGATGGAGCCTATTAAGGTGTCGTAGGGCCATCATGCGCTTTGACGGAGAGCGCAGGCCCTTACCATTCCAGGAGACCCACCTAACCATATCCAACACTGCACATGGGCGTACAAACACAAATATAACTACTCAACAGGCAGCGCAAATAACTATAGGTACTGGTCATCCCTTTGTTGTCAATAGAATCTGTAAGAGCATGTAAAATGTTCCCAAGGTTTCTCCCTTCAATTTAAGTGAACCCCCCCCTCTACCCCCCCCACAACTTCTTTTGAAAGACTCCTCTTTTTTCCTCCATGACATAGGTCACCTCTAGAATAGACCGCTGGTGATCCACCTTTTTTCACATGTAAATATCATCAATTGTAACTTCATCCCAGACCCAAAAAAATCATACCCCTTAACGACCATCCTGAAACAAAAACAATAACAGAAACAATAAAAACAATAATCTTGCCTCCATCCCCTCAAGATTAAATAATGATCCTGCATCACTGGGCTTACACTTCAACCGGATTTACTGATCCTCTAAAACCGTACTGGAAGGTCGGTAGACAGATTAATATTAGCTCCCGTCCTCCTCCCCCCGGCCAAAACCCACCTCCCAACCTATCTATCAACCCCTAGGAGCCTTTCAGCCCTCCTTATAGCTATATGATCTCCTCAGCTAATTAGGATCCACAGTAAGTTCAGAGAAAAAAGTGCGTTATTCAGCCCATTCTTTTTTTGTTCCATTTAGACACCGGTTGATGCCGCTGGCAAGGCGTTGTTGATTTTTGAGAGCTACTTTCTTGCATATCATCAGAGCATAGCCTATAATGTCTCCCAGAGTCTAAAACATCCTGTGTTGCACCAGCCGAGTCCCGAGATTCTCCGTCCTCCGACACAACAGTAGTAACCTTGGGACTATTTGTTCCAGAACGGTTATTGTCAGTACAAGTGGGGGATTTTTCCCCTTCCATCACCACTGACATGGCTTCATCTGGCCCGGTAAAGGAGACCATAGTATCTTCCCTTGAGCGGAACCTCAGGGTGGCAGGGTAAGCTAGTTGAAAGCGAATATTGCGTCTGTGAAGAATAGTGCAAACCTCGCTAAATGCACGGCGCCTATTAGTTACTTCAATGGAATAGTCTGCAAACACCAATACTTTATGTCCCCTGATGGAAAGGGGTATCTTTTTAGCTTTATAGGCCCGCAGTATTTCTTCCTTATCTCTATGGTTGAGATATCTCGCTATTGAATGACGAGATTTATTAGTCATCTTGTCATGTGGCGCCCCGCAACGAGTGCGTCACAGGAGGGTTTTGCAGCCATAAATGCAGCCGCAATATTCTCCGACCCAGCAGTCATTGGATTAACTTAGAGATCCAAACCCTGCATGCATCACTTAACATAGAGGGCCAATCCAAGGTCCTGGTGGGCGGAGTGCAAGGTTAGTGTGTAGGAGAAGTACAGTTAGTCTAGAGCAGAAAGAGTCGAGTCTAGACAAGAGAGAGACACAGACTTGAACTTGGAGTAGGAGCGGGGGCTCTGCACCTCGTACAGCCCCCGGGCCGTCACCGGTCGGGTGTTAGCACCTGAGGCCTCAACAACCGGGATCGGGCATCACCAACCACGGGTTCCAAAAGACCCCCGTGCCCAACTCACAGCCGGTTCACTGGTACCGAAGCTGGCAGCAGTTCACCTCTGCTACGCGAACCAGAAGCGTGGAGGAGCAGCTTCACAGGAGCACCCCACCACCCGCCAAATTCCAGTGGTCTAACAAGCGGTGTACCCACCGAGGGATCCAAGGCTCCCCAAAACATCCATAACGTACATCTTGGATAGGGATTGAAGCAGCCTCCCGTACCCGACCTGGTATTCCTGGGCGACAATGGCCAATACTTGGATAGAATGGAGGAACACTACGGATCTCTGAGGGACACCTATCACTGCTGAGTCCACCCGGTCCACTACCCGTTAACTGTATGCCATGTACTGCCTGCTGATTACAGTAAAGACCCGTTACAGAGACTTACAGTGTCCGTGCTTCCTTATTTTGCATCCGTTCGCACACAAGGTAACCGCAGCTGCCGCACAACATCTTAAGCAGCTCCAGCCTCCGGGGATCACCGCTCAGCCTGTGGGGAGCGTTCCATCTTGCTGCTATCCATCCCCCGGAGGTTCCGCAGCGTCGGTAGGACTTACCGAACTACTCATAGGTGGCGTCACGAATAAATTAACCCCTTTAATCTGTTCCTACAAGACGTCTTCAACTTTTGATCTGCACTCAACCGGGCCTGACTACCGGCAGGCACGGCCCACCCGTGACAAGGAGGAAGGAGCTACAGCCTGTCTAAACCGGAGTCCACGGGCCTGCGGTGAGTCAGTCACCTCTAGCATTAGAGTTTTCGGCACCACGGGGGAGGGGATCCCTAGGAGGACCAATTCTGTGTGTGCGCTCGGTGGGGCATCTGTGTGCAGTTCTAAGGTTTTCGGGAGGTCGGGGGCGTATCCTGCTGCTGATGGCGCGGTCACACACTAAGAGGGCTCCTCAGCAAAGATCTATTTAACGGCACTTTCGCGGCCTGACCGGACATTTGAACGGACGGAACAGGTTGGTGGAAGCCCCTAGCACCCGAGAGATGCCTGCACAGCCCCCAAACGCCGCCAGACCGATAACAAGGTCACTGACTATTATGCTGCGGATGCCAGGCGGGACTTCTCCTCCTAAAATGGCGCCGGAGCTGGGGAGGCCTCTGCTTCCACACGTCCATCAGCTTCCCCGCGTGCACCGGCGCTCACACTCTCACACTGCATGTTACGGACAGCCGCCCGCCCAGGAATGGAGCCGGGTCCGGAGATGATGCCCTGGTGACACAGGTGATGTTGCGCTGCCTCCTGGGCTCCTTGCGACAATCTATTATGGAGGACATGAGGGAGCTGGTCGGCTCTCTCAGGGAGGAGCTGGGAGCCCTGGGTGAGAGAACCGATCGCCTGGAGGGGAAAATGAGTGATTTTGCCAAAGCTCATAAAGACTTAGTGGACAGTCACGACGAGCTGGATAAAGACGTGGGGTCAGTGCAGGCTACCCTATACCATTTGGAGGACAAACTGCGCTGTAACAATTTTAAACTCTGGGGCATCGCTGAGTCCGACGCCGAAAACGACGTCCCAGCGTTGGTGGGAGAATTCTTAGCTACAGCGCTCCTGGACGCCCCGGCGTCGGAGCTGGAGATCGCACGAGCTTTCAGGATCCCGAAGCCCACAAGCCTCTCAGACGACATTCCTAGAGACATATTAGTCTACATGATTCGCCTGGGAGTAGTAGACCAGCTTTTAAGACGGATGAGACGGGGACCTGCACTACCGGAACCATATAAGGGACTAACAACCTACCTGGACCTGTCGCCTAGCACTCTTGCCAAACGTCGTGAATTTGCATCGAGTTGCAAGATCCTACGGGACAGGGGGATCATGTACGCATGGGGCTCCCCGGTGTCGCTGAATTTCCGGTTTCAAGGCAAACGGCATACATTTTCATCCCCGACGCTGCTGCGCCGGACCCTGAGAGGTTGGCGTCTCACTTCTCCAACGCCACAGCGCTCTCCTCGCGCAGATGGGGGCGCAATGGATGCTACTTTCCCGGATGCAACGGTCACATGAACGGTCCTATGCCACCTACTCAGGTCTCTTCTGACATACTCTTGAGACTCTTAGTTTGTAGAGCAGCCCAATTAATTTCTTTGTTGAGCTGGGCGCGCGGTCAGCTGTTTGTCTTGAGGGGTCACGGTGTGGTGACCCTCGAAGGGGCTGACTCTTCCCCCCCAATACTGTATCACAGTAGAGGATACCTTAGACTGTTTACGTATATGTTTATTATCATATTCCTGTGTGCTTCTCTTCCTTTCGCTCTTTCTTCTCTTCTTCTCTCTGCTTCTCCCCAATCTGCCTTTACTACTACTTCTGGTACCCCCCATTTCCCCCTCTCCGCTTCTTCTCTTTCCCCCTTGAGGGATCCTCTCATCTGTCTTGGGTTTGTCTCTTCTCTTTCTGGTCCCGGGAGTGGGCCAAGGGGAGGGGGGTGAGTAGGACTCACATTGAGTCATTATGACACTCATGCCTCTTTTCTCTGAATGTCCGGGGTCTTAATTCCCCTGCCAAACGCTCCTTCATGTGGAGGGAGATCCGGTCTTCCCGGGCGGAGGTGGTATATCTCCAGGAGACCCACCTCTTGGACGGCGACAAAGGTAGGCTGCATCATGGGAGCTTTCCCCACATTTTCCACTCTAATGCGCAGGAGAAAAAGGCGGGGGTTTGTATAATGGTTAGACACACTGTACAGTTTCGCTTAAAGGAGGTGATATCAGATTCTGAGGGCCGATTTGTGGTGGTTGCTTGTGAGATTGGAGGTACACCGTTCACACTGGCAAGCGTTTACGCTTCAAACAGGGGCCAATTGAAATTCGCCAGAACGGTCTTCAATGTTCTGCGAGAGCATTCGGTGGGCCGGCTCATGATCGGAGGCGACTTCAACTTAACCTTGGACCCGCGTTTAGACTCCTCTTCCTCGGTCTCGGAGAGAGGGGGTTCCATGGGCCAGCTGTGTCGGGAGTACCACCTCCATGACGTCTGGAGGTACCACCATGCGGAGGAGAGGGACTTTTCCTTCTCCCATGTGCATAAATCCTACTCTAGAATAGACTACTTTTTAGTCAACGATTTGGCGCTAGAGAGGTGCGAGTCATCGGGGTCGGGCGTGATCACGTGGTCGGACCACGCCCCGATCACTTGGAGGTGGCTCTAGACGTGGGAGGAGGTGCGGCCTGACGCTGGAGGCTTAATCCAGGCCTCTTGATAGAGAATGGAGTCGCAGATGACGTGAGGGCCTCACTGAAAGGCTACTTTGAGTCGAACGACAACGGGGAGACTACAGATGAAACACTATGGGAGGCACAGAAGGCGGTCCTACGGGGTCTCCTGCTGCAAAAATCGTCGCAGCTAAAGAAAAAACGGGGCAAACTCTTGGCGGAATGGACGGCCGAGATAGCGAGTTTGGAAACGGCTAATAAAGCCTCTCCTTCCCCGCAGCTCCTTGCACAAATCCTGGTCACCCGTAATAAGTTGAGAGCCTTGTTGCTACGACATCATGAGATCAGCCTTAGAAAACTTAAAGTGAGATACTATGAAGCATGAGATCGGGCTGGGAAACTACTTGCGCGAAGGCTCAAAAAGAGGGCGGCCAGAACCATGATTACAGAGATGAAGGAAGGCGGAGGTAAGACGGTAAGAGACCCGGCTAAGATAGTGGAGGTTTTTGCGTCCTACTATGAGGCCTTGTATAATTTGAGACATGACAGCGGCACCCCCCAACCCACCGAGGAGGGGATTGCGGCTTTTTTGGAGAGGCTAAACCTCCCGAAGGTCCCTCTGGAGCTGTTGGAGGAGCTGAATAGCCCCATATCCTTGGGAGAGGTGAAGAGGGTAATTAGTGGGCTGAAAACCAACTCGGCTCCTGGCCCAGATGGTTTTGTAGGAGAATATTACAGGATGTTCAGAGAGGAGCTGGCCCCGTATCTTCTCAGGGTGTTTCAACTTTGGCAGGCCAGGGGTCATATTCCGGCTTCTGCGCTTGAAGCCACGATAACGACAATCCCTGAGCCCGGGAAGGAGCGGGACCGCCCCGAAATTTATAGGCCAATATCTCTGCTTAATGTCGACCTTAAGATCTTCTCCAGGCTCCTGGGAGACTGTTTGGGTGCGGTGGTCCCCTTAGTGGTAGACTCTGATCAGGTGGGATTCGTGCAGAATAGGGAAGCTCGGGATGGGACTAGGAGGATGCTGAACCTGATTGAGGTGGCGGAGAGGAGGGGGTGCCCCAGTGTGTTCTTGTCCCTAGACGCCGAGAAAGCGTTCCGACAGGGTACTCAGACCCTATCGTTTCAGCTGTCCTCAGCCTATATTCTAACCCATGTGCTAGAGTGTTTTCAGCGGGCTATCTCTCAAGGTCCTTCCCGATAACGAACGGCACTCAGCAAGGATGCCCTCTCTCCCCACTGGTATTTGCTCTGGTAATGGAGCCCTTAGCGGCCTGCCTGAGATCTGACCCTGAGGTTCGGGGCATACTGGTGGGGGAGCGGAAACATGTAGTGGGCCTCTACGCCGATGACGTTATTATAGCCACGACTGACCCACTCTCTTCCCTCCCCAAAGTAGTGGAAACGCTTGACCTCTTCTCGCGAATCTCATACTACAAAGTGAATGCCTCCAAATCCATGATCCTCCCGGTGGGGGTGTCGCGTCTCGGCTGGGGAACCTTTTTCCCTTCAAATGGTGCCCGACTGGGGTCCCCTACTTGGGAATCCTGCTATGGCCGACGAAGGAGATCGCTGCTCGAAACATCGACCACCTCCTATCTGCGCTAGGTGCCGCCCTGGGGGATTTTCCGTTAACCTCCTTATCATGGATTGCAAGGGTACATACAGTACGTATCATGTGGCAACAAAGATATTGCACCTCTTTCGGTGCTTACCGCTCCTGTACTCACGCGGCCAGTTGGCGCGTTTGCAGTCCTGAAAACAAATGTGTATGGGCGGGGAAACCCACGAGAGTAATGGCCACTTTACACGCGGCTACATTTCTAGCTTATCCACAGGTAACTTACTGGCTGCAGTGAAATCATGGAGACATTATTCCATTTGTACACAGCAACAAGATAGAACCATGTCTCCATGATTTCACTGCAGCCAGTAAGTTACCTGTGGATAAGCTAGAAATGTAGCCGCGTGTAAAGTGGCCATAAGGGGTAAAATTATGTACCGCCGGATTACCAGAGGAGGTATGGGGGTGCCGGATGTAGTAGCATACCACAAGGCAGTGATTTTGGAAGCGACAAGATCCTGGTGGAGGGGTAGGGGGCCGCCCGGTTGGCTGCAGATTGAGGAGGTCGAGGCACGGGGGGGCACACTTCGATCCCTCCTGGCCGCCGAAACCCTTGGGAAAGTGCGGAGGGAGGAACTGCTGGTTACGGCCCGGGCAATGCTGACGGTGTGGGGCTCGATAGCGACGGAGGGGGCCAATTTAACGGCAGAGGACATCCAGCTGGATGCGCTCCGTTGGCATATCCCCTCGCTAAACCTCTCCGCTTGGAGGGAAGCGGGCCCAACTGTAGTGGAAGATCTTGTAACCCGGGGGAGAGTTCTTTCTCTGGGGGACTTCCTCTCCAAATACCCTTCGCTGACCGGTTCCTTCCTGCAGTTCCTCCAGATTTCTCACTTTCTCCGCTCCAGATTAGGTCGCAGCGTTCTGGGCCCTCCGGGCGCACACTTGGCCCTGCGGAGATCAATACTAGCAGATGGGGAACCATCTAGGGGTCTGTCCCTGCTGTACACTGAACTTTTGGAACGGGACTCCCCCTCGAAATTGGATTACATGGAAAAATGGGAGAGGGATTTAAACTTCCAGGCGAACACTGATGATTGGGAAGACGCAATTCACTGCGTTTTGGCAGCATCTAAGTGCGTCAACCACCTGGAAAATCCACTTGCGTTGGCACACTCCCCCAGCCAAACTTGCCAAATTCGGAAGAGGTGCTTCGGCTCAGTGTTGGAGGCAATGTGGACAGAGGGGAGATTTGGCTCACATGTAGTGGTCTTGCCCCAGATTGTCCCCCTTTTGGCATCTGGTGGCACGGCTACTGGTGTCCCTTACGGACACTGAGATCCCCTCTCTCCACAACTCGCCGTATTGAACGTAGGAATGATGTCAAACCCGCCGGTAATCCGCCACCTCGCAACCTACGTATACACGGCTGCGAGGATATGTATAGCGGCAAGATGGAAAAGTGATGCTTCCCCCGTGATGCGCGAGTTGTCAGACAAGATTAATACAATCTTTTGCCATGAATACTACCTTGCCATGGACAAAGGCGCTAAACGGTATGTTGCTGAGGCGTGGACACTGTGGGCGAAACACCCACTGGCAATGCAAATCCCCCTCTGATGGGGATCTGGGCCCGGGAATTGGAAAGAAGGGAGATAGGAGGCTGTGTTGGCTGGATCCGGTCGGTCCTCCCCCCTCCCCCCTGGGTGCTCTCTTCCTCCCTAACTCGGCTCCCCCCGGAGCCCCTGGACCTCTAGATCTGACGTTCTGTCCTCGTCGGATCCTTTCTGCTTTCTGCCTTTTGCTTCTTTTCCTGTTTCTCTCCCATTCCTTAGGTCTCTCTCGGACGTACTCTTTTTTCGGACTGATGTCTAGCTCTCACAGACACGGCTACCCCCCCTTATCCTGCTTCTCGCCCTGCTCTACACTATATATGTGAGAATACATCGTTGATACCCTTGCCTATTATGAAACGACATATCCAGCAAGGACCGCCCGTGGATAGTATATGACGACTTTTATTCCACAGACTTGCAGAGACTATCTCATTATGAGAACCAACCTGCCACCGGCGGACCTGACTAACAAGACTCGGCCTCATGAGTGATATCAACACACTTTTATACTACTTTTATATACCCTGGATCATTTTGTGATCTATTCACTTTGCTTTTCTGTTTCAGTACTCTTCGGTCTATTTGTTTGAATATGTGATGGTTGTTGTGTCTCAAAACTTTAATAAAAATATAGATGACAAAGGTTTTCGGGAGGTCTACCTCGAAAATATCAACCAGCTGAGCAGGGGGGATGGTCTCCGGGAGGCCTATTATCTTATTATTATTATTTATTATTATTAGGTATTTATATAGCGCCATTAGGATACATGGCGCTGTACAAGTTAGAGGGTAGACAAAGACAAGTGGTCGAAAAACTACGACAAATCGACAAAACAATCGTACGGGTACAATAGGGCCAGGGATCCTGTCCGCGAGGGCTCACAGTCTAGAGGGGGTGGGGAGGGAGACAGTAGGAGGGGGAGAGGTGAGACGGTGCAATGGATTGGGTCTCAGTGTGTGTTGTAGGCTTGTAGGAAGAGGTGGTCTTCAGGTTTTTCTTGAAGGTTCCCAGGGTAGGGGAGTGTCTGATGTGGTGGGGAGGGAGTTCCAGAGACTGCTGGAAGCACGAGAGAAGTCTTGTGTGCGGTTGTGGGAGGTGGAAATGCGGGGGTTGAGAGAAGGAGTTCCTGAGAGGAGATCTTCAGGTTGTTCCTCCGCTCTCTATTCTCGATATCGTCCATTTTATTCAAAGCATAAGCTAAATGCTGCTGCAGAGCCTGTAACTGTTGCTCCAGCTCCTCCACCCTCCCCTCTGCAGCTGCAATTCTGGTTTCAGCTTCTTGCAGCTGCACATCATGCTGGCACAGCCTATTGTTAAATTCTTGTGTTGTCGCTTCCACCAGCTCTGCCACTGCAGCTTTAAAATCAGATGCTAAGTGCACCACCATCTCCTTTGCTAGGAGCTTATAGTCCACCTGGATTAATCCTCCTGGCTTGTCCCCCACTCTGCTGTTTTCTCCTCCTCTACTGATTCCCTCCATGTCAGACTCTCCCTCCTTCTGTGCCTGCCGATGGTGAGTGTGGCTTAAATCTCTGTCCCACTCCTGTTCCTCCTGCTGCCCCACCGATTGCTTGGATCCCCCTGGGGTGTTCATCTCCCTCCTGACCTCCATTGTTCCCAGCTGGTTCCCGCCATCTTCCCTTGCCGCCACGAGGAGTGCAGCGTTCACTTCTACCTCCCCCGGCTTAGAAAGGTACCGGTCTATGGTTGTCATCCCCTCCCCGCTTGCTCCAGGGGGTTTTTGGGCATTCAAGTGCTCTGGGGCCTGGGGATGGCAGCGGATCTTGCCAGCGGGTCCCGGAGCTTCCTCAGACGCGGCCGGTCATGGAGGCGCCGAAAGCGGAAGTCCAGAAGCTTTGTTCTATATGAAAGGCCATGTTCAGATGATGAGTACTTGGTGATATTTTTCCTCACTATCTGTAAGGCCATGTTCAGACAATGAGTATTTGGTGAGTTTTACTTCAGTATGTGTAAGGCCACATTCAGATGATGAGTATTTGGTGATGTTTTTCCTCACTATCTCTAAGGCCATGTTCAGACAATGAGTATTTGGTGAGTTTTACTTCAGTATGTGTAAGGCCACATTCAGATGATGAGTATTTAGTGATGTTTTTCCTCACTATCTCTAAGGCCATGTTCAGACGATGAGTACTTGGTGAGTTTTACTTCAGTATCTGTAAGGCCATGTTCAGACGAGGAGTACTTGGGGAGTTTTACTTCAGTATCTGTAAGGCCATGTTCAGACGATGAGTATTTGGTGAGTTTTACTTCAGTATCTGTAAGGCCATGTTCAGAAGAGGAGTACTTGGTGAGTTTTACTTCAGTATCTGTAAGGCCACGTTCAGACGATGAGTATTTGGTGAGTTTTACTTCAGTATCTGTAAGGCCATGTTCAGACGAGGAGTACTTGGGGAGTTTTACTTCAGTATCTGTAAGGCCATGTTCAGACGATGAGTATTTGGTGATGTTTTTCCTCACTATCTTTAAGGCCATGTTCAGACGATGAGTACTTGGTGAGTTTCACTTCAGTATCTCTAAGGCCACGTTCAGACGATGAGTATTTGGTGAGTTTTACTTCAGTATCTGTAAGGCCATGTTCAGACGAGGAGTACTTGGTGAGTTTTACTTCAGTATCTGTAAGGCCACGTTCAGATAAGTATTTTGTGATGTTTTTCCTCACTATCTGTAAGGCCACGTTCAGATGATGAGTATTTTGTGATGTTTTTCCTCACTATCTGTAAGGCCACATTCAGACGATGAGTAGTTGGTGATGTTTTTCCTCACTATCTGTAAGGCCAATTCAGACGATGAGTAGTTGGTGATGTTTTTCCTCACTATCTGTAAGGCCTCATGCAGACGATGAGTATTGTGTCACATTTAGGCGACTACAAGAAGAGTCTCGATTTTTTCCAAAAATTTGGGCACAGACACAACCTAAGTGGCATCAATTGCCCCACAGTTGCAAAATTTAAATGGTTACTTTTAGGCCAAAAACCACAAGGCTTTAGTCTCCCCAGGATGACACAGGGGTAGAAAAGTCCTTGTCGATCCATGCCTTGTTCATCTTTATGAACGTTAGTCTGTCCACATTCTGGGTGGACAGATTTGTGCGCTTTTCTGTCAGCACACCAGCAGCAGCGCTGAAGACACGTTCCGAGAGAACGCTGGCTGCGGGGCACGACAAGATCTCCAAGGCGTGAGTGGCGAGCTCAGGCCATTTTTCCAGTTTGGAAATGAGCAAGGCTCCAGTTCCCCAGTCATGGCATCGATGTTAAGTTCCAGATACTCGTGTACCATCCGCTCCAGACGTTGACTATGTGTCAGACTTCTCGTGTCTTCAGGCCTTGCAAACGATGGTCTGAAAAACTTGTAGAACGAAGCCATGAAATTGGTGTTACCACCACCAGCTACCGTGTTACTGGTACGGTGTGAGTGATGATGACTCAACAGTCCCATGGTTGACAAGTGAGAACTGTGAGATTCACTCTGTCTACCACTGGTGGTTTGTGGAAAAGCCAATCTGAGATTATGTATCAGCTTTTGCTGATACTCCTGCATGCGTGCGTCCCTTTGTATGGCTGGTATTATTTCAGCAAATTTGGTCTTGTACCGGGGATCGAGGAGGGTGGCAACCCAGTAGTTGGCATTGCTTCTAATTCAGATAATCCGAGGGTCATGTTGTAGGTAGTGCAGCAAGAAGGCGCTCATGTGTCTTGCGCATCCAGGAGGACCAAGTCCTTGTTGTGTTGGTGGTGGGGAGGTCAGAATCATGCTTCCTTCCTCTGCGCTCTCCACCCAACCTCGCACAACAGAAATATCATCAAGGTCTCCCTCATCTGCTGACTCTTCCATGCCCATCGCCAGTTCGTCCTCCATTTCTTCCTGGGCTCCTGCACCTTCCTCAGCAGTTTGGCTGCTACCATGCGCCCTCGTTAATCCCTCTCCACCACCCTCCCATGCCTGCCGTCTTGTTGCTGCTGACCGTGAGGACCTTGGAGATGTTATCATCCCTTCCGCATAGGACTCCTCCTGTACTTCCTCCACCTCCTCTTGTCCCACCACCTGACTCCGAATATTGTTCGGAGTGTGCTCCAGCATCTAGATGACTGGAATAGTCATGCTGATAATGGCATCGTCAGCACTAAACATCTTCGTCGCCATCTCAAAACTGTGCAGAAGGGTGCATAGGTCCTTGATCTGAGACCACTCCTGCAGCGTGATCTGCCCCACCTCTGGATCTCGTTGACCCAGGCTATACGTCATAACGTATTGCACCTGGGCTCGGCGGTGCTGCCACAGTCGCTGCAACATGTGCAGAGTAGAATTCCAGCGTGTAGGCACATCGCATTTCAGCCGGAGAACGGGCAAGCCGAAAGACTTCTGGAGCGAAGCAAGTCGTTGAGCTGCAGGATGCAAACGCCGGAAGAGAGCACACAGCGACCATGCCCTCTGCAGAAGCCCATCTAGGCCGGGATAGTGTGTCAAAAATTGCTGGACAACCAGATTCAACATGTGAGCCATACAAGGCACGTGTGTGATATTGCCCTGGCGAAGGGCCGCATCCAGATTTGCAGCATTGTCACACATGGCCTTCCCTGGCTGCAGGTTGAGTGGAGACAACCATTGCTGAAACTCGCCAGAGCTGACCACAACTCCTCAGCTGTGTGACTTCGTTTCCCAGGCATTTAGAGTAAAGACCACCTAATGGGTTGAACCCTGCTGCCAGCATAGTTGAGAGGTGTGCAGGATTCCTTCTCTGCAGTTACAACACGGGTGGCATTACCAGACAGGCTTTGGGCGGAGGTGGAGGACCGAGACGTGGTTGAGGAGGCAGAAGCAGTGGAGGAACTCCTACCTGCAGAGGATTGATGCACAACTCATGGGGACGGCAAGACTTGGACAGCAAACCCTTCTCCAGCTCTCACCATAGTTACCCAGGGCCCAGTCAGTGACATGTAACGCCCCTGTCCATGCTTACTGGTCCAAGTGTCTGTGGTGAAATGCACCCTGTCACACACAGAGTTTCTCAAGGAGGCGGTGATTTTGTCTGGAACATGCTGGTGTAGTGCAGGCACACCTTTCTTGGAGAAGTAGTGGTGACTGAGCATCTGGTACTGGGGCACTGCGACGAACATAAGGTCTCGAAAATCCTCTGTGTCCACCAGGCAGAAAGGCAGCATTTCTGAAGCCAACAGCTTGCAGATGGTGAAATTCAAGTGCTTAGCTTTCTCATGGCTAGGAGGAAATGGCCTTTTACTTGTCCGCATCTGAGCGACGGGGGGCTAGCTGGTGTGCTGAGGTGGGGTTGAGTAGGGTGTCCCTGGCAAACTGCAGCTCTGGGAGGTAGGTGCAGGCGAAGATGTAATGTTGCCTTCATCCAAAGGTGGTGCTCTTGATGTCTGAGAGAGCTCAACACCAGCAGCATTGTCCACTTCAAAACCAAGTGACGACCTGCCAATCACACTGCCTGTTGCAGGTAAAGAGATGGAAGGTCTAATCCAAAAGCATGTGTGACAGCTGTCCCCACAGTCACAGACGATGAAGAGCACACAGATGCACTTGATGGGGCAGATGATGGTAGGCTCGCCCCGCTAGCCCGCATTCTAGCACGGTGAGCTTCCCACTGCGACTTGTGCTTCATGTGCATGTGGCGGTTCATATATGAAGCACTCAAGCTATTGAGTTTTTGGCCTCTACTCAGAGTTTGGTGACAAATCTTGCAGATGACATGAGTTGGGAGATTCTTGGCGATGTCAAAGAAGGCCCAGGCTAGGCAAGGCTTAGAGCCCATGCGAGCTGCAGAGGCATACGACTTGTGCTCAGAGGCAGAGTTGTGGCTGCGGATGCAGTTGTTGACGTGCTTCCAGTACTCTGTCTAGGTCCAGGAAGGCGCACCTACCTCGTCATCAGTAGCATCCTCCTCCACCTCCTATGCTGACCTCATCGACTGGCTTACTGTGAGTTGACAGTAAGTGGGATCTCATCATCATCCTCTATGTTCTCACACCCCTCGTCCTCCTCAGAGACAACCTCTTCCTGCCTTGACCGAAAACTTAATTTGCAAATCCAATCCAGTATCTGAGTCTCATCAGCATCATCCTCCTTGTGTCCAGCAAGAGTAGTTACTGTTAGGGAATGAGGTCTACATGAAGGTCAGAACCTTCTTCATCTAAGCCTGGATCGGACTCACAAAGCTTCTGGGCATCAGGGCAGATCATTAACTCATCTGGACTCACTGCAGCTTTGGAGCAGACTTCTGATTCTCAGGCTATTGTGTGACTGAACAACTCTGCAGACTCAACTATGTGTGTTACCCCAGACTCAATAGGGGGCTGGAGACTTGGGAGCTTGGAGGAATCAAGTGCGATTGGGCTGACACCTCAGATGAACTGGAGGGTTTGTGATGTAGTAATTGAGGTGGAGGAGAGACCACTTGATTGAGCAGTTGCGATCCATTCAAGCACCTGCTGTTTTTGTGCCTCATTTACAAGTGGTACCGATGCTTGTGTCTGTAAGAAAGGGATCATATCCGATTGGCCACATAAAGAAGTTGACATCTTACTTTACCTGGAAGATTGTCTTTCTTCAGCAGATGTTAATGTACCGTATTTTTCGCTTTATAAGAAGCACTGGATTATAAGACACACCCAGATTTTGGAGGTGGAAAATAGGGAAAAAAATATTTGAAGCAAAAAAATGACTTTGATATGACAGTCAGGCCCTGCGACCAGTCAGCGCTGGTATCTGTCTCCTTCGGATGCAGGAGCAGCATGTGAGCAACACCAATGACTTCTGGCACCAGTGTCTGATGGCGGGGAGACAGATGCCAGCACTGACTGGTCGGAGGGCTGAGTCTCATATCAATATCACATGACTATGCAACTTCTGACAATGTTGGAACCGCTGCAGCATCAGGGGTAAGTATGGTCTTTTTTAGGCTGGCTTCACACTAGCGTTCCCCTCCGCCGCTTCCGGTGGAGGGGGACCGCAAGCTGAGTGCAGGCACCGCAAGTCCCTATGTTTAACATGGCGACGCGGGTGCCTGCGCTCGGGTGCAGATTGGCATGGCACCCATTCACCGCCATATATGATTTGTACGCATGCGTATACTTGCGCACAAATCACACACTCTCGTCTGCACTGAATGCGACATGTGTTCCTGGTGCGGACGAGACTGTATGATTTGTGTGCATGCATCCGCCTGCGTACAAATCATACATTGCAGTGAATGGGTGCGCACGCCAATCTGCACCCGAGCGCAGGCACCCACGTCCCGATGTTAAACATAGGGACTTGCAGTGCCTGCGCTCAGCTTGGGTTCCCCTCCGCAGGACGCCGCAGAGGGGGATGCAAGTGTGAAGGCAGCCTTAATTTTACAAGGGCCAACAAGGTGAATGAGACGGGATTTGTTCATGTAGTGGCAACCCCTTTAAGAACTATAACTCCCAGCATGTACTGTAGATCCTATGGCATGCTTGGAGTTCTAGTTAAGCACAGTATTGGTAGTGTTAACTTTATTAGTGGTTATGTTACATATACATGTGCACTCACTTTAATGTATCCTGCTTTGCCATCACCCTGCTGAAATCAAGAAAGTGGCCATAGTCTGCAGATCACGTTCTGATGTGATGTACTGTAAGAGGGAGGGTCAGGGAGGAGGTCTGTACACTGCTGAAATATGATGCTCCAGCCCTGTCTCCTAATTACAAGTCACCACCACAGAGCTTGACCTGTAGATGCAGGGCCAGGGAAGCTGTACACTGCCATTATGCTGCCTCCAGCCCTGCTCTCCATACACTGAAGCTCCTGATCTGCAGACAGCATTCCTGGATTTCTGCACAGTGCAGGGGCTCAGCAGGAGACATTACAGAGAGCAGAGGGAGGGAGGCACCACACTGTGATAAGTAAGGTACCGATCTCCCTGCTCTGCCCCTGACTACATGGCAGTGAATCAGCACAAAGCTCAGTGCTGATTCACTTACAGCAGCTGTGCCCCGCTCCTCCATTCTCACTATCTTCAGCACACAGTCTCCCCAGCAGCTGCAAGAAGCTGGGGAGAGACCATGTGTGCCGGCTAAGCAGCTTCTCCTGCTCCCCGTGCTCTCACCTCTCGTGCTGTCTTCAGTGCAGAGAGGTGGGTGGGGACTGGGAGCAAGTGAAGTGAATATCTAAGTAGTTAATGAGCCGGGGACACGTGGTGCTCCTGCCACCTGGATTCTTCAGCAGGGACAATTCCCTGTCACTTCTGTCCCCACTTCACTGCTGTCCCCCCCTCCCAAGCAACTGATGATAGAATGTTATACTCCTTTTATAAGACGCACCCCCACTTTCCTCCAAAACTTGGAGGAAAAAAAGTGCGTCTTATAAAAGGAAAAATACGGTAGATTTAGCATCTAACCCACGGACACAAACTTTTTTCCCTTTCCACCACGCCTACTCCCATTCCCACCAGCAGCAGTCCTTTTGCCACTCATTTTGTATGTGACAAAATTGGCAACTGTACAGTTGTTGGACAACAAAAAGCTGAATGTAAATCATGCAGAGGTGACTGAACCAACACTGCTACTTCACCCGAAGTGAGACCTGGGCAAGGTGCAGTTAAAAATTAGAAGTAAGTAACTACACAGGCGGTGTAGTTATTTGTATTAGAAGTGGCCTACACTACTTCTTTATGTGGCACTGCTACTTGACCTAAAGTGATAAACAGGAGAACCAAAATGAGCTTTGTTGCTTTACAAAGTTTACGTATTTATTGGGGAAAACAAACATATATAGAGTAGGTGATCATAAAATAGCACAGCAAGGATCATTGGTACATAATTAAATTACAATCTGACAGGGTTTTACATACAGTAATAAAATGATAAGCATGATTACATTATTGCACAGGCTGTCTACAGGGTAGGTTTAACAGAAATTATCATATGTCATAAGCATCATTCAGTACATTGATTCTGCCCAGACCTGCAACAACCTGAAGATCAAAGCCTAAAATTGCCTCTCATCATATAAAATGCATTCCCTAAAGCAAGTAGTAGCAGCATACAAATGAAAGTGCGTAGTGCAGAGAATGACAGGGTTCCCCCTTGTGCCGGACTCCAAACGCACATTTCGCGTATTGAATAGAAGTGCTTCGTTAGTGGGAGTACCGGGACCCTCCAAGTGACACTCATATATACCCATTATAGCACCTGCACTGGTGCAATCGAATCGCGCTTCCAAACGCGGCGCATGCGCGCATGCCGCCGGTCCCGATACGTCACTTCCGGCGCTCTGCCCGCCACGTCATCATCGCCGCCGGATATTACATCCAAACGGCGGGGAAGCATCGGCCAGGTCTGTGAGTGTTGTCATGACGACCAGTACAGTGCGGAAGTGCGGGCATGCGCACTGGGAGCGCGATCATCAGGCTTATGCAACACAGAAATGACCACATCAGCATTTATTCTCAAAAATAACATATAATGGGAATAGAATTAGTTCCTTATTCCATCCCACGATGTCAGTCTGATTGCATATCCAATTCTTTCCATGGGTAATATAGCGCTGTCACTATAGAGGAAAAAACACCCAAGTGAATATAAAAACAATAAAAACAAGCACATAAACTTTACTAGCACAAGAGGAAAAGGGAAAGGGGTAATGTTTTAAAAAACACATTCTCAGTAACATCAGAAAGGGGACCGATGGTGAGAATAGTCAAGGATCTTAAAAAGGACACATAGCCAGGATACTATTTTTATAATATGGAGAGAAACTGAGGGACTCATTAAGGCCCTTTGGAGACACTGTGTCCAGCATCACAATCCATTTTAATTCCCTCTGGGCGAGCAGCTTCTTTAGATCACTTCCTCTAATCCCCCCATGTATCATGTCTATACCCATCACTTTTAGACCATATTCTACACTGGATGGGCTGTGATTACACAACAGGAGGTAACGAAGCAGAACTACTCCCTCCTCACCATCGGAATAGGAGGTAGATGAAGATTTCAATCAATGAAATATGTAGAGTGCAAAGGGTAAGATGGCCTGAATGTGTATATAGACTGCAGATCTTTCCTAAAGTCACATAATAACCTATAGAGGCCATAGAGAGTGTATGAGCCTGTATGGAGGCTCTCCTGTATCAGATAAGCCTGGCAGAATGCAGGTACAGCTCACACCTGAGCTGACGTGCATAAAGCCAGAGGTAATGCTCGCACAGGGGCAGCTGGCAGAAGCTGTGAAGAGCCTAGAGTCGAGAGTCTAAGACCCTGACACCAGGGCAGACCCAGGCACCAGGGGCCCCTGTCACTCCTGATGTTATTATTCCCTCAGAGACAGGTGATTAAATGGAAAGGAGTGCAACACGCAGGGAGCCAGCTGAGGAAGGTCTGTAGACACCAGGCAGTAAGCTTTCTCTGCCACAATTCTCTTCTCAATGATGGCTCAGGTAACCCAAGAACTAACTCATTCACTGCTACATGTGTTTTAGTGGACAAGGTTTGGGTGACTCCAGGGTTCAGTACCCAGGTGGCCAAGTACACCCAGTCTTGTATGATGTGTGACTGATACAATAGAGAGGAATCTGTAACGACCCCGCAGAAACCTGAACGCACCCCTTGTCCGATCTACCGCTCCAGTGATTGCAGATAAATCATATAAATACAGTTACACATTAGGTGTATGCGGGTGTATGCTTGTTGTGCTAATTTCTTTTCAGGATCCAGTGCAGAAACTATATTACTTCTGAGAAACTGACGATGAAGGTGGTATGAAATATGAGGCTCCTGAAGAGGTAAAGCTGCATATGTTATAATGGAGGTCATTAAAGTTATTTTACAGTATCTGGGAGTCAGCAGCTTTCTACAATCCTTATCATATACAAAGCAGTGGAGACAAGATGGATGGGGGATTAACATTAATAACTCAGATGGTAAAGGTAAAAGGGAGAGATGGGCAAGACATAGCTCAAATGTTTTTAATTTTCCTCCTTAGTAAATAAGTTGATAAGATAATTCTCGACTCAACACCTAGAAAAGGATTGTATTTTCTATAAAGTAAGTGTGGACACAAGTGTAAAACGGTTTTAATCTGAGATAAATGAATAGGACACGATGAGCCTCTCACCTAGTGAGGTTGTGGAGGACACAAGCACCATTAGAGCTGCAGGTCAATAGACAGGAAAGGGTTAAACACTGCATTGCTATCTCCGAATAAGAGAATTAAAATCAATATTCATCAAAGCTTGTGACTTATTTCACACAGATAATTTAGATATGACATGAAGTCTTGACCCACAATGTATAAGCCTTATATAATTGACTGAATCACAAAAAAACAGTCAAACAAACGTGCAAAAATACTCTGTTGTAAAAGATAAAAACAGTAAAAAGCAAGTGCTGCTAAAAAAGTAGAAAAAAACAGGGTATTTAGTTGATACGTTTTTTGCAAAAAATGTATACTAAGCCGCTCTACCAAACATCAAGGTAACCCGTGTCAGAGCAGTCCCTATCTGTTGTGTTTAAAAACCTGACGATGTGTATTAGTACCTACACGAGCAGGGTCCAGACAGGTCCAGTGTCTGACATGTAATTAAAAGAAAAAACAGATATTGCGCCACACTGCAACTGGAGGAACTTAATACACGGTTTTACTATGTTTGTACTAACCTTTACTGGTTGTGCAACACCCCGCACAACCAGACTGATGGCTTAATGTGGATCACTGTAGTGACAAGGGCCAATATTCCCTCCTCCTCAGATACTCCGGGCCTGGTGGTCGGCTCCTTAGTTCCTCTGGAGATGGAGGTGGGCTCCTTCACTCCTCCACCCGAAGAGGCAGACTCGCTGCACTGGCTTCCGTCCCAGCTCCACACTGTGTGTCAGTTGATCATTCAAGGGTGGGACTTTATGATGTACTGCCAGGTACTGTGGATCTTAGAGCAGCTCACACACCGCACTCCCAAAAAGGGAGAAGGGGATTAGCAAATAGAAAAACAAGCGGTGTCAGAGAATTGGAGCGCTAAAGAAACCACGGGTTGGTGATTAGATTACCGATAATTTATTGCACGAACAGCAGGGGTCCAGTATGCCACAACGCGTTTCGACGCACAGATGCGTCTTTCTCAAGTGGATCTGTCACAACCATTATCCAATCTGGGGTGGGGGGTAGGTTTATAAGAAAGAGGTAATCAGGGATCCCTCATCCACTTGAGAAAGACGCATCTGTGCGTCGAAACGCGTTGTGGCATACTGGACCCCTGCTGTTCGTGCAATAAATTATCGGTAATCTAATCACCAACCCGTGGTTTCTTTAGCGCTCCAATTCTCTGACACCGCTTGTTTTTCTATTTGCAGTGTCTGACATGGACTGACTGCAGAAGACGGCTTTTCATGTGCAGGGCCCAAAGGGAGGGTGGGCAGCTCTCTTCTCTTGCAGAAACAAGAAACAAACTAGACCAACACTAATGAGCCATGCACACAGTGAACAGATCTTAGTATACATTTTTTGCAAAAAACGTATAAACTAAATACCCTGTTTTTTACTACTTTTTAGCAGCACTTGCTTTTTACTGTTTTTATCTTTTACAACAGAGTATTTTCGCACGTTTGTTTGACTGTTTTTTTGTGATTCAGTTTTTTGGTGGTGTGAACAGTGTCTTACAGATCTGTTCACTGTGTGCATGGCTCATTAGTGTTGGTCTTATATAATTGACTGTAAACAGATGTGTTCTTCAATTCCAGATCCTAGATCATTGTCAGGAGCGCATGGTCTCATGTCAGTAGACCGGGTGATCCTGAAAAGATGCGAGAAAGAGCCATGAGCCGAGATTAGATAGCTGATCCAGCTTCTCTGAATTACAGCAACTTCAGTGGAGATTGAGGGGAAAACCCATCTGGACACGGCAGCTGTTGGAGACTCACCACCAGCAGAATAATGGTCTCCTATAATGATAGACACTCACCTACTCCCCATAGTGATAGGGTGTCCCATATATGGCCTTATAAGTGTCCAGATTATGTCAGCTATACAGGAAAATCCAAACTAAGGCAGAAATTATTACAGGAACATGATATAAACGAGGACTCCGAGTGGGAGAAACATTCACTTTCCTGAAGAAACCATTAGTTCAAGGGTAGATAACACTGTGTATGATTGATATTACTCTAATAACTTGTACCTTGTACTTGTGCCATAAAAGCGCTATTTTACGTTATTTTATGTTCTTTTCAAGGTAATCGTATTCATGTGTAAAGGGAAATGTTATCAAATAATCTCTGGTGGTAGAATATGGCCATGAGATAGAAAAGTCCTTCCATGAGTGTTGTGATACAATTCTGGGTATCCAGGTAGGGAACTGAGGTGAAGCAGGTAGGAAAGGCCCGAGGACGCGGATAGCGCAATCCTATATACCACCCGGTGTACCCAGAATTGTTCATAAGAATTATTCATAAGAATTGTACCTAGAATTGTTCATAAGAATTGTTCATAAGAATTGTACCCAGAATTGTTCATAAGAAAAGGGTACCGCATGAATTTAAAGCCAGAGATCAAGTAGGTTTTGAATCCTTTATCTCACCCCTAGTGGCCATAAGTAAGAAAATAGTCTAGATCAATTACATCTATTCTAATTAACAGAGATTTGTCAATTATACTACAGAAGCACTTCAAGGTTTAGCAGACCAATTAGGCTCTACATCAATAATGGTGCTCCAAAATAAAATGGACTTAGACATGTTATTAGCAAAGTAAGGAGGTGTTTGCAAAATTGTACGTATATTCCAGATAATACAGGTCCCACTGGAAAGGTTACAGTAGCCAAACAGAAACTGAATTCTCTATAATAAGATTTATAAAGGAATTCAGGTGTAGAAGATCCCTAGGACCAATACTTTCTGTAGATGAATGGATGGCAGAAATAGCTGGTTTAGATAGGCATGTTATCCTTGTCATCTTAATTATTGCAGCTATTATTGTTTGTTGTCTCCTTACATGTGTAAGGAAGATGATTGGGAAACATCAGTTCTCGCTTTCCTAGCTCAAGAGGTTAGGTATTCTGTAGACATAGAACAGCTAGGCCCTCTTCAGTCTTTTATATTCTCCAACTAGGTGGTCCCCCATTCCTCTAAGTTATGATAGGTAGGGTAGACACATCAAATAGTTGATATATATGCAAAGTCTGTACCAAGGGGGGTTTAATGGTTGGCATTTCTCGTCTAACAGGCAGCACAAAAGAGTTTGAGTCACATTGGGCAGATATGATAGGCTCTAGTAGGGACAGGTTAATAAAGTATTTAGGGGGACTGTTGAGGAGAGCTATAGGATCAAATACTTAATTAACCTTACAACATAAGGGGTGGAGAGAAGTGATCCATAGAGTGCATTATTTTACATTGCATAAGCTTTGGTTTACATGGCTACCATTTCCTGTTTCATCACACCATGCCATGCTGTGCAAGATGGAGCCTGGACTATAACTACATCCTGTTCCTGGAAGAAGCTGGAGTCCAGAGGAAGACCGACCAATCACAGAAATCACAGAATGCCACATCACCTAGAGATCCTCAATCAAGACCACACCTCCTGATGACCTCATGGATCTGCCCATGGACTAACCCACTGACCAATGAATACATCTGAGTAGGGCTGGCCGAGCCCCTTACTGAGGAAAAATGTCATGCCTCTTAAAATAAACCACACTTGGAACCATGCTTGGGGCCAACCAAGGAAGAGTGTACATCTGACTCTGTGTGTCTGGTGTCTTACTTTTCACACCAGTACTTGGTCTATATTATTTTGGTCAGGAGCAGGCAACTTGTTAATATTATTAAAATATTAACCATAACATCATAAAGGGTCTGACCCATAGGGTGTTACAGTATTTCACCGAAGCCCCTAACGTGGGATGAGAATGGAGGGAGTTTGTAATGGATGTCAGAAGCCAAGGAAGTCTATTCAGAGCGATTGGGCAGAAGCTTTTGTTCTATATGAACCCAGGTCTTGCTATCGGAATTTCTGCACCAATCCACCATTCTCGCAAAGTGAATTGACAGATGATAGTTCTTGCAGTTGGGAACACCTATACCTCCATCTTTCCTTGGCCTGGAAAACTGGAGCAGCTAATTATGGCCGGTCTCACCGCCCAAATAAAGGCATTTTGGATAGAAGAGATATTTTTGAAAAAAAACAAAAACAGAGGAATTTGTATGAGTAATGCTTGTAGCAAGTATAAAATTCTAGGAAGAATATTCATATAAAATATTGACCCCGCCCAAACCAGGAAAAATAAATTTTAGACCACCTGTCAGAATCACCCCGTATTGAGGACAGGAGAGCTGGGAAATTATTTTTATAGAGGGTTTCTGGATTTGAGGTCAGTTTGACCCACAGATAGCTTATCGACTGGTTTTTCTATTTAAAGTTGAATGCCGATTGTAAGGAGGTAGTAATTGACTGTGGTATATTAACGTTCAAGACCTCTGACTTTGGAAAATTGATTTTAAAATTAGAGAGTTGTGAAAACGTGTGAAATTCCAACATTAAGTTGGGAATTGAAATGTTAGGTTTGGTAAGAAAGAATAGGACATCGTCTGCATACACAGCCACTTTGTGGGTATTGCTGCCAGAAGATATCCTCGAGATGTTAGCATTAGCCCGGATCCTTTTGAGGAATGGTTCAATTGTAAGAACAAAGATCAACGGCGAGAGTGGGCATCCCTGGCGAGTGCCATTATGGATCTCAAAGGGATCCAGAGGCAGCCGTTCATCAGGACCTTAGCAGACGGGATCGATTAAAGAGACATGATCCAGTGCATTATGTTGGGCCCCAGACCCAGGTGCAGGAGGTCTCCCTCATGAAAATTCAGATAATCCTATCGAATGCTTTTTCAGCATCTGTGGAAAGAAGTGAGAGAGCCTCCCTGCACCGAGGCCGGTGGACCAAGTTGATCGCTTTAATGGTGTTGTCTCGGGCTTCTCGCCCCATCATAAACCCCACCTGATCAGGATAAACCCCTGTAGTGAGCAAAGGAGCCAACCTCGCAGCAATGATCTTCGCGAACAAGTTAATGTCCCTCATTTACAAGCGAGATTGGATGGTAACTTGTACATTGAGTCGGATCTTTGTCTGGTTTGGGGATTACGGGATATATGGACCCTCAATGAGTCCGTATGGGGATGGTGTCCATTTTACAAATTGTTAAAGAATCTGAGTAAGTGGGGGGATAGTTGGTCTTTTAATTTATTATAGTAAGCTGCGGAGAATCCATCTGGACCAGGCGCTTTCCCGCTTTTTTTTTTTTTAATCAGTTATTTTTATTAGACAAAGACAAATATTTACATCTTACATTTTGTAACTTTAATCCAATGTTTACATTTTAAAAAACCAACAAACCAATACCCTCCCCCCATAGACGGCATACCCAATGCTTATTATCTAGGAAGTGGCATATCTAAATTCAATATATAACATCCACATTAGAACTTAAATCATCTTATTCTTACACAGGTCTAACAATATAGGTGAAAGATTTTCAAAGTAGTCCATGATTTTATTTCACCGCATTCTTTTCCGATCTCAGCCACGGTTCCCATAGTTTCTCAAACATTTTAGTAGCATTCCTCTTTCGGTACACATTTTCTTCTGTGCGCATTATGTAAGTCACCTGTTGCAAGTATTCCACTCTAGAGGGTGGCTCAGCCCTGATCCAATCTCTAGCTATCACTTTCCTGGCAATGAATAGTAACCTTGCCACCGCTACCTTCTGTGTGTTCGTGATTCCAATTTCTTCCACATATCCCAACACACATACTATCAGCTTCCGTTGAACAACACATCTATATCTTCCTTCAATTAAATTAATTACCACCATCAAGAATGCTGATATCTGTGGTTTTAAGTTTGGGGAGCTTGTCCAATTAAAGGTATTCTCTTATTTTGGGGAGAAAAGTATGAGAGGTTGTCAGAGCATTACCGTTATCTACATTATAAAATGCTGCATAGTTTTTAAAAATTGCAGCTATTTCATTAGAAGGTTGGGCGGTGGTCTTAGGTGGTGAGTCTCCTATATTCGAGATGAATGTCCTTCCTAGCTCTTTGTCATCTTAGGGCTCTAGCCAGTAGCTTGCCGTCTTGTTCCCAAATTCATCAAATTGTCGCCTACTGCTCAATTCCAAGATGACGGATGAGCATGGTGGATGTGTATAAGCTCCCTCTTCAATCCACACCTGAATCCGCGGCATCCAAGCCTGGAGAGCCCCAGAAACATCACGGTTTGCATCTTATCCTGCAAACTACAACACTGTGAGACTAAGGGAGGTACAGCTGTCCCCCCATGCTGCATCCAGACCAGAGAACTTTGGGCCTATTCCCTCCCATCTGCACCTCCACTCCAGCCCGTTATCCACACGCCGGCCCCAACATCTCCTACAGACCAGCAGGGCTTGGACGTAGCGCCTTGGATACCAGCAGAGACAGCGATCTAAAGGACCCGAAAGTTTCCAACAGCCGCAAGGCCCCTGCTTCGGGGGAGACCGCGGACTCTGCAGACAGTGTGGCCCAGCGTCGGAGCACTCAGGAGATTAAAAAAATACACCGCTGAAGCTGCAGGTACCGGATAGAGAGCTGGGGGCATGGCGGTAACGGTGTGACAGTGTCTCACACCGGCAGATGCGCTCATGGGTGCAGGGGCGGCTGAATAAACACTCCCCAGTGAGCCCTACCACCCCCCTCAAGCCCCACAGCTGAGACCCACCCACCGACTCTGACCTGGTGCCCAGGCGTCCATGCAGCCGTAACCAAGACGGCAGCCGCTATCCGGACCGCAGCCTCCTCCTCTCACTGCCGCTTGTAAGCCAGGGCCGGCGCCGCACATAGAGTGAGAGCCCCCCGTGCCTGCCGCGGCCGGAGTTGCGGTAATCCCAATGCCGTGGAAACACCGCCCCTCTGCAGGAGACTGCCGAGAAGCATGACTGCGAGACACCACAAGATTCAGGAGGTGAGCGGGTAACAGCGATCCACATCAATCAGGGGAAGGCCCAATACTTAAACCTAACTGCGGCCTAAAGCTGCTGGTGTCCCGGGCCATCAAGGCTCCGCCCACAACCACACTCCACTGCTAAACCTGACAGCTGCCACAGATTGCAGTAGATAATAGAAAGCAAGGGAGGATTGAAGCCTCCCGACAGCTCCAATAAAGCCTCGGTAACCAGACAAAGCCACGGCCTGTAGTTCATGCCCCCCATCAAAGCTGCTGAGACCCCTCCCCCATCGGAGGTAATACAACCTCAACTGCAGCTCTCTCTATCTAGTCCCACTGAGTCCCAGAAGAGGAGCACTGTAAACCACCTCGCAACTCCCACTCTGGGCACCCAAATAGGAGGCGCC
The DNA here is from genome assembly GCA_033576535.1 of Allobates femoralis. Taxonomy (NCBI): domain Eukaryota; kingdom Metazoa; phylum Chordata; class Amphibia; order Anura; family Aromobatidae; genus Allobates; species Allobates femoralis. The sequence goes on along the minus strand of JARQOC010000002.1, from coordinate 274,776,753 downwards.
CCACAGACCCCGATCACGTCAATAACACCCAGCACGATCCCCCTGAGCAAGGCACAACATCGAGGGAGATGACCGTGCCAACCCCCCCCCCCGTGGTGCGACAGTCCAGACCAGGCTCAGAAAGTTCCTTGCACATAACCCCTCCATAGAGCACAGGGGACACCTGCTTGCTGTTGCTCGAATTGACCAAACCTCCGTCAGCACATCCTGACCAAAGACAGAGTTCACACGCAGTGACAGTCCAAAGTCATGATGGATATAGCCGCCTTTGACCACTAGGGGGTCAAACCCCATCTCCAAACACACAGCCTGTTACTGACGTGAACTTTTACCCACCCTGCCATCACCAACCAATACTATGATATAGTAGTCAGACTAGACAGCCTTCCTGCTCTCCCACTGCGATCAGTAACTAGTCAATCTGCTAACCCCATCTGCTGTCCACCGACCTGCTACTTCTCCTTGCAACCGGGGAACCGTAATGGACAAATACATAACAAAAACTTGTTCACAGAAATCCACCACCACTACGAGAGTCCCTACTGCCCAGCACACAAACACCATCCACAAAAGCACAAAGGCAAATCCGCCTCGAAACCACTTAAGCAACCTGCCAAGAACACACATCGCCAACCCGCCTCTCCATCAGTGGATTCTCCGCCTGAAGCACATATGGATGCTGGTCTATCCCCATCGCAGCCTTCCCCGCTGTCACGTTATTTTGAACTGTCTGAGCAAGAGCAAGACTTCACAAATAGCTTTGTTAGCTGAAGAGGTCTCCAAGCTCCTGATGCCAAAATTTGACCAGCGGTTTAACCCTCTCCATACCGCCCTCGTCGCAGCCATGGCCCTAATTACCACCAACTCCCAAAAGGTCACAGAGCTGGAAAGCAGAATCCAGGCTAATGAAAAGGTGATTGTGGAACTAAGCGCTTCTCTCCAACAGTCAGACCGCAGAGCGAGAAATGCCTGACAAACTGGAGGCCTTCGAAAACAAAAACCACCATAACAACCTGCGTTTTGTGGGCATCCCAGAATCGGTGGGTGGGAACATCTCATGGACTATTTCACTAAAATCCACCCAGCAACCCTTTAGACGGATCTTGGCAAAGACAAAATGACTATAGAGCGAGCGCACAGACTAACTCCCCCAGGGCCCAATCGAGGCGACAAACAGTAGTCCTCGCCCAGTTGTAGCAAAGTACCTCAACTGGGCGGTGAAAGAAAAGGTCCTGAGAGCATACCGACAGCAAAGAGAATGGACTGTCCATGGTTCCAAGATTCTAATCTTCCAGGACTTCTCCCCAGCCCTAGCTCAAAAATGCAAGGCATCTGTCATCTACTGATTGAAAAATCATTAGATTTCAACTACTCTACCCATCTAAGCTCAAAGTCCAAGAGGGCGACTGGACAATTATTTACGAAGACCCAGAGGTGGCGGAGAGAAGATTTCGTCATGCTAAAGACGTGGCAGTGGGACAATTTAAAGACCTACCACCTACGCTTTCTCCTACTACAGGAAGACTGTCGTCCCCATAATACAATGTTTCTTTCAGTGATGGTAGGGCGCGGTCTCAGCGAGCTGCTATCACTGATTTGCAATGTTGACTGTGTTGTTGTTTTTGTAGTCTCTCCCTGATTTTACCCTTATGCTCTCAGCCTTCTCAACTCAGGTACCTATCCATGTGAGAACCATCACCGATGACACCGTTACTACCTGTTCACTCCTGCGGCTCACTGGGACCGACAGGAATGAACACACCCAACTGCCATATGCTGCACAGACCCTGCCTTGGGATCCAGGATGAGTACTCTCAAAACACCAGACCCTGGCACCAACTACACCTCATCACACTTGCGGTTCCTGTCATAGAAAGTGTCAGGCCTTAACAACCCCCTTAAACGTAAAAAGGTCTTGAACAATCTAAAACAATTCTCACCAGATGTGGTCTTCCTTTAGGAGACACACTGGAGGGCTGACAAACCTGGTAAACTGCTAGCTCCCTGGATAGGAGATTCAACACCACTTTGCATACTTCATCATCATGTGGTGTAGCCATTCTCATCACAAAGGGCCATCCAGGACTCCCATTACTGATAGCCAATGCAGATACCTGATTCTGAAGGTGGAAATAGCGGGGAGAACATACTTCTTGGTCAACCTCTATGCTCCTAACCACGACCAACACATCTTATACACATCGACTCTCCAGGTCCTTTTGGGACTTGGGCCTGGTCGCCTGATAGTGGGAGGAGACTTCAGCTTAGTACAATGTTCCCACCCTGGACCACTCCTCAACCTCTCCACAAACCTCAGCAGCCACCACATCCCTCTTACACTTCATGGAACAGCTTTCATTCTGTGAGCCATGGAGAGTGACAGACTCCACAGCTTGAGAATACATGTGTCACTCCCTCACCCATCAGTCCTTCTCCAGGATTGATTTCTTCCTCATTTCCTCATAACTATTCCCCCAACACCATGACTCCTGTATTCACCCAATACTGATCTCAGACCATGTTCGCATTTCACTGTTCCTAATACTAGCGGAGCCAAACCCTCGGACGAGACAATGGAGGTTTCCATCCTACCTAGCAGAGTCGGATGACTTCAAAACCTTCCTTAAATCACACTGGAATGATTTCCTAGATGACAATATCACCCACACTGACAACACGCCTCTGCTCTGGGCCACTTTTAAGGCTGTTATGAGAGGCCACATCATCAGTTACCTATCATGCAGGAGGAAAACACACAGAAAAAAATTTGATGCCTAAAGGTACTGTCACACGCAGCAATATTGCTTGCAATTTCACTGGAAAATTGCTGGTTGCAGTGAAATCATGGACACATTGTTCTATTTTGTTGCTGTGTACAAATGAAACAATGTTCATGATTTCACCGCAACCAGCAAATTGCCAGTGAAATTGCAAGCAATATTGCCGCATGTGACGGTACTTTTACACACCTCCCTACTCCAGGCTCAGTCAGCATTTGCCCTAACCCCATCCACTGTCACACTACAAGCCTACACCATGGCCAAACGCCTACTGGACTCCCTCATACATTCCCAATCACAATGGCAAGTTCAACTGACTCGAAACAAGTTTTATCGCTGGGGAACCAAGACGGGTAAATTATTAGTGACCCTAACAAAAGGTAATCGACCTTACAAACAAATTCTTAAGCTACAAACCCCACAACAAGTTTGCAGACAACAGACCAGGAAGAAATAACGCAGATTTTCAGCAATTACTATGAAGACCTCTACAGAGCTCCCCCTGCTAACCTCCCACCGATTACCGTATATACTCGTGTATAAGCCGACCCGTGTATAAGTCGACCCCCCTACTTTTGCCCCCAAAAACTGGGAAAACTTATTGACTCCGTATAAGCCGAGGGTGGACTCCAGCACAGGTATACAACCCCCAGCAGTGAAGTATACAGCAGCCTCCCCAGTGGTAGTATACAGCAGCAGCCCCAGTGGTAATAGTATAACAGCAGCCCCAAGGTATATGCAGCCCCAAGTATCAGCCTCAAGGTATATGCAGCCCCAGAGGTATATGCAGCCCCATATGCAGCCCCAGAGGTATATGCAGCCCCAATATGCAGCCCCAGAGGAATATGCAGCCCCAATATATGCAGCCCAGAGGTATATACAGCCCAGAGGTATATGCAGCCCCAGAGGTATATGCAGCCCCAGAGGTATATGCAGCCCCATAGGTATATACAGCAGCCCTTAGGTAGTATACAGCAGCAGCAGCCCCAGGGCTGTATACAGCCGCAGCCCCGGGGCTGTATACAGCCGGCCATGCCCCAGGGAGGTATACAGGCCCCCCCATCAAGTTCCAGGGCCCCCCCCCTTGAGCGCCAGCCTGTAAAGGAAAATCATACTTGCCAGTGTCCTGTGCGCCGTCCGCAGCTGCCGACACGCGATCCCGGGCTTCAATCCGCGTCTTCCGGCTTCCCGACTTCCTGTGGTCGCGGGCAATGACGTCATTGCCCGCGACTACAGGAAATGCGGAAGACGCGGAATGAAGCTCGGGGATCGCGTGTCGGCAGCTGCGGACGGCGCGACAGGACACTGGCAAGTATGATTTTCCTTTACAGGCTGGCGCGCAAGGGGGGGGGCTTATACGCGAGTATATACGGTAATTCCTTCCTGAACCTAATCAATCTCCTATCCCTGACCACTGAACAACAAGACTTAAGGTACCTTTACACGCCGCTACAACAAGGTGGAAACAACCGGGTTTATGAGACAAATGTATCTTGCACCGCCAAATCAACCCGAGGTAGCGGCATGTAAAAGACGGTTGCTGCCACCCGTCACTCGCGGCACCTGTTTCAGAGCAGTGCTCTAAAACAGGTTGATTTCAACCCGATGGTAACGGTGTGTAAATACGGTAGGGTAAGGTTTATTCGTCACCTAGATAACTCCCTGGGGCGTGACACAGCCTCCGTGAAACCACCCCCCTTCAGCGATCATTGGTGGAAGCTCCTGCGTTGCGATTGGTTGTCGCTGCATAGGGCAGCATATTTTAGGAGCTGACCAGTCACACTACACAATTGCTCGAGCGTCATGTATTAGCCAGCCTTCCTCCGCTGGCTGGCCAATCATGATGCTATTGCTTTGTCCTATCAGCGTACGAACGTCTCGTAATCCACAATTCTGGCACGCCTATGTGTTGTCCCTGCTGCACCAGGTCCGCCCATATTACCTTGCTGTAGTGGCGTGTAAATGGGGTAAGGTGCTCTGCAGAAGGTAACTTTAGGCACCCGGGGTGCATCCAGAGATAGATTCAACATTCTGTAAAGCACCTTGTAGCGGTGTGTAAAGGCGGTATCGAGTACCGTTTGTAACCGTTGGTGCGTGCTCGTGCACGTGAAGCACCCGGTTGTTTCCACCTTGTTGTAGCGGCGTGTAAAGGTACCTTTAGAGATAACGGAAGATGAAGTGAGACGAGCTATAGCAGATCCATCCAGCGGTAAGACCCTGGGTCCTGATAGTATTCTGCAGAAAACTAAGATATTATCCCCTCACCTAGTACTCTCTTTGACTAACCTCTTCAACACAACTTTCTTTCAGGGGCCTCCATCGACAGATTTACTGACTCACGGACCATAGTTATCCCTAAACCCAATAGAGACCCACTACTACCACCATCATACCGCCTAATCTCACTCCTCAACAATGACTACAAACTCCTGGCAAAAATCATAGCAAGCCGCTTACAACTTATTACCCGGTCTCCTATGTGAGGCTCAAACGGGCTTCACTCAGGGGAGGAGCAGTGTGGCAAACATACGCCTGGCGGTCGCTGCCAGGGTCTTGGCCCAACACCCACTGAATCTGCCCGCAATGCTGATGAGTCTAGACGCTGAAAAGGCCTTTGACAAAGTCGCATAGCCTTTTTGTATGAAGTTCTAGGCAGGGTGAATTTTGGCCCAAGGTTCCTGGAATATGTTCAATACCTCCATATGAATGCAAATAACCAGGTCTCTGTCACGGATACAGCGCACCAACTATAGACCTCTTCCGAGGTCAAACAGGGATGCCCTCTGTCGCCCCTCCTGTTTAACCTTTCTATCAACCCCCTACTACGCCATCTTTTGCAGACCCCTACTTTTAGGGGACTCACAGTGGGCTCTGGGGAGCTCAAGGTCCCCGCATTCGCAGATGATGTCCTGCTGGTAGTAACTAACCCCAAACAGGTTCTGCACTCTTTTACATGTGAACTAGAGGACATGGGAGGCCTGTTGGGCTATAACATTAACTGGAACAAAACAGAAGTGATGATGTTAAGTGGCCCCTCCAGACCATCGTGGACGTCAGGGCTCCCCTGTCAGTGGACTACTAGCTCACTAAAATACCTGGGAGAGCAAGTGACGAGACACCCGTCTAACCTATACAAAACCAACATCAACTTATACCTCAACAACCTAAACTCCACTTTAGCTAAATGGAAAGATTTCAATCTATCATACCTGGGTACAGCCAACTTAATTAAAATGACAGAATTCCCACGCCTCCTCTACCTTTTTCACACTCTCCCACACTCTACTTAGCCCCCAAAGAGGAGAAACGGATCAACTGTCTATACCGCTCATTTATCTGGGAGGGAAAGAAGCCCTGTACTGCCTATAAATTACTCCAACAGCTGAAATGGGGGGGATAAGCTTCCCCGATATCAGACACTATAATTTAGCATCCCTATTCCGAGTGGTGGTGGACTGGCTAGGAGGAACCTCCTGCTATGCCCGGTATGATTTAGCATGCTTTCTTACACCAGGACTGGCTCTCCCTGCTCTCCTACCCCTCCCTTATACTGAACTGCTGGCTGAGGTGAAGACGAACCCCCTCCTGGTATCTACATGGAAAGCATAGCAGAAAATACGCCAACAGTTCCAACTCTCTCCCCAGACATCCCTCCACCTCCCACTCATTGGTAATCCCCATTTCCAACACAGACACACCCACCCTGTCTTCCACCGGTGGCACTCTCAGTGTATAACATCCATTAAACATCTGATCTACCCAGGGGAACGCCGCATGTATTCAATAGAGGAAATGCAATCTAAACACCTGACCACTATATTCCCCCCATTCCAATTACGACAGGCTCAAGGCCACTTTACACACACAGATATCTGTGTCCAACTTCTGAACAGATCTCTGGTTGCAGTGAAATCATGGACACATCGTTCCATTTGTACACAGCCACAAAATGGAGCAATGTGTCCATGATTTCACTACAACCAGAGATCTGTTCAGAAGTTGGGCACAGATATCTGTGTGTGTAAAGTGGCCTTAAGAGTTATGTGACAAAGGTAATAACTCATCTCCCTGAGCGAGAGTGGAGTCCACACCTGCTTACATGGTTCACTAAGTCTAAAACCTCAACTAGTCAAATAGCCTCCATTTATAAATTAATCCATGGCACGCTGGGACTACGAGCAATCTCAATTCCCACTAACAAAATGGCAGATCGATGATCCCGCCTTATCCTATAGCACAATCCTAAAAGCTCTAGACCAAGCCCACAAATTTCTCCTCTCAGCCAGTTTCATTGAAATGAGACTGAATATCTGCCACAGATCCTATTTAACCCTCCAGAAGGGTCATAGAATAGGGTATAGACAACCTCCGAGAGCTTTAAGTGCCGCTCCCCTGAAGCCAATCTATTCCACTGCCTTTGGACATGCCTGACCATCCGGCCCTTCTGGACCAAAATACGAAAATTTACCACCGCACACCTGGCAACCTTTTCCCCTGATGAGCCTCTATGGGCCATCTTTGGATATCTAGAGCCAGATAAATACAGCTCTCCAGGCCTAACTGCTGCACTGGGCGGCAGACAAGTAAGGCCATCTTTCAGTGGGAAATCCATGACCAAGCTCCCACATTTAAGATAATTTTAGACAAACTGTCGTTCTTGCTCCAGATGGATTGGGTTGAGGCCTCCTTGCACAAGGAAGAAAGGGTGCAGTCCTTCTTTGAAATCTGGGAACGTTTCATCTCTCTGCTCCCACAACGCATCCGAGATGACATCAGAACTTGTTTACAACCTACAGTGTGGTATCAAGAGCAGGTAATACATAGATACACGTTTGATAGAGCCGCCAAATAGAGGCACATCTAAAGGTCTGAGGTCCATCCTGGTGTCAGTGAGTCCCGCACAACTCCCAAAGAGAGACTAAGGTCACGCACCCTTGATGGGTGATCTACAAGAAAAGTACCTGTTCCATACATCCCCTTCCCCCACCCCTTCCCCTCCCAATTTTGACCTATTTGCTCTTTTTTCTTATTTTTTTTTTCATGTGTGTGTGTGTTTTTTTTTGCTTTCTTGTCTTCTGTTTGTTATTTTACCTTGCGTTTTTTTTTTTTTGCATGACGCTGCCACGCTTAAAATGTACACTCTGCCATATACTATCTTATAAAAGCCTTATAATGTATACTTCAAGCCACATTTAGACCAATGTTCCCCCAAAAAATTTTTCTCAATAAAAATTGTCACCTACACTTTGCCAGCCAGTATTTAGCCTTTCTATTCAGGAGTCCCCATAGCTCTTCTCAGACTATACAGTTCAATATCGACCTCCCTCCGGGGTTTTTGCTTATGTGTTGTCTCAAGGTCTCTCAGCTGAGAGAGCAGGGAGGATAGCTCACAGTCCCTCTCCTTCTTCAGTCTCGCCCTATGTTTAATTAGTAAACCTCGAACGACACCTTTATGAGCTTCCCAGATGGTACTCGGAGACACTCTGGAGGTGCAGTTGTCAGAGAAGTAATTTTGTAATGTTTGCGTCAATTCCCTAGAGGTTAATGGGTCCTCCAGGAGAGAGGTGTATAGTTTCCACTGCCATTGTCAAGTGATCTGTGGTGGCATGGAGATTGAGAGTGTAACTTGGGCGTGATCCGAGATGGTAATAGAGCCTATTGCCGCTCTGTGTATGAGAGATAGGTCTTTGTGGTTGACAAAAAAAAACAAATCAATCCTAGAGTAACTGTTGTGTACAGAATAATAACAAGAAAAGTCATCATCTGTTGGATGGAGTAACCGCCATGAGTCTATCAATTGGTGTTCGCGTAGGAGTCGCCGATGCTTGCGTAAGGCAGTCTGAGAGCACGCACTAGAACCCGAGGGGGTGTCAATTGCAGTGTCAAGTGCAACATTGAAGTCGTCCCCCAGTGTGAGTGTACCTTCTGCGAATTCCCCCGTACGGTCAAAGAGTTCCGACAATACTGACCCGATTCGTATTGGGTAGGTATAGTAAGGCAAGGGTGAATAACTGCGATGCTATCCGTCCCTTAACTAAAACCATTCTACCCTGCTGATCAAAATGAGAGTCTATGAACTTCCAAGGGATGGAACAGGAGACAAGGATACTAGTACCCCGGGACCTTGAGTCGGGAAAATGACTATGATAGGTATCTGGGAACCAGTGACTGGACAGCTTATACAGTTTAAGCAAACTGAGATTAGTTTCCTGGAGGAAAGCTACCTGGGTGTGTTCCCTTCTCAGGAGGTTAGTAAGTATAGATCTCTTATCCGGGCTATGTAGGCCCATGACGTTTATGGTACCACATTATAGCTCCGTAATGTTTGAGGCAGTCATCTTGGACATGAGCAGGACACCGGCTGTCACCTCCTGGGGGGAAGGGAAAGAGAGAGGATGGGGAAACAGGGAGGAGGAGAAGAAGAAGTGTAATAAGAAGGAAAGAGAGGGGGTCTAGAAGGGGCTTAGAGAGCAAGAGGATGGAGTTAGGTAGTTTTTAGATTCAATCCCACTACCAGGTGGTAAAGGGGATGGGTATAAGATGGAAAGTGTACTAAAAAGGTAACTAGAACCAAATATTTAACTACATGGGTGTACCAGAAATTGTCGCCTCCCCAATCGGGTCGGGGAGACTCAAAATGGTACCGGCGCGCTGCAAGCCGGCCGCTGAGGTGATGGTGGGTGCAGCAGAGTGTGGAGCAGCTCCCTACAGGTGGAGCTATTACATCAGGGCAGCTGTGAGGAGGATGGGGATGATGAGGGGAGTAGTGGTAGGTGTTGCAGTTCTAACCCCTCTGCTGATGGTGTTGAGCCCTCCGGGCACTGGCAGGAAGAATAACGGAATCCACTTCAAGTTTAACTCCACTTTACTAGGCACCGGTAGATGGCAAAACGAAACACGGTACAGTTTGGTTTACAGGGTGATGTTGCCAGCTCATGGTCCCCCTTATGGAGTCTCTAGATGTTCTCCGCCTTTGTCTTTCAGGGTCTCCTCTCTTCCTCACTTCTACGACCCTCGCAGAGCTCTCCCGCCAGTCCCACAGTCTGTATCTATCAGGCAAGGTTTTTGACGGTTGATACCGATCGCCGATGCCGCATGTACACGCTGCCATTGCGTTGTCAACTGAAGGTATCGTGGTCCCCCGGAAGTTCCGACAGATCCTTCGGATAACTTCCTGTTGAATACCTTCCCCACTTCACACGCCGCAATCAGTAGGGGAATGTGGGCATACATCTTTCGCGCCGCAAGTACATAGGCGTGACAGAGTTGTGTATTCCGCGACGCTAAAATGCTGATTGGACAACGCAATAGCGTCATGATTGGGCAGCCTCCGCAGGAAGGCTGGCTGATACATGACGCCATTCCAATTGTGGAGTGTGAATGGATAGCTCTTTAAATATGGCGCCCTGTGAAGGGAAAGCCAATGGAAACACAGTAGCCCCCACCAATCATCGCTGATGGGGCGCGGTATCCATAAGGCTGTGCCACGCTCCTGGAAATCACTAGGTGACGGTGATTCAATCCCTGTGCCCCGTTTAGACGCCACTACCATGGCAATTGTGCCTTTGTGTTGCCTTGGGTTTTTGAACACGGCTCATAAACAGGTATCCGAGTCAACTGCAGAAGTCCGATGACCAGGCCGCACCGTCCATTGGACAGTGTGAGCCCTGTCATTCAGGCGGCAGCCGCAGGGGAGCGGCTGTGCAGAAGGGGGCGCGCCTCAATGCAAACAGCCTCCCCCGTCATGGCGCCGCCGCTCACTCCCGCGCACCGGAGGTAAGCGGCGACCGCCGGGAGAGGCACAGAAGGGGCGCGGGGCCCCAGGCATCAGCAGCACCCCCCCCGTACTCACGGCCGGGCCAGCAATCACTGCCGCGGCTCAGGCGGCAGTGGCGACCCGTCACAGTAGAAGGGGCGGCAGCCCCAGGCTTCAATAGCACCCCCCCCCCCCCGTATCAGTGCCGCGGCTCAGGCGGCAGTGGGGCTCGGTGCACCCCTGCCGATGACTTTCCCAATTACCGCCGCCATTTCGTAGGAATTTCAAGGCAACAGGCACAAAAATCCCCATTGCCAGGCAGTTGCTACTATGCATGTGGCGTGTAAAGATACCCTACGGCATTAGGGTCAAGTCGCAGGACTGGATGTTGCGGTCCACATACGTACCATGTGGTAAGCTCAGACTTGAACACATACAAGGCATTAGGGTCGAGTCGCTGGACGTTGTGGTCCACATATGTGACTTGATAGCTCAAAGTTAGAAATAAATGTCTAAATTGGGGATGCTTAAGAAAATAATCTTTTCCAGTTGTGTCTTTCATATTGTAAACGCTGCCGCCTTACACCATAGGTACACAATGAACATGGAGGAAGCATCTATACCCACACAACAGTTTGTGGCGACAAAGTGCGCCATAATCGGTGAGGACCGTGTCTTCCAGCGGATCTTCCCTCCTCCTCACCTTGTACTCGGCGGTACAGCAATCCCCTGCAGTGGCCGTGCCCGCCGCTAGGGCGCCGCCGACTGACAAGCAGTCTCTTCTGTGGAGGAGATAGACTGCCATATCCAGGATCCCCCTGACTCAATGGTCTTGGAAGTGTGAGGTAAGAACGCGTCCACACGGGGCTGCATTACAAGCGGCTTCCCTCAGAGCTGAGTCTGCTGCCGCCCACGGCCGTGAGCCCTTGCCAAGATCCGGTGGGTACATCCGCTTGTTTACATGGGGATTACAGGGCGCTGCATGAGGAGGGCGAGCGCGGCGTCCGTGACGCTAAGTTCAATGGCCGGTGCGTGCAGCTACTAGTTCGTAGAGGCCTCCCTGCTCCCGCCGCCTATTGGCTCTGTCTCCCCGGCCTGTGTGTTATCCAGGCCAGCATGCTGGGTGCAGGCGAGCGCCAAGTCTCACGGTGCCTCCAGCTTCTCACTGACGAGGCTTTCTGGAAACTTGTCTGTTGTGGCTGCATCTTATACCAGGAATCGCCCAGTACATACATGGAGGAAGGAGGCAATGCAGCCCATCTCTGTGGGTACAGGGGGAAGACTGGGCATGGGTCATGGGGTTAGGATCCAAATGGGAAAACAAGATTGTCTGTGTAGGAAAGTGCGATATCCGAAATGTGTCCAGTTGTGAGCTGTCTGCTTTGTGCCAGGAAGGGGCTTTACCTATACATTAATGTCCACATTGTAACAGAATGGAGCTTTACCCCTAAAATGATACCCAAATTGTGCCAGAATGGGGCTTTACCTGTAATCAACATTGTGCCTACCAGGATGGGGCTTTACCTATGCCCAAATGCTCACATTATGCCAAAAGGAGGCTTAACCTATAAAATAATGCCCACATTGTACCAGGATGGGGCTTTACCTATAAAATAATGCCCACATTGTACCAGAATATGACTTTACCTATAAAATAATGCCCACATTGTACCAGGATATGGCTTAACCTATAGAATAATACCGATATTGTACCAGGATATGGCTTTGCCTATAAAATAGTGCCTACATTGTACCAGGATATGGCTTTACCTATAAAATAATGCCCACAATGTACCAGGATAAGGCTTTGCCTATAAAATAGTGCCCACATTGCACCCGGATATGGCTTTACCTATAAAATAATGCCCACAATGTACCAGGATAAAGCTTTGCCTATAAAATAGTTCCCACATTGCACCAGGATATGGCTTTACCTATAAAATAATGCCCACATTGACCAGGACAAGACTTTGCCTATAAAATAGTGCCACATTGTACCAGGATATGGCTTTACCTATAAAATAATGCCCACATTGTACCAGGATAAGGCTTGCCTATAAAATAGTGCCCACATGTACCAGGATATGGCTTTACCTATAAAAAATGCCCACATTGTACCAGGATATGGCTTAACCTATAAAATAATGCCCACATTGCTCAAGGATGTGGCTTTACTTATAAAATAATGCCTACATTGTACCAGGATATGGCTTAACCTATAAAATAATGCCCACATTGCACAAGGATGTGGCTTTACCTATAAAATGATGCCCACATTGTACCAGGATTAGGATTAACCTATAAAATAATGTCTATATTGGACCAGGATGAGGCTTTACCTATAAAATAATGCCTATATTGGACAGGATGAGCTTTACCTATAAAATAATGCCTACATTATCTCAGGAAATAAAGACCCCGTCACACATAACGACGCACCAGTGATACCGATAACGATACGACTTGGCCAGGATCGCTGGTGCGTTGTATTCACATCACTGGTAAGATGTCAAACAGGTATCTCACCAGCGATGTCACCAACGACTTAAGCAACGATCCAGAATTATACAGAGGTCGTTGGGAATTGTCAGTCCATAGCGTAGCATTGAGATCATTGGTCATTGTCTCTTTCAAACACAGCGATGCAACGACGTAGACATGACCCAGAAGAGTATGTAACGATCAACGATCTCACAGCAGGGGCCAGATCGCTGGTACGTGTCACACAGAACGACTTTGTTAGTGGGATCGTTGTTACGTCACAAAATCTGTGACATCACAACAACCTCGTTATGTGTGACATGACCTTAATGCCCCCATTGTACCAGATGGGGCTTTACTTATACAATAATGCCCACATTGTGCCAGAAAGAGGCTTTACCTATAGAATAATACCTACATTATACCAGGATGGGGCTTTACCTATAAAATAATGCCCACATTCTGCCAGGAAGGGGCTTTATTGCATAACTGGTTGTAGTATATGCCGATGTAGTAACTGCCAGGGAGTTTGTAAGTATGAGCCCTCTTCACATATTGTGTATACCTGTGCAATGAAATACAACCATGTTTCCCTGATAATAAGACATGGTCTTATATTAATTTTTCTCTCTAAAAGATGCTTGTTTTCACCTGATGTCTTAGTTTTAAATTAACAATAATCTACATTTATTCTTGCACAAAAATCAACATTTTGTCAAATATAGTCATGACCAAAACCAAACCAAAAGCCTTTGCTTTACTGTCAGCAACCCATTCACAGATCAAGTCTTTCAGGTCAGGAAAAAGTGTTGCTGACTTGATCCACAATTGTATATCTTGGCATTTCCCTTTGTAACCAGTTGACTAAGGCCAGTTTCACATCACAGCAAGATCAGGTCCGGGGCTGTCCGGTGTAAACCTGACAGCTCCGGACCCGATTTTGAAACAGAACGGGAGGCAAATATGCCCTCCAGTCTGGTTTGCAGCCGGATTCAGGAGTTCGCAGCAGCAGCTGCAGAAATTTCAAAGCTCCCCGCTAGCCGCGGTCCTGAAATCTCTGCAGGGGACAGCTCCTGGTGCTGACTTTTAGCAGTGCTCTCTGCTAAACTCCAGCAGCCGGCATCCGGCTCCCGGATCTGATTTTTTGTCGGATCTGGCACCATAGGCTCCCATGTTGGGGGGTGCCGGATCAGGGAGGATCTGATTTTACACCGGACACAAAAACGCTGCAAGCAACGTTTTTGTGTCCAGGAGAAAAATCTGAATTCTCTCGGATCCTCCCAGACAGATGGTAACCGGATGGGAAATAGCTGCCATCTGGTGCCATCCGGCCCCATTCGGCCCCATAGGGCTGCATTAGTGCAAATTCGGGTCCGGGCTGTCAGGCTTACACCAGAGAGCCCCGGACCTGATCTTGCCGTGATGTGATACCGGCCTCTGGTTATCTTACTCTGCTCACCATTTCCAGACCATTCAGATGTATAACATCTTCTCTTTGCATAAGGCAGTAAAATTCTTGCTCTGATAGTCCACCACAATTCCTTTTTTGTACTCGATGGAATGGCTTTTACTTTTGGGCTCATCTTGTTTGGGGTCTAAATACTAGTATAGTATATTTCTTGCTTATCTGTTTACATATTATTATCATTATTATTATTATTATTATTATTATTAATAATTAATTATATAGCGTTATTAAATTCCATGGCACTTTACATGCTAAAAGGGCAGACAAGGACAAGTACAATAAATGTGGACAATTTGGTTGTACAGATACAAGAGGGGAGAAGATCCTGTCCGCGAGGGCTCACAAACTACAAGGGGCGGGTGGGGATACAGTATGAGGGGGAGGTGCCAGTCGTGAGGCAGTGGGTGGGTCTCATAGGAGGTTGTAGGCTTGGCGGAAGAGGTGGGTCTTAAGGCTTCTTTTGAAGGTTCCCAGGGTAGGAGAATGTCTGATGTGTTGGGACAGAGAGTTCCAGAGTATAGGGGGTTGCCCGGGAGAAATCCTGAATGCGGTTGTGCGAAGAAGAGATGAAGGGGGAGTAGAGGAGGAGTTCTTGGGAGGATTGCAGGTTGCGCGAGGGTAGGTATCGGGAGACCATGTTGGAAATGTATGGATGGGACAGGTTGTGTATGGCTTTGTATGTCATGGTTAATGTTTTAAACCGGGATCTCTGGGAAGCAGGGAGCCAATGAATGGCTTCGCAGAGGGGGGAAACAGGGGAGTAGCGGGAGGACAGATGGATTAGACGGGCAGCGGAGTTTAGGATAGATTGGAGAGGTGCTTAGGAGGTAGCAGGGAGGCCGGAGAGCAGGAGGTTGCAATAGTCGGTGTGAGATGATGAGAGCGTGAATAAGGGTTTTAGCAGTATCGTGGTCACGAAAAGTGCGGGTCTGGGAGATGTTTTTGAGCTGGAGGTGGTGAGGGCCTGAATGTGGGACTTGAAGGAGAGGGAAGAGTCTAGGATAACCCCAAGGCACTTGGAGTGGGGGACTGGGGAGAGAGAAGTTATTGACGACGATGGATAGGTCAGGTAGTGAGGGGGAGTGGCTTGGGGGGAAGACGATGAACTCTGTTTTGTCCATGTTCAGCTTAAGGAAGTGAGTGGAGAAGAAGGAATTGAAGGATTACTTCCTTACTTAAGGAATTGAAGGTTTTGAAAAGCTGTTTCGGATTGTGGGACAGGGAGGTTATTAGGGATGAGAAGAAGGTTTGTTTGGCGGCAGCAAGTGCAGCCTTGAAGGTGGTGTGGGATTGTTTGAACAGCACAAAGTGCTCAGTGGAGTGTGATTTTTTTTTTCCATCTCCTCTCGGCAACCCTGGATGCCCGTCTCAGGTCTTTAGTGAGGGTGGTGTGTCAGGGTTGCCTGTTAGTGCGTGGAGAGTGGTGTGTGAGGGGGGCGGCTAGGTCAAGGGCCTTGGTTAATGTGGTGTTGTAGAGTGTGGTGGCAATGTCTGTGTCGCGTATGGATGTTATGTCGGCGAGAGGGAGAAGGGATTCTGAGAGTGAGTGTATATTGATGTGTTTTAGGTTTTGGCGGGGGTGATCAAGTTTGCGGAGAGGGGGTGGTGTAGTAGGGGAAGTGAGGGAGGAGAAGGTCAGCAGATTGTGGTCGGACAGGGAGTGGGTTGAGTTTGTGAGGTTAGTGAGGGAGCAAAGACGGGTAAAGATGAGGTCCAGCGTGTGGCCGTCTTTGTGGGTGGTAGAGGAGGACCATTGGGAGAGTCCAAAGAAGGAGGTCAGGGAGAGAAGTTGAGAGGCAGTTGGGTGGGCGTCGTCGATGGGGATATTGAAGTCGCCCATAATGATGGTGGGGATGTCAGCAGAGAGGAAATGAAGTAGCCAGGTGGTGAAGTGGTCGAGAAAGGTGGGGATGGATCCAGGGGGGCGGTAGATGACGGCCAGCTGAAGGTTACAGGGGGAGAAGATGCTGACAGAGTGGGCCTCGAAAGAGGGGATAGTAGCAGAGGGAGGCAGTGGAATGGGGGGAAGGAGCAGGTGTTGTACAGGAGTATGTCGACACCTCCGCCGTGTTTGTCAGAGGGGCGGGGCGTGTGGGAAAGGCTGAATATGGTACATTACTGTAGTAAATGGTGGATAAACCTTTCACCAAGAAACCAAACACCCTCCAAAGAATTACACTAAAAAAATATCACAGACACAAAAAAATAAGGGTTGACAGCTGCCGGGCTCTCACAGACAGATTGGTTCATCCTGCTGGCGTAACTCCTGTCACAAGAGGGTTACCTGCCCTTGGGTCCCTTGGCGTTCCAGCTCCTCTCCTCCGTTTTTCCCACTACTGCTAAGTGTAGCCAGTTGGCTCCATCTGGTTAAGGAAGCAGCCACAATACTCTATTATTATGGACTCGGTGATGATTGATGCCAGCCGGAACCTTTGATATGTGTGTGTGAGAGCCTGGTACTTGCCAACCCTTAGGCTGTGTGCTCAGAATCCGGAGGCACTGTGTGTTGGATGCAGTTGCCTCCTGAACTGCAGGAACCTATTGCTGTATGCAGGGAGACCGCAGCTGCCCTGTACCCACGCTATGTGTTGGGTGCAGGGTGGCTTCTCCCTGCGTTCACCCCGATGGTGATCTCTTCTGACTCCGCAGCATGATATTAACATGCTGCAGAGATGCTAAAGTCCGGCAGCACGCTGCAGTTGGGAGAAGCGTAGTGGGCGTGGAATTTTTAGAAATCCCATCCACTCTCCTGGTACTGTACAATGCAGTGTTTTGGATGCAGCGGCAATATGCTGGGTCCAAAACGCTGCAATTCCTGATCATAAGCACATTTTTTTTGGGTCTTTTGAGTTTGATTCTTTTTGGCATGTTTGATTTCCTTGTGGAAGGGTCTATTGTAAGTTGGTTTTACCTTTTTTACATGTTCACCTTCCTGGACACTATTTAAATAGTTTTTTATGCAATATAAATAGGGCTTATTTTTGGGGTATGGCTTATGTTTTGAGCATTTTCAAAAATCCTGAAAACTCGTGCTAGGGCTTATTTTTGGGGTAGGTCTTATTTTCATAGCAACATGAAAGAAATGAAAAAGCCAAGAAGCCAGCGCTGCCTGTGGTTAGCACGCAATGCAAAAAGTGCATGTGCACATATTAATTTCTAACTGTACTTTAAACTGAGACATTTGGCAAACAAGTGATCAATTCTTTCAGCTACTCCGCCACATCACGGCATTCTAAGATGGGGCAGTCATACTCTGTTTTTTAATACGCTGTGCCATTACGGCCTCCTGAATGCATTAAAAGCAGAACATATCAAATGCACACGTACCTGAAGCATCTCTGAACTACTCCCACGGTGCCAGAAAAGCAGCGCAGATAAAGGCAGACCAGGTCCGGACATGAAATCTGCACATTATCAGATCTGACCCCCACACTGCCCAACCAGCAACCATGGATGAGGGTAGAACAGGCACAAACACATGTGAAACAATCAAGCAGAGCCTATGGGCAGGGTATGGCCGCTGTATGTGTGTACAGCGGCCTAGATCAATCACATTAAAGACAGATAGAATGGCATGCACAACCAATCGCGCACAGCAAAAAGTGATGGTCAACCACAAACCTATAACAAATGAAAAAGCCAAGAAGCCAGCGCTGCTTGTGGTTAGCACGCAATACAAAAAGTGCATGTGCACATATTAATTTCTACCTGTACTTTAAACTGAGACATCTGGCAAACAATTGATCAATTCTTTGAGCTATCCCACCACGTCACGGCATTCTCATATGGGGCAGTCCTACTCTACGTTTTTTAATTCGCTGTGCCAATACGGCCTTCTGAATGCATTAAAAGCAGAACCATATCAAATGCACACGTACCTGAAGCATTTCTGCACTACTCCCACGGTGCCAGAAAAGCAGCGCAGATAAAAGCAGACCAGGTCCGGACATGAAATCTGCACATTATCAGATCTGACCCCCACACTGCCCAACCAGCAACCATGGATGAGGGTAGAACAGGCACAAACACATGTGCAACAATCAAGCAGAGCCTATGGGCAGGGTATGGCCGCTGTATGTGTGTACAGCGGCCTAGATCAATCACATTAAAGACAGATATAATAGCATGCACAACCAAGCGCGCACGGCAAA
Organism: Allobates femoralis; assembly: GCA_033576535.1. NCBI lineage: Eukaryota > Metazoa > Chordata > Amphibia > Anura > Aromobatidae > Allobates > Allobates femoralis. The sequence continues at coordinate 274,758,117 of JARQOC010000002.1, read as the reverse complement.
AAGTGGTGGTCAACCACAAACCTATAGCAAATGAAAAAGCCAAGAAGCCAGCGCTGCCTGTGGTTAGCACGCAATACAAAAAGTGATGTGCACATATTAATTTCTAGCTGTACTTTAAACTGAGACATTTGGCAAACAATTGATCAATTCTTTGAGCTATACCACCACGTCACGGCATTCTCAGATGGGCAGTCCTACTCTACGTTTTTTATGTTCAATCTTATTTTATTGAAAGGAGGTAAAGGGAAATGGGATTACACAAGAATTGGAGACAACATATTACAGATCGTTTGAATACAGGATAGTTCTGAGAACACTAAAGGGATCCAAACTGGACCGGACACCTTTGGGAAACCCAAGAAGGTGTTTTAGAAAAGAAGAAAAAAAAGCCACAATTTTCAATCATACCAGTCTGTTCAGAAATGTCCATCAAATCTGGACCACAAAATTGGATAACTAAAACCATCTAGCACAAACCCAAGTTTCTCTTTCTTACGGTTCCATATGATTCAAAAATCAATATTCCAGATCAAATTAACTGCTAGTAAAATTAATATTCTAACTTTTACTATTTAGTCTGAGATATGATAAAACATATTGACTAAAATTAAAGGGATCCTGTCACCTCCAAAACGCCTCCTAAGCTAGCAAAACATGTCCCTGCAGCATCCCATCACTAATCACACACTTCTTTTGTCTCCTAAAAGCATCCTGTGAAAGTGCATAAAAACGTTTTAATACTTACTCATTAGTGATTATATTTAGCAGTGACTATATTCTTTAGTCACCAAGGCGGGCTGTTTTGCAGCTCCAGGATCCACCCTGTCTCTGTGTGTTCTGCTGTGATGTGCAGGCATTGCCCTCTCCCCTCTCTATCACTCACAGAATGCAAATCATTAGTCCTGCCTTCAGTTTTAGTTTCACAGCAGCACAGACAGAAATCTGCACATTATCAGATCTGACCCCCACACTGCCCAACCAGCAACCATGGATGAAGGTAGAATAGGCTCAAACACATGTGCAACAATCAAGCAGAGCCTATGGGCAGTGTATGGCCGCTGTATGTGTGCCACTTATTCTTTGACCACATCTTTTGCACCAGGCACAGGGTGGGAAGCCCCCCCCCCCCCCCCAAAGACCAAAATCTCCAGCCTCCATACTCAACGGAGCTTTCTTCGTCAAATTCTCCAGTATAATCTTTGACATATTCCCTTTTCCCTTATTAGCCCATCCCCGTGTATGCTGGCTCTGTGATGCCAGAAAATAGATCCATGGATTTGGTAAAGGAATGCCACCTTCTGACTTAGGCCTCTGTAATATTTCCATTTTAATTCTGGGTTGACCACCCCACCAGACCAAATCCCTAAATATAGGTGAATTATGAAGCACATAAAGGACCTTGGGCATGAGTATCATCTTAACCAGGTTTGCCCTCCCCACTACTGAAAGATGCAATTTATGCCAAACCTGAGGCTTGTCTTTCATTTTAACCAATAACGGGTCAATGTTTAGTTTAATAAAGTCTGTGACTGGCAGCGCTACATGTATTCCCAAATACTTAAACTAACTCACTACCTTCAATTTAGTACAACCCATAGTACCCAGTTCTTCCAATCTTTCCCCGTCAATCATCATCAGGGTAGATTTGTCCCAGTTAATCCGTAAACCCGACATGTCTCCAAACCTCTCAACCAATGTTACCGCCACGCGCAACGACTCCAAAGGATCCTCCAAAAACGGAAGCACATCATCCGCATAAAGTGCAATTTTCTCCTCTACAGGAACAAACTTATACCCTACCACATCTACCGCCCTCCTGACATGTACCGCCAGTGGCTCTATTGCGATGGTAAACAACAAAGGAGAAAGGAGTCAACCCTGCCGGGTCCCCCTTGTAAGAGCAAGCTTCGCTGACCTTTCTCCATTCACCGTAACACGAGCCTCCGGGGAGGAATACAGCAATTGCACCCAATTGATAAATGCTTACTCAAAACCTTGGATACGTAGCTTGAAGGTGAGAGAGGAGACAAGGTTTATCCCGAGGCAGTGGATCTTAGGGTACTTTCACATCAGCGTTTTTTTTAAATCGCGGCAGATGCGGTGAAAAAACCGCATCTGCCGCGATTTAAAAAAAACGCTGATGTGAAAGCAGCCTTAGTTCTGTAAAACGTTGCTTCTGAGCAGTGCTCTTTTTCTCAACCTATTTGGTATACCTATGAAACGTAACACCTACAATATATTCAGTCAGGACCCTCCATTCACGTGGTTTACAGCTTACTTCCACCCCCTCCCTACAGAGATCTCTGCACGTTACAGACCATGCTCATCTGCTCATGTTATTCAGCCAGATTCCATTTATTGCTTTCTGTTGTCCGTGCTGCATTAAAGCAAATCTTTAAATGTTAACTGCTAAGGGAATATAGCTGCTTCTGTGATTATGTACAGAAAATAAGAAAAAACATACTAAGGCTGCATTCACATTTGCGTTTGTGTTTGCATGCGGAGGGCGCGGTTTTTTCCGGCTGCACTTGCCGCAAGTGCCAAAACCGCACTTGCCGCACCTTCCGCAAGCCCGCCTATACATTGTATGGGGCTCGCCGCAACCGTGCCGCAAGTGCAGCCGGTATGCGGTAATCGCGGCAGATGCATTTTTTTCACCGCATCTGCCGCGATTTCAAATAAACGCTGATGTGAAAGGGGCCTTAGCGGTTCATTCTCTTATTACTAAAGAAGCACTTGCATTAAATAGGTTATCAGGGAATTTGGCGAACAAAAAAAAGAAAAAAAAATGTACCCAAGCACTAACAGGCAGGTAGTTTTTTTTTCCTTTTAAAGCTATGTGTTTGTACTGCTGTGTCAGTGTGTTACTATAGTAACCTATCTTGATCTTGTCTAGTGTGCCGTGCTGTCCTGCTCCTCTTCTGAGTCACAGTGACGCCATTTGGACTCTCTGGATCACACTGCACTCTGAGTTGAAAACCTCATTTACAGTGTAAGTCTATCGAGACTAGTTCTGACTCTCAATAAGCTTACATTGTAAAAGCCAGTTTTGGGTTACATATACTGCAGTGTAATCTGGAGAGTCTGAATTGCCGCAATGTGACTCAGAAGAGGAGCAGAGTGGAGCTGGATACCAGAGAAGAGATCATATTGACACTAGATGGGAGCCTGATGCTATTACATCGAGTGGGTGGTGACATCACGATGGGGACGGGCTCGGTGGTGATGGTGGTGGCAGAAGCCTACCGACCCCGGGCTCTCTCTTCCATCCGCTGTTTTTTTTTCCCCCTAACCCTCTGCTCTCTGCCCCCCCTCCCCCTTTGCTGGCCCTCATGATGAAGATGATGATAATAATAATCTTTATTTATATAGTGCCAACAAAATCCTCAGCGCTTCACAATTCAAAGTTCATGTTTAAACAATCATAAGAAACAGTTAATAAAAAATACAATACAATAAACAATACAATATAGTACAAAGCATAATACAATACAATACAATAATTAGAGCAAAAAAATGACAGCCCTGCTCATAATAGCTTACACTCTAACAATGAGGTGGGGGTGACACAAAGTATAGGTGCTTATTTACAATGATGTTATAGTCAATTTAAGAAGATGGGGAACAGTTAGGAGCAGTTTAAGTGGCCACCAACCATTATTTGTGATGCATTTAAGACTGGTGGAGCGGATAGGCTATGTCTAGATGACTTTGACTAGAGATCATAATAGACCGTCCTAAAAAGATGTGTGTTTAGGGATCGCCTGAAATTATGTAAGTTCTGGATTCACCTAATTTCTTCGGGTAGAGCATTCCAGAGAATTGGTGCAGCTCGGGAGAAGTCTTGGAGCTGGGAGTGGGAGGTTCGGATTAATGCAGAAGTTAGTCTAAAGTCACTTCCAGAGAGAAGAGAACAGGTGGGTTGATAGATAGAGATGAGGGAGGAGATGTAGGGAGGTGATGCACTGTGAAGAGCTTTGTGAGTGAGAACAAGCAGTTTGAATTGGTTCTATAGTGTATGGGCAGCCAGTGCAATGACTGGCATAGAGCAGAAGCGTCCGAGTAACGGTAGCTAGATAGGTGATCCTGGCTGCTACATTAAGGATGGACTGGAGAGTGGAGAGTCTAGTGTGGGGGAGGCCAATTAAAAGAGAATTACAATTTTCAAGGCGGGATTGGATCAGGGCCACAGTGAGGGTTTTCATGGTTTCTAAGGTGAGAAAGGGACGAATTCTAGAGATGTTCTTCAGCTGCATGTGGCAAGAGCGGGCGAGAGATTGTATATGTGGGGTGAAGGAATGATCAGAGTCAAACATAACACCCAGACAACGAGCCTGCTGACTAGGCGTTATTGTGGTGCCGCACACAGAGAGAGAGATGTCATATTTAGGGAGGTTAGCGCAGGGCGAGAGCAGAAGAAGTTCAGCTTTGGAAAGGTTGAGTTTCAGATAGAGAGCGGACATTATATTGGAAACTGCGGTTAGGCAGTCATTGGTGTTCTTTATTAGAGCGGGAGTAAGGTCAGGGGAAGAAGTTGTATAGTTGTGTGTCGTCAGCATAAAGATGGTACTGAAAGCCAAATCTGCTGATGGTCTGTCCAATCGGGGCTGTGTAGAGTGAGAAGAAGGTCCAAGGACTGAACCATGAGGGACTCCAATAGTGAGAGGAATAGGGGAGGAAATGGAGCCAGCATATGATACACTGAAAGAGCGGTCAGAAAGATAGGAAGAGAACCAGGAGAGAGCAGTGTCCTTGATGCTGATGGAGTGCAGCATGGAGAGTAGGAGATGGTGGTCAACGGTGTCAAAGGCTGCAGAGATATCAAAAAGAATAAGCAGAGTGGTTACCATTACGTTTTGCTGTCAGAAGGTCGTTGGTCACTTTGGTGAGAGCAGGTTCTGTAGAATGTAGGGGGCGGAAACCAGACTGTAATGGATCTAGAAGAGAGTGATTGGAGAGGTAATGAGTGAGGTGGGAGAAGACCAGGCGCTCCAGGAGTTTAGAGATGAAGGGGAGATTGGAGACTGGTCTGTAGATGTTTGGGCTGGATGGGTCAAGAGACGTTTACTTTAATAATGGAGTAATTATCGAGCATTTGAAGGAGGAGGGGAAGATGTCAAAAGAGAGGAAGAGATTGAAGATTTTTGTTAGGTGAGTGGTGACCACCGGAGAGAGAGACTGGAGTAGGTGTGAGGGGATGGGGTCAGCAGTGCATGTGGTACGACAAGAGGAAAAGAGGAGCCTGGAGACTACTTCATTTGTGACTGTGTCGAATGTGGAGAGTGAACCGGAGAAAATGTGCGGAGAGGTAGGGGTAACAGCAATTTGAGGTTGGGAGTTCATTTCCTGACGGATGTTTTCTATTTTCTCTGTGAAGTAGAAAGCCAGATCATCAGCACAGAGGTCAGTAATAGGGGACTGCATTTTAGGACTGAGGAAAGAATGAAAGGTGTCAGTTATTTTGGGTTGCTGGATAGTGAGGAGATCAGGGTGGTGAAGTAGATTTGTTTGGCAAGGTAAAGGGCAGCGTTGTAAGTTCTCAGCATAAATTTATAGTGAATGACGTTTTCTGGTACACACATGCGGGTTTTCCTCCATAGACTCTCAGCACTCCTAGAGCATCGCTGGAGGAATCGAGTTTGCGATGTGAGCCAGGGCTGTTTCACTCTGTGTTTGGAGATGATGGGTGCATGAGGAACTGGTGCAGTTCCTCAGTTGGCGGGCTATGAGGTGAATGGTTTACAGGCAGATCTGGGTGAGTGGGGCAAATGGACTACGGGGTGAGTGGGGTGAGCGGACTGCAGGGTAAGTGAGGCAAGCAGACTGCAGGGCGAGCAGGCCGAGTGGTGAGCGAGGGCTGAGGAGTGTGGCTTGACAGCGAGGGTGAGTATGGCCTGAATGGGGGTGATTGGATGCTGCGAGGAGTGACTGCGGGCTGAAGAGTGTGATTGGGTGCTGAGTGAGGGTGAATTCAGCCTGAGGGGTTGAGTGGGTGCTGAGCAGGGGTGAGTGGATGTTGAGCAAGGGTGAGTGCATCCTGAGAGGTGTGAGTGTGTGCTGAGCGGGGGTGTGAGTGGGGGTGAGTGTGTACTGAGAGGGGTGAGTGCGGGCTGAGTGGGGATGAGTGTGTGCTGAGCGAGGGAGAGTTCGGTCTGAACGGAGCCACTTCGCAATTCTATAATTAGATTACAGTACATACACTTATATGCACAGACTTAGGGGGTGTAGGGGGAGTGAATAAAATAACTTCTTTATGTCAGCCTTTTACAACAGTTTTTTGTCGTTGTTTTTTTAGCCCTTTGCGTAACAGTAATTAACATTTTTAAATAAGCTTTAAATGTTCTAAATGTTTTATCTAATTCAGTGTCACAGGGGGGCATTTATGACAGTTTTTGAAAATGTTGTTATTGCACAAAAATGTGCAACTTTTAGCAACCTTATGATGCTTTTACCTTTTAAAAAATTGGGCGAGGAAAATGGTGGAGCTTTACACCTTGTTCCAAATTATGTAAATTGGATTTAAGTGTCATAAAGGTTTAATTTTTTTGCTTTTGAAATGCATGGTTTTATTGACATTAGTGATCAAACGAGAGACAATCTCAAACACCTGTGAATAATTAGTTTGCTATGTGAACCCAATTAAAGGAAAACCACTTACGAAGTGTGTTCCATATCGGATTGTTCCAAGCATCAGATTATCAAATACCGCAGACAAGACATGAAAACATTAGATATTTCATGAAAACGTAAGTGTAATCATCGCACTGTGAAGACATTTGTGGCTGATACTAGGGGTGTGGAGTCAGAGTTAGTGCCCATTTTGGTGGAGTCAGAATAAAATGGACCGACTTCGATTCCTGCAATATGTAATAATTTGGGTATAGTACCGTATTTTTCGCTTTATAAGACGCACCGGATTATAAGACGCACCCCCACATTTGATGAAGGAAAAGAGGAAAAATAATTTTTAATGTTAAATGGGGTTCGCCTTACAATGCCAGTGTCCATCTTACAATCAGTAGTATATATGTTATCCAACCGGTATATATATCCCCTATGCTGGTACACATAGCCTTCATGCTGGCACTGCCCCTCCCCCAATGCTGGCACACTAACCCCATAAGGCTGGCACACTGTCCCCACAAGGCTGGCACACTGTCCCCACAAGGCTGGCACACTGTCCCCACAAGGCTGGCACACTGTCCCCACAAGGCTGGCACACTGTCCCCACAAGGCTGGCACACTGTCCACAAGGCTGCACAGTCCCACAAGGTGGCACACTGTCCACAAGGCTGCACACTGTCTCCATAAGGATGGCACACTGTCTCCATAAGGATGGCACACTATCCCCATAAGGCTGGCACACGGTCCCCCATGCTGTCGCACAATTAAAATAATAAACAATCACACTCATCCCTCTCCTCGCTCCCTCGCCGTCCGCGCCATCCCCGCTCTCTGCTATGTCGGCATCTGGGTCCTGTGAGCAGTGTGTAGATGATGACGTCACTCTGCAGCGACGCACACAGGACCGGATGCCGACAAAGACAGCGGGGATGGTGCGGACGGCGAGGGAGCAAGGAAAGCGGCGAGTATGATCATGCTTCCAGGGATAGTCAGTGCTTTCTATGATTTCATTGCGTGGAATGCTCTGAGTATCCACACAGGACCGTAGCTGCTAAGCTGTGGTCCCACTCCTGTAATATGGGCTGCTCCCGCTGGTGATTGACAGCAGGAAGCAGTGCATATTACAGGAGATAATGAGTGGTCCCATGTAACCAAGGGGCCGCTGCTGCAGCCTCCTGACAGCCCCCGGACACCGCTCCACAGAATCTCCCCTCCCTCCCACCGCACAACAGTATTGTTTCACATTATAAGACGCACCCCCCACTTTCCCCCAAATTTTGGGGGAACAAAAGTATGTCTTATAATGCGAAAAATATGGTAGTTTAATGCACTATGTCTTGAATATTATGAATTATTGTGTTCAATCTAAATAGCTTGATTATTGTATCATAATAATTATTAAAAACATGATGGTCACATTGTACAATAAATGTGTCACTTAAAGAGAAGCTGTCACCCCCTGGCACTTTCTAAAGTGAAAGCACCACTGAATGCAGCGTGTATGCTGCATTATCACCAATATCGCAAGATAAACATCATAGCGTATATAAGCGAGAGACATCCTGAGTTATTCACATCTGTCTACAAATAGTGACAATGGTTCCCATAAACGACCATACTATTAGCAGATGTATAACACTTAAGAATGTAGGTGGTGTGGTTTGGGAGCTCATGGCGCCAGTCGCACCTTCCTGAGCTCCTGAGCGCGATCTGAGGACAAGCGGCAAATATAGCGAGGGACAGCCGACATTACCCCTGAGATATAGCTGGGAGCCCCCCTGCTGCCGAGGTGATGCCCAGGAATTCCTCCCGCAGACACGGCGAACCCTCCAGGGTCACGGACTTGTTCCCGCCGGAGCGGCCTCCGGCGGGGCCAAACATGGCGCCGTCCCCCTCTAAGTCTCCTCCTGCGCCTGCTGGTGCGCGCTCTCCCCGCGGCTCTGGGAGCGGCTCGGTGGGAGAGAGGGAGGACGCCCTGGTGACACAGAGCTTCCTCCCTGGGGTGCTGGGCTCCTCCTGCGGAGATCCCTACTAGATGATATTGGGGGGATCGTGGGAGAGCTCAGGGAGGATCTAACAGCCCTGGGGGAGCGCACAGTGCGACTTGAAGAAAAAATGGCGGAGTACGCAGCAGCCCATAACGAGCTGGCAGACGACTACTCTGCCATGGAGGGCGATATCAAGCAGATTAAACTGAGGATATGGGACCTGGAGGACAAAGCCAGAGCCGCAAACCTGCGTTTCAGGGGTTTTCCGGAGGCTGGAGCTGGAGAAGACAGCAGTTTCTGAAGGTACTTCTTCCAGATACCCCCCCACACTGACACACAGATCGGGAAGCCATCACATATAAATAAATCCCTGCCTCGGGACATTCTGGTGGCATTTGATAACACCAAGACCAGAGAACATGTTATGCAGGCTGCGCGACAGGCGTCATCACTTCCAGCCCCCTATGTGGATATTCTAACCTTTCCTGACCTGTCTCAGGGCACTTTGGCCCGTAGGAGAGAGTTCGCTCCCCACTGTAAGGTCCTAAGGGACAAAGGAATCACATACAGTTGGGGCACACCTGTACGCCTTAAATTTCGATATAAAGGATCGAACCAACTATTCCTCTCCCCGAGCAATTTGGGGAAATCGCTTCGGCAATGGAACCTGACCGCAAGCCCAAAGGGGACTCCCCGGCACTCGCCTGCGAGGGATGGGATCCCATCGAACCCCCAGAATTGGAAAAGATTGACTGACTCTTGGACATATCCGGTGTCCTCGGATCACTATCAGGACCTCTGATGGAGATTGTTTTCTCTCTCTCTTCTTCTCCGTTGAAGAGACATTGATTCCAGCCCTGTGAGACCCGCAGACTTTTTTGTGCTGGAAGATGGGAGGATTTTCCGCATATCTCTCTCTTCGCCCCACTGACGGAGGGGCCCCATGGGGGCCTGTGCTATTTTTTCCTGTTTACATATATGTTTTATGCGTGTTGCATTCTATAACTTGTTTTATCTATCTGGATCTCTTTCTTTTTCTTTCTCTTTCTTTCTTTTTCTCCTATCCCCCTATACCCTTCTCCCCCCCCCCCCCAACTTATTCCCCTGTATTTCCCCTCCATTTTCCTTACAGGTGTACCCGATGGTCTCAAACCCACTATATAGGTGAGCGATTTTATAGTTATGTTGCCCAAACATGAAAATTGTCTCATACAATGTGAGGGGGCTGAATTCCCCCTTCAAACGCTCCCTTCTGTGGAGGGATGCGCAGAGACTGAGGGCTGACCTATTGTGCGTCTAGGAGTCACACCTCCTCCAGGGTGATAACTATAGAATGCACCATCAGCTATATCCCGTGGCGTTTTTCGCCAACGCAGCGGAGATAAAGGGTGGTGTGTGCATCTTGTTAGGCACAAGGTGGATTTCACCCTCCTGGAGGCTAATATTGATCCTGCACGCAGATTTATTATCTTATCCTGTGTGGTGGCGGGCTCACTGATGACTTTGGCCTCCGTTTACGCTCCTAACGTGGGTCAGATGCAGTTCCTGCGCTCCACCCTTGACAGAATAAATGGTCCATCCGCCGGCTATAAAATAGTTTGCGGTGACTTTAATCTAGTACCTGACCGGGCTCTGGACTGCTCAAGGGGGGCTCCGGGGAGGGCTGGAGAATCAGGACCCGTATGTCGGGAGTACCACATGCATGACCCCTGGCGCTACCTTCACGTGACCGAAAGGGACTACTCCTTTTACTCCCACAGACACAGGTCGTATTCTAGACTAGATTATTTTTTGGTAGATGACAAGACTCTGCCGGCCTGTGCCTGTGCGGAGGAGGAGACAATAACGTGGTCTGACCATGCCCCGGTGTCCCTTGACCTGTCCTTAGATGCCCGCCCTCTTCCCCCTAGCTCCTGGAGACTAAATAGGGCTCTGCTCTCTGACCCGGGCCTTGTGGACGAGGTTAACTCCTTGCTTGCTGAATTTTTTCAGATAAATGATAATGGCCTGGTTTCGGAGGAGACTCTCTGGGCTGTTCACAAGGCCTACGTCAGGGGAGTCTTCCTCCAGAAGGCTTCGCAGTTAAAGAAGGTGCGGGAGAGGGAGCGGGATTCCTTGCTAGCACAACTCAAACATTTTGAGGACCTGAACAAGTTGAGCACTAATTCCCACACGGCCGCCCAGTTAACCGCAACTAGACTTCAATTACGCTCCTTCCTATTTCTACAACATGAAAAATATTTGCGTCAGTCCAAAACGGCATTCTATGAGTCGGGGGACAAGGCAGGGGCTTTGCTATCTAGAAGATTGAAGAGGAGGGAGGCCCGCTCCGCGATAAACAGTATGAGGGATGAAGCTGGCCATACGGTAAAAAACCCCAATGATATAGTTGTAATTTTCCAGCGATTCTACTCCAAGCTGTACAATCTTGGAGAGAACCCGACTACACCCCAACCCTCTGCGGCGTTGATTGGTGACTTCCTAGAGGAACTGAACTTGCCATCTATATCTAAAACGGATATGGAGAAGTTGAATCTCCCTTTTACACTCTCGGAAATACTCCAGGCTATTAATGCCACTAAATTACACTCAGCTCCTGGTCCAGATGGCCTTCCGAATGAGTACCTACGTACCTTTGGGAAAACCTTAGCTCCGTTCCTCTTGCGGACTTTTCACCATTGGAGGGAGGTGGGCGCGATTGCCCCTTCGCATTTGCAGGCCACGATTGTCACCATCCCTAAGTCTGGTAAACCACCTGACCTCCCTGAGAGCTATCGGCCCATATCACTATTAAACTGCGACTTGAAGATTTTTGCTAAAATTCTGGCGTCCAGGCTGTTGGAGGTGGTCCCCAAGCTGATCAACCTGGACCAAGTTGGTTTTGTGGCTGGCAGACAGGCGAAAGATGGGACGAGGAGGATGATTAACCTTATCAAGATCTTGGAGCTGAAGGGTGGACCCGATGCATTCCTGTCTCTTGACGCTGAAAAGGCGTTTGACAGGGTGCACTGGGGGTACCTGGAAGCGGTCCTTCGGAAATTTGGCCTTGTTGGCCCTTTCCTTTCGGCCGTTTTATCTTTGTACTTCCGTCCCAACGCCAGGGTTCTAGTCTCTGGCTTTCTTTCGCCTGTCTTCCAGATCACAAACGGAACCCGAGAGGGCTGCCCCTTTCACCTGTGATTTTTTTGCCCTGGCGCTTGAGCCCCTGGCGCAAAAAATACGTACTGCTCCGGGGATTACGGGTATCATGATTGGTGAGGAGATGCACACCATCGGCCTGTACGCCGATGACATCATCATCATCACCTGTACTAACTTACCCACCTCTCTTGCGTCGATCACAGAAATCTTACAAAACTACTCAGCAGTTTCTTACTATAAACTTAACGCCTCAAAATCAGAGATTCTGCCCCTAAACGTCGCAGAGGGGGACGTATCGTCCCTCTCTGGGGCCCTACCCTTTAAGTGGTCACGGGAGGGGATCTCTTACCTAGGCATAAAACTTGCCCCCTCTTCCCATTTAATCAGGCTCAACCTTGACATACAAAGCGCTAAAATTACCTCAGATGCAGCTCTTTACAGTCTCCCCAATCTCTCCTGGATAGCAAGACTACACGCCCTGAAGATGATGCTACTGCCTAAAATCTTATATGTCTTCCGCTGTGTTCCCCTTAAAATACCAAAAAACTTTATTACTAGGCTACAAAGCATTGTAAACAATTTTGTTTAGGCGGGAAAGACTCCCGAGAGTCTCTAGGGAAATCATGTATCTTCCCCTTCAAGCTGGGGGGATGGGTTTGCCTAAACTGTTGAACTACCACAGGGCGCTCATTCTGGAGGAGGCTAGATCCTGGTGGCACGCACCTAAACATCTTAAATGGGTTTCCATTGAAACTGAGTTTTTGGATGGTGGCACACTACGGGACCTCCTAGCGGCTGAGTCCTTCCACCCTGTTGGACGGGCTCATTGACTGGATACAGCCCAGACCCTCCTGACATACTGGAGGAGTGTCCCACGTGCCTGGATAAGATTTCCTCCGGGAGACATACCCCTTGGCACCTTGAAATTTTTGATTCCCATGATTCAGGTGGGGACGTGGTGGGAGGCGGGGTTGACAACTCTGGGGGACTTCCTGAGAGATGGACGAGTTCTATCTTTTGAATCCTTTTGCGACTCCCACCCCACTTATCGGCCCGCTTTCCTCCAATTTCGTAAAGTTGATCACTTGCTCAGAACAGGTTCATTCCTTAATAGCTTGCCCCCTGGCCCAGACCTGTTAACTCTGCTGAAACCTGTCTTATCCGACTCCACCAAGGTTAAGGGCATGTCAAACGTCTACAGGGAGTTGGTGGGGGGAGACTTGTAGGTAAAATTGGCATATATGAGACACTGGGAGAGGGACCTCGGGTTCTCCTCTCCGGTGGAAGACTGGCATACTGCGGTCTCAGAGATGGGGCGGTCCACCAGGTGTGTCAACCACACCGAAAACCTGAAAAAAATACACCTCCGATGGTATATTCCCCCGATTCGGGTAGCGCGCTTCTCTAAAAACCTGTCCCCGCTCTGCTGGAGACAGTGTCGGGGACAAGGTAGTTTGGTCCACATGTGGTGGTCCTGCCCTAAACTCGGCACTTTCTGGTCCTCGGTTTCAGGTTTGGTGTCCTCGGTTACGGGGATACGCCAAAATCTACCCCGCAGCTAATGATCTTAAACATAGGCTTGCAGGACTTCCCCACAACTATTAGGGGAACAGTAGCCTACATACTCATAGCAGCTCGGCTATGCTTAGCTGCGAGGTGGAAAGCCCATCTTCCGCCCACACTACAGGATGTTATTAGGAGTATTCCACCAGGAGTATTTCCTGGCTTTGGACAAACCCACTAAATCCTCGGTTAAAAATAGGTGGGGGGTCTGGGCTGCCCACCCGCAGGCTTCCCCGATCCCAGTGGAGATGCTTTACTCCTCCTACGGTCCTTGTCATGATAGTGTCCCCTGATGAGCTGATATGCTGTGGGATATGCAATAACGGTCTGAGTTCCCCTTTCACCAGAGATAAGCTGTAATTAGCCTTCTGTAAGACTCTGTTGGGTAAACCCCCCCCCTCCCCGTATTCCTGTCCCTTCTTCTCTTTTGTCTCTTTCTTTCCTATGTGTTCTTTTTTGTACTTTTGGAAGTGATGCAAAGGCATAATCGATGTTTGTTTATTACTGGGGCCTGCTCCCGCAAATAAGTGGAGACAGGTCGTGTATTGTTTCCTCATGTTATAATAAATCTTTCTTGAATAAAAATTTATTGGTTAAAAAAAAAAAAAACACTTAAGAATGTAGAAATAACAGGAATGATGTCACCCAAGGCAGGGAAATTGGAGGCCAATTGTAGTTACAATGAGACCAGTTAACGGTCCAGGCACCAAGACTAACCCTGTAAAGGTCCCTGTCACAAAACAAAAAAAGTTTAGCCCTCAACAAATTACTCCAAATTACTTCACATCTGCTCCTTAACCATGCAAACTAACGCTGTCCCTTCTGTTTGTTTGTTTATCCCGATGCCCTTCGTCGTAGGACTCATCAGGGGATCATCATAGACAGATACAAGTTGAGCAGCATTCACATTTCAGTATTGGTTAAAAGCTTATAAAATATTTAGAAAATTTGTTATGCATAATAATCTGGAACAGTGCATTGAGTTTTTGTAGTAAAAAAAAAACATAATTGGAAGATGTGTCCAATTAAAGTTGATTTATACTCTAACGGTTGATAATTTGAACAAAATTGCTTGCATATAATTTGGAAGCCAGGGAACAAATATAATTGAGACAAATTTGTGAATTGTGACTTTTAAAAAGGTCACAATTCTCGAGAATGTAATGCAAAAGTTCAACAACGGAAGAGCTCCCAGAGGAGCGGGGACTCTGGACAGGTATGACCTGAGAAGCTCCAGCCGGGAAGAAGCCGATAATCGCCATGCAGCAAGGCAGAGCGGGAAGGCACCAAAGATGGCGGCAGAAGCGGAGGCCAAACACAAAAAACAACTGTTAGCAGCCGCAGCAGCTCTAGGAGCGGCGGAGACAGGTGCGAGGGAGAGAGCGAGGCTGGAGAATGCTGGGTAAAGCTGTCAAAGGCATCGGTGAAGGCAGTGAACATCTCAGGGGGAGAGGAGAATGATGAGAGAAAGGGCACACAAGAGGAAGCTCAAGGAGGAGTGCATCATGTCACACTGCACCCGGTCAATACAGGGACTATAGATGTGAGGGCATTAGCCAAAGAAGTAGCCCCGTATATATCTGCCGACTTAACAACTTCTCTAAGGGAGGCTATTGCAGAGGCAGTCTCAGGCCTGCAAAACAGAGCGGTGCAACATGGAGAGAGACTGCAAGAGGCCGAATGGAGACTTGCGGAGGCTGAGGACAGAATCCTGAGCTTAGAGCAGCATGTGGCCAATCTCCCAAAATTTTCTGCCTACTCAGAGGAAAAGATTGACGATCTGGAGAATCGATCCAGGCGCAACAATTTAAGGATGGTGAGGCTACCAGAAAGCATTGGGGCAGGCCGGCTAGACACAATCTGGGAAGAGGAACTTCCGAGAGCCCTGGGCTGCCGGGAAAAGTGTTGGGTGGAGAGAGCACACAGGGTCGGCCCCCCAAAAGACCCAAAAGATGGCCCGAGACAAGTAATTGCTTGCTTTCTCAACTATAAGGATAAAGAGAGACTGTTGAGGGAATATAAGGTGAAGAGGCTCCCATTGATTGTTAAAGGGCATAAAGTCAGACTCTATGAAGATTATTCCGCTGAGGTGGCTCGCAGGCGGAAAGCATTCAGCCCGGCTTGCTCCTTGCTGTTCAAACAAAATGTTAGATTCCAGCTTGCCTACCCCGCCACACTGAGATTCAGAGATAGGGCTGGGGAATTGAGATCCTTCTCTAACAGCAAGACGGCAATGCAATTCCTTCAGCAAGGCTCGCCTACCAGTGGGAGAAAACAACAACAACAACCAGCGGGAAGAGCGAATTCCTCGCCGATGTCGTCCCCATCTCATGGACAATCGAACGTTGACAAAGTGAGTGCTAATTTAGGCGAAGGAGGAGAATCGACCAGGAAAGATACCAGTGATTCCTGGTCGATGGTTCAACATGGGAGAAGAGGACGTACCAATGGGAGAACTGGCTCGAAGAACAACCGTTCCATGCCACAGAGGAATTTTGAGGAGACGACGGCTGACAAAGATAGAGGATGAAGCTCGCCTACCAGATAAGGGAAGGCGCTCTTGATGAGACCCCTTTTTTTTATGTTGGAGGAGTAGGCTGCGGAGCAGAATGTGAGACTTTAAGGAACGGGAGGCGATCTTTGTTGTTGTTATAGAATAAAGAAAGAAGAAAATCGATCGATTTTCCCCCCCCCCCCTTATTTTTTTTTTTCACTCATATATCCAGGCTTTTTTTCGCCTTTTCTTTATTTTCCCCTTTTTCCTTCTACAGTTACTAGCCTCATATCACTTATACTGGAGATATTTCGGAGGTTGAGAAGTTCCAAGACTCCTCCGATGGTCTGATACAGTGTACGTGGAACGTATATGAACTGTGAGTGTTCGGGGTGGGGGGCGCTGTGGGGGTGGGGGGATGGAGGGGTGGGGGAAGTTGGGGTTAATAAACTCTTGCTGTGGGATCCTTGGTGACCGGAGAGCCTGGAGATGATGCAGGACTCTTCGTGAGACTGGATATCACAGTTTAAAGATACGTCTCTGAGAGGTGATCTGGGACAATCATACATAAAGAGATCTGACTAGTTTCGTCCGAGGGATGATGTGGGGATTTGAGGTTGCCTGCTGTGCCTTTATGATCTTTTTGAGGCGGGTGGTATGGCTACACGTAACACCAAATGTAGACGAGATTTTTTGAGGCGCGGTCCGACGGTGGCAAGCACAGAAAAAAGGGCGCCAAAATGTTATAGGATGTGTGTCCAAAGGGGAGTAGGGGTGGGGTCATCTCCCCTTTGAGTATGAAGGGCTCATGGGTGTTTGTATATGTTTTAAGTTATGCATGTTACATGGTTTGCGACATGTTCTATTTATCTAACTTGCAGGACTATGGATGTTATAGGGTACAATGTCACCGACTTGGGAACTTCCTTATATATTATCATGATAAGATGATTCTGACAGTGAACAGGAGGGGGAATATTATCCTCACACAACATACTCCAGATTAGAAATGTTCAGGATAATTTCTTGGAATGTGAAAGGTCTACGATCCCCCAATAAGAGATACATGGTTCTAAGACATTTAAAGAGGCTCAAAGCAGATATCGCCTTACTGCAGGAGACACGTCTACGAGCTCACGAACTGATCTGTATGCAGAAATTTTGGGTAGGGGCGGCCTGGATCTCGGGAGCTCAGCACAGAAAGGCAGGGGTGTTGGTTTTAGTCAGTAAACACCTTGCTCACACCCTGGTCTCAGTTGCTCAAGATCAGGAAGGGAGGAGATTAAATGTTGTATTGAGGGTGAGAGACCAAGAGCTAAGTCTCTATAATATTTATGCACCCAACGCCTCACGGACGCAATTTTTCCAGGAGCTACATGGGGAGATTCTGGGGGACATAGCACCAAATATTATAATCGGAGGAGATTTCAACGAGGTACTGACACTCGAATTAGACAGGCAAAGGGCAACAGGTGGAGACACATTGGCTCTTCCGACAAACAAGGGACAGAACTCACTGGCAGCCATGGTTGATACATTATATTTGTTGGATGTGTGGCGAGTACTACATCCACAAGATAACGAATATACCCACTTTTCTCATCCACATACCTCTTGGTCTCGCATCGACTCGACATGTTCTTAACGAACAATAATGCGTTTCATCTGGTAGAGGCAGCAGAGATAGAGGCCATGGTCATTTCGGACCATAGTCCAATAAGTTTGGATGTGCTTGATGAAAGACCCAGAGGTTCGGATATACTGTGGAGATTCCCCTCGCACCTAGCAAGAAATGGAGACTTTAAAAATAGGCTTAAGGAGTGGTGGGCTGGCAATTGATAATGCCATGCATAAAGAAGATCATAGACTTTATTGGGAAACCGGGAAGGCGGTGATTAGAGGTCAAATAATAGCTTATACATCAATGCACAAAAGAAAGGTGAGAGACCAATATGCCACGGCCAGTGCGGGAGTCACAGGCACCTATCAAACATTTAGGTGCACACACAACCCTACCGACAAAGAGAAGTGGATGGATGCCAAAAAGGAATATGAAGGGTGGGCGGAACAAAGGGAAATAATGATATGTGGACAGTTTGATGTAGACCTGAATAGATTCGGAGATAAAGCCGGACGGCTGCTGGCAAAATTGGCCAAGGGCAGACGACGCTCCGAATCTATAGCAGCACTCAGACAGAGGGGAAGGGGTATGACTACTAATCCCAAAGCCATAAATTCCATTCTGGGGGACTACTACAGGAAGCTGTACAAGGCAGACGATAGTCAGGAGATGGGAGGGGAAGAGTGGTTGGAGAAGGTGCCGATCACGGCTATCTCGGAGGCACACCTGGAGATGCTGAACAGACCCATTTCGGAGGCAGAGGTTGACGCGGTTATTAGCCACTTGGGCATTAATAAAGCTCCAGGACCTGACGGGTTTACCGGGGAATTTTTTTTAAGGACTTACGCGACGAATTAACACCGACATTAACGAAATTGTTCAACGACATGACCTTGGGGACTTCCATCTCGGACGAATCAAATGTGGCGTATATCAGACTTCTACCCAAAGGAGACAAGGGAGTGGAGGACCCAGCAAACTACAGGCCCATATCACTCATAAACTTAGATCTTAAAATCCTGTCGAAAATCATGGCAGATAGATTGGCCCAAGTTATACCGGAGCTCATAGAAAAGAACCAGACGGGATTTGTCAAAGGCAGGTCCGCAGTCACTAACGTGCGCAAGGCTCTTATGGTCCTGGATGTGGTTAGAGATAGGAAGGAAGATTTGGGGGGGGACCCGGCCTTGGTCACCTTGGATGCAGAAAAAGATTTTGACAATGTCAGGTGGCCATGGCTGGGTCTGGTACTGGATTGTATGGGAGTCCAGGGAAGATTCCGAACATTTCTGCGGACCCTGTATGCTAACCCGTGCACACTCCGGGCTTTTTGTCACCAAAATTTCCATTACAAAAAGGAACCAGACAGGGGTGTCCTCTTTCCCCACTCCTGTTCAATTTGGCCTTAGAGCCTCTTGCAAGATATCTGAGCAATCACAGCGGGTTTACAGGTATTAGATTAAGGCAATCGGAAATACGAACTGCTTTATTTGCAGATTACATCATACTTTTTATGGAAAACCCCAGCCGTGATTTACCTGCTGTGATTGCGGATATTGAGACATTTGGGAAATCTGCAGAATTTAAGTTGAATAAGCAGAAATGTGAAATCCTACGAATTAAGGGGAAAGGCTATCCAGGTGAGGCTCTGAAGGAACTGGGAATCCCTCTAGCAAAGACATCTATTAAATACCTGGGGATATTGCTGGGAAGGACCCCAGGGCAGATTTATGCGCTCAACTACAAGCCACTTTTCGACAGGATTGAACAGGAACTGAGGAGCTGGGCTGGGCTGCCTTTGTCGTTGCTGGGAAGATGTCATCTGGTGAAGATGATAAGCTTTGCACGGCTCCTGTACCCCATGCAGACTCTTCCTCTACTCCTGAAACATTCAGATATACAGAGGTTGAATAAAGCCTTCTCCACATTTGTTTGGAGAGGGAAGAAACCCAGACTACGCATGGGGACCCTGATGCTGACAAGAGATAGCGAATGAACGAATTTGCCAAATATAAGAGGTTATAATTTGGCCTGCTTGATGAGGCATGTGGTGGAGTGGATTAAGAAATCCGATAGGTATTCTGATGGACACCTGGAAACAGCGTTCTGTGCGCCTTGGGATAGGTGCTCTCTTTTGCACACATCCTTATCAAGCTTGCCAAAGAACGTTAAATCTTCGGACACCTTTCGGGATACTATCATGACCTGGAAAGCCATGAGGAAAAAATGTGGGTTACCCTGGAGGATGTCGAAACACCTCAATCCATGGGCTTTTCCGGACTTCAAAATGGGATGGGATAATGCGTTATTTGAAATATGGAGACAGAGAGAGGTGAGGAAGATGGGTGACCTACTTCTGACAACCGATAAAAGATGGATGACAGGTCAAGAAATTTTGGAGAAGTTCAGTCTAGGCGGGAGCCACATACTCCAATATCTCCAGCTGAAACAACATGTTATGGCACTTCTCGGCAATGTATCAAATGAAACTTCGCCGAACATCTGTGATCGATTGATAGATCTAGACACTTCACAATTAACCATATCGGGCATCTACAGAGAGCTTGGGGAGATACTAATTCCGGGGGAGAATTCTGGGCTATTCGCTAAATGGACCAAATTGAAGGGACAGGATGCGGGTGGTGGAAAGCATTCTGAAGGGATGGGGTAATGTAAGGCGGTACGTATTGAACGAACAGTGGAGAGATTCTCACTTTCGTATTATTCATGGCACGGTGTATGGATTTAATCTGCCGAAATCGATATACAATCCAGACAGGTTGACAAATTGCCCGATGTGTCAGCAGGAGAGGACTGACATAATCCATGGCGTGTGGAGCTGCGCGAAAGTTCAGGAATTTTGGAAGATGATTAGTTCTTTGACTGCCTCATTTTGTGGAAGCACATATGCCATGGATCAGACCATTTGGATATTCCAAGACTTAGATGCTAGCCAGGGCGATGGAAAAGGGATACGGTTGGCACACGTTCTCATTCTTCTGGCAAAGAGACTGCTACTCGCCAACTGGCTGCATGCTGAGCTCCCGAGGGAATCAGATGTATTGTTAGGTCTGACCAGGGCAATGGAAATAGATAGGAGAGAAACCCTGAGAGATAAAGAACAGCTGATGGCTGTGTTTATGAAGAAATGGAGACGGTTCATAGAGTCGCAAAACTCAGTAGAGGAGATTAGGCACATTATGGACCCACTCAGGGGGACCTCGTGGTATCTTCTGGAAGATTTGAGCCACTCACTGGGGAGACTAAGAATGTAACGAGAGGTGATAGGGAAGAAGGGGAAACTACATACCGGAGGAGGGGGGGTGAAAGGCATTACTTCCTCCTAAAACTTTGAGGAAGATCCTGTTAAATGGGGGAGAAGTTACGTGGCTTGTGACAGATATTCTAATCATTCCTGCAGTTTGACGTAAATGGGGGAGGGAGGGTTAGGGATATTAATATTGATAAGATAATGTGGTCATTTATGGGCTAATGTTTATTGTCCTTTGAAAACTCATTGATATTATGTTGGGGAATTAATTGTGTTACTCTGTAATTTCACTTGAAAAAACTTTTCTTCAATAAAAATTATATTTAAAAAAAAAAAAAAAAAAAAGGTGAAAAATAAAGCATTTAACCACTTGCATTTTCTTATGTAAATGAGGCAGTCAGACTACATCTTGGAAGATGTAGTCTATCTGGCAGGTAATAGTTAATATTTCAGCCGAATGTCAGAACATGCTGCTGCGGACCTGTGTGATGTCACAACCATGTGACTACAATAAAGTCTTCATAGCACATCATGTTTTTGCTTGTTTAGCTTCGCCCACTATGGTCACATGATCGTTATATCACACAAGTCCTGTAGATGGAGAAGTTAATAGTGAGTTAACTATTAACCTGCCAGATAGACTACATCCTCCAAGGTATAATCTGACTGCCTCATTTACATAAGAATATATATGTGTATAAATGCTTTTTTCCCACCTTTACCATTACACTGTGAGCTCAGACAGTGATAGTCAGACTAGTCTTATGAAGCTAAAGGTGCAGACAGCGATAGCTGTGGGGGCATTAGGTAGCTGACAGGTTCTCTTTAACTCCTTAACAATTTTAGGTGTACCTACACGACTTGGAAGGGAACTCGTTCCAGACCTGGGGCGTATAGGTACATCCTGGCGAAAATGCTGCACCGCAGCTGTGGTAACGGGGATCGTGGTCCGGTTCATTCTGATTCTGTCAGCTGGAGACCGGAGCTCAACCTCCTAGGTGGTCACTGCAATTGCCTGAATTACAATCCATCTATGGTAGGGGCTGCAACAGCTCCTGCTGTAGGCTGGAGCTCAGAAAAGGTGGTGTAATCCCCTGTGACGCACGATCACTCCCACTAGTGTTGCAGAAGGGTGGTGTGATCTGCCTGTGACCGCTCTCTACAGCCTCATTCCATCCATGGACAGTGAGAAAGAGCAGTCTTATGCAGCCAGGAATAACCCCCCATGCTTTTTCACCCCCTAAATGCTGCAATTGGTATTGATTGCAGCATTTAACATATTGTGAAGGTGAACATGCACTCTCTTCCTGTGCTGATTGGTCCCCTACAATTTAATCGTGAGGGCCCAATCAACGTAATGGTGACTGAATGTCATATCAATGTCTGGTCACTTGACTCCAAGCCTCAGGGATAATTGTGATCTCTGAGGCTTCTAACAATGTAGCAGTGGCACCTGTACTGTATGGCAGTGATTGATCATTCACATATAGTACAACTGCAATAGGAACTAAAAAAAAAAAGCAAAAATAATTCCAGCAAATAGTTACATTCATGTAAAAATAACAAAAACAAAAAACACCTACACAACACACATTTGGTATTGCTGCATCTGTAACAACCCACTCTAAAAACCGTAACGCTAGTTAACCCCTTCAGTGATTACCGAAAAAATATAAAATGTAACAAAAACAATGTATTTTCATCATACAGCTGACAAAAAAGTGGAATAAAGCGCCATCAAAAAGTCATATATATAATTATAAATAGTACGGCTGAAAATGTCGTCTTGTCCCACAAAAAAAAACAAGCAACAATACAGCTCCAGCAAAGAAAAAATAAAACGGCTATAGCTCTCAAAATACAGCAATTCAAAAACTTTAAGAAAAAAAAAAATTTTATAGTGTAAAAGCAGAAAAACATAAAAAAAAAACGATCTAAATTTAGTATAACTGTAATTGTACTGACCCAGAGAATAAAGTTGTCTTATCACTTTTACAGCACGTTGAGTGGGGTAAAGTAAGAAACAATTCCTGAATTGCTGTTCCTTCTTGATTCTACCTCACAAAAGTGGAATAGAAAACAAAAAAAAATGTTACGTTGCCCAAAATGGTACCAATAAAAACTGCAACTCGTCCCGCAAAAAACAAGCCCTCACATGACTGTTGGCAGAAAAGAAAAAAAAACTACAGACTTCCAAATTCCGTGATGCAAAAATATTTTATTTTGTAAAAACATGTTTTTAGTGCGATAGTAGCCAAACTTAAAAAAGACTGTATAAATCTGGTATCGCTGTGATTGTACCGGCCTGACGAGTAAAGCCACTTAATTACTTACACCGCAAGATGAATGGTGTAAAAATAGTAATAAAGCCAATTCATCACCTGCTGCTGATTAGTTAATTTTGCCTCCCAATGATCGCAGTACGGCATGGCTCATGTTCATCCTGCGCTCTATGCTGAGCACTCACATTGGCGATTATGTGTAAATCTCTAAAAAATGTGATTCAGACAAAATTCACAGCTGAAGATTCACTGTAATGAGGCAGTGATTCACTTTGAACTGCTATCTGACATCTCGTTCGGTAGTGTCTCATGTTTTTGCGCGTCTTTTTAGGCATGCACAGAAGTGATGTCAACAACAGATTTGTGTATCTTTGAAAAGGACACCACTGAGTTTAGAGTAACTATTCTGTGTCATGAATGAATTTGTTAGGGGTTTCACTTGAATCACGTATTTCGGAGATGTAGCTGGAAATCTAAATGTAAGTACTCAGCATAGAGCACAGGATAAATGTGAACTGATCCAAAATGTTCTGTACCCAAATCATCAAAAATAGCATTCATCTCAACCCACAAGGAAACAAGTTCCCTCTCAGGGCCAACATCTTTTAATGGAAGTATAGAGGGCTTCCCCATTACTGGTTGCACAAAGGCTCTGGAAAAGCACTATGGCTTTTAGCCCCCCAAAAAGAAAACCAGTAAAATCTGTTCTTCCAAATGCTCCCTTCCTTTCTTAGCCTCACAAAGTCTTAACCACAGTTAACTTCCACATGTTTGGCATTGTTGTAGTGAGGAAGCCTTCTTAATTTACGGGATTTGTTTCTCCAGAAGCATACGCTGGGCACAATGTATGAGTACTACAATGTACTGGGCACTACAAGGGTTTATTTGCAGTCATAGATGAACTCTCAGAGGGGACCTATTTCCAAAATGTGGTCACTTGAGGGGGTTTCTGCTGTTCTGGCACTTAAGGGCTCTGCAAATAGAGTCTGCAAACTATTACAGGAAAATCTGTGCTCAAAAAAATAATATGGAGCTCCTTCCCCCCCCTGCCATGTGCCCAAACAGTGATTTTCCACCACATATGGAGTATCTTGTGAGAATTAAAATATTTGGTGCTGAAAGAACATTTTTGTGGGAAAAAATATATATTATTTTCATTTTCACGGTTCTACATTGTAAAATTTTGTATCCCACCTGTGGCTTAAAGGGGGGTTCATTATACATCTAGATTCCTTGTGGGTATAGTTTACAGAATACGGTCACTTGTGGGGGAATTCTATTTAGGTATATTAAGGGCTAACCAAATGCGATATGACACCTGCAGACCATTCCATCAAAATCTGCGCTCCAAAGCGTTGCTCCTTCCCTTCAAAGCCCTCCTGTGCGCCCAAACAGTGGTTTCCTGCGTCATATGTGGTATTCTTGTACTCAGTACAAATTTCTCAGCATATTTTGGGGTCCATTGTATCCTCTTTCCCCTGTGAAAATAAAAAAATGAACCTAAAAGAGCATTTTTGTGGGATAAAAAGGAGTTTTTCATTTTTAAGTCTGGATGTATTAAGCACCTGTGTGTGTGTGGGGGGGGTTCACAGTGCTCACCACACAGCTAAATAAATTCCTGGGGGGCTAGTTTGCAAAATGTGGTCACTTGTGGGAGAAATCCACTGTTTAGGCACATCAGGGGCTTTCCAAATGCAAAGTAGTGTCAGCAAATTTTCCATTTAAAAAGTGAAATGCTGCTCCTTCCCTTCTGAGCCCTGCCGAGCGCCCAAACAATGATTTATGACCACATATGAGGTATCGGTGTACTCAGGAGAAATTGCCCAACACATTTTAGGGTCCATTTTCTTACCTTTGTGAACTTGCAATATTTGAGGCTAAAGTAACATTTTTGTTGGAGAAAGTAACATTTTCATTTTTTCTTTCAACATTGCTTTAATTTCTGTTAAGGACCTGAAGGGTTAATACACTTCTTGAATGTAGTTTTGAGTAGCTTGAGGGGTGCAGTTTTTGGAATGGTGTCACTTTTGGGTGTTTTCTATTCAAGTGGACCGCTCAATCACTTCAAATGTGATGTGGTCACTAAAAAAAATGGCTTTGTAAATTTTGTTGGAAAAATGAGAACTTGCTGATGAACTTTGAAACCTTCTAACATATTAACAAAATAAAATGTTTCCAAAATTGCGCTGATTTAAAGTAGACTTGGGAAATGTTATATATTAACTATTTTGTGTGACATAACTCGCTGGTTTAAAGGGAACCTGACCTCTACAAATGACCCCCCAGCCTGTTTTAACCTGTCCCTGCACCATAGTAATCCATTTGTAACCATCCCTTTCTGTCCCTAAACCGCTATGAGAAAGTTTATAAAAGTAGTTTATTCACCTCTTATTCTGCAGCTTCTCATTACATGTGAAGCCGCAAAAGGCGGGCTTATATGGCTCTCCCCGCCACCGGTGTGATAATTATGCACGCCTATTTGGGCGTGCTATACAGCAGAGACATTGCTTCTTCTGTAAAGGGGCGGTACAGGCGATATGACGCGATTTTCAATGTCTCTGCTGTATAGCACGGGGCGTGCATAATTAACACGTCGCCGGCAGGGAGAGCCACATAAGCCCGCCTTTTGCGGCTTCACATGTAATGTGAAGCTGCAGAATAAGAGATGAATAAACTACTTTTATAAACTTTCTCAGCGTTTTAGGGACAGAAAGGGATGGTTACAAATGGATTACTATGGTGCAGGGACAGGTTAAAACAGGCTGGGGGTCATTTGTAGAGGTCAGGTTCCCTTTAACTGTGTAAAATTTCGAAGTATGAGATTTTCAAACTTTTTGCCGGATTTCCTATTTTTTCTAAATAAACGCAAAAATTATCATCCTAAATTTATCATTAACATGAAGTCCAATATGTCACGAAAGACCTGAGATACAGTGAAGCGTTCTAGAGTTGTAATCTTATAAAGTGATACCTTCAGAATTGATAAAAATGGCCTGGTCATTAGTGTCAAAATAGGCTTGGGGCTCAAGGGGTTAACCCCTTAGTGACTGAGTCAATTTTGTCATCAATGACAAAGCACAATTTTTTTTTAAATCTGAGCAGTGTCAATTTATGTGATAATAGCTCTGGAATAATGAATCCCAGTGATTTTAAGACTGTTGTGACAAATTGTACTTTGTTACTGATAAATTTAGGGTCAATATAGTTTGCATTTACTTGTTAGCCCAGTAAGAGACACATCGCTGGAATCAGGGTCTCTGTGTCTACATTATGCTGCTGTCAGATGAGATGGCAAAAACCTGGTGACCGTGTCTCATTAATTCTGAGCATGTTAATACCCCACATGTGCTCATAAACCTCTGGACAAATAGCAGTATTTAGAAGGGAAGGAGCGCCATTTAAATTTTGGAACACAAAGTTGGCTGAAACTTCCTGCGGATACCATATCACATTTGCAGGGCACCTAAGATATACAGCAGAACCTGTCCCCCCTTCCCCCCCATCCCCCAGAATTTACCCCATTTTGAAAACTATACCCAAATAGGGATTTTATCCAGGGGTATATCATGTATTTTGAAGCCACAGGTACTACACAGAATGCGATAACATATGGGTTTCAATACTGAAAAATGTAAATATTTTTTTCTGAAAATGTTGCTTTAGCCCTAAGTTTTTCACATTTGCAAAAGGTAACACAGAAAAAGTGGACCAAGCAGTTTACTACATTTCTTCTGAGCACCGCGATACCCAGCAAGTAGTCAAAAAGTTCTGCTTGGACAAATAGTAGTGCTCAGAAAGGAAGAAGCAATTTTAATATTTGTAGTGTAAATTTGTCTGGAATAGATTGCAGAGACCAAGTCTTGCTGACCAAATTACAAAAATAGAAATGGGATTTACATACAGAATAGCTAAACAAAAGCCATCATTAAGGGTACCTTTACACACGGCTACATTTGTAGCTTGTCACCAGGTAACTTACTGGTTGCAGTGAAATCATGGATACATGATTCCATTTGTACACAGCAACAAGATAGAACCTTGTATCCATGATTTCACTGCAACCAGTAAGTTACCTGGTGGCAAGCTACAAATGTAGCTGTGTGTAAAGGTACCCTAACACCTAAACAGAAAAAAACAAGGTTATAATGGGC
Source organism: Allobates femoralis (assembly GCA_033576535.1). Lineage (NCBI taxonomy): Eukaryota > Metazoa > Chordata > Amphibia > Anura > Aromobatidae > Allobates > Allobates femoralis. The sequence goes on along the minus strand of JARQOC010000002.1, from coordinate 274,730,982 downwards.
TAAGGAAAAGCAATTGTGGACTGTGGATGACTGGATGAAAGTCATATTAAGTGATGAATCGTGAATCTGCATTGCTGTTGCCAGATCAACTTTGCAGGTTGGAGCCTTGTCATGGACCATTTTCTTCAACTTCCACCAAAGAATTTCAATTGGATTGAGATCCTGACTATTTGTAGGCCATGACATTGACCTTATGTATCTTCTTTCAAGGACTGTTTTCACAGTTTTCACTCTATGGCAGGACACATTATCATCTTGATAAATGATTTAACCTTCCCCAAACATCCTTTCAATTGATGAGGTAAGAAGTGTCCAAAATATGAATGTAAACTTCGGCATTTATTGAAGATGCAATGACAGCCATCTCCCCAGTGACTATACATGACATGCAGCCCCATATCATCAATGACTGTGGAAATTTGCATATTATCTTCAGGCAGTCATCTTTATAAATCTCATTGGATCGACACCAAACAAACGTTCCAGCATCATCACCTTGCCCAATGCAGATTCACGATTCATCACTGATTACGACTTTCATCCAGTCATCCACAGTCCCGATTGCTTTTCTTTAGCCCATTGTAACCTTGTTTTTTTCTGTTTAGGTGTTAGTGATGGCTTTTGTTTAGCTTTTCTGTATGTAAATCCCATTTCCTTTAGGCGGGTTTCCTACAGTTCGGTCAAAGACATTGACTCCAGTTTTCTCCCATTCATTCCTCATTTGTTTTGTTGTGCATTTCCTGTTTTGGAGACATATTGTTTTAAGTTTCCGGTCTTGATGCTTTGATGTCTTCCTTGGTCTACCAGTATGTTTGCCTTTAACAACCTTCCCATGTTGTTTGTATTTGGACCAGATTTTAGACACAGCTGACTGTGAACAACCAACATCTTTTGCAACATTGCGTGTTGATTTACCTCTTTTAAGAGTTTGATCATCCTCTCCTTTATTTCAATTGACATCTCTCATGTTAGAGATATGATTCATGTCAGTCCACTTGCTGCAACAGCTCTCCAAGGTATGATCAGTCCTATTTAGATGCAGACTAACAAGCAGATCTTATTTGATGCAGGTGCTAGTTTGGGGAATGAAAATTTACAGGGTGATTCCATAATTTTTTCCTCAGAAATGATTGATTCCATAATTTTTCCCACTGCTTGGTCTACAAAAGTAACCGTTACTGGCTAGCACTTTTGTTTTTTCAAGATTTCATTTACTTAGTTCTTCAAGGCAGAGAGTTGCTATTTGTAATGACTTTTGTTTTGTGCCATGTCTGTGATCTGCTTTTTTTCTACAAAATTAAACAACTGAATGGACATCCACCGAGCCCAGTGAGTCCATAATTTTTGCCAGGGGTTGTAATTAAAAGTTTTAGGATAAAGCGAACTTAATTCATAATGGTAACCTAGATGAAACTCCTTTAGGGGTAAAGAATCCAAATTTGGGTCACTTGTGGACAGTTTATGCTGTTTTGGCAGGAGCAGTGCATAATGTCCACATTCTAGTCTTGTCAAGGAGTGCTCCTCCCCTCAAAGTTCACCATGTGCCCAAGCAATACTCCTGGGAAATTGCTTTAGAAATACTTTCAGTTCCATATGTCATAGAATGTAAAGTTCTTCTGAAAACAAATACACCCTCTGAAGGATATGTTGATGTAAAAGTTAAAGTTATGGCTCTTGGAAGAAGGGGAGGAAGAAGAGCCTTTAAAATAAACAATAATAATAATAATTATGATGTGAAATTTTCCGGGAGGTTGTGTCTACACTAACAAGTAATCCACTATTCTCTTAAAGAGGACTTGTCACCCCCCATACATGCTGATCTAATTGCAGCACTGAATGCAGCATGTCTGCTGCATTCAGGCAAGGGGTCCCCCATCCCTTGACAGGAGGGAGGCGGCGAAGGGAGGATAATAAATACAGCGGGTGTGAAATTGCCCTGTGATGAGAAGTGGCTCCAGCCACTGCACCCCACCTCTTAGGCTCCACATTGTAAGTTTTTAAATTCAATTATCTCGGCGTACAGGGGGGCTCAAGGGATTGGGGAGCCCTTGCCTGATTCCAGCAGACATGCTGTATTCAGTGCTGCAATTAGATCAGCATGTATGGGGGGGGGGTAACAGGTCCTCTTTAATATACCAGTAAAGAACATAATCTGATTATATATGTCTTTTTTTTTACTATTTTGCACTTTAAAAAATTTTTTTCTACATCTCAGGAGAAAATATATAATATTCTGCACTTGATGGTCACTGCCAGGTTAAAATAATAAAATCAGATGTAATGGTACCTTTACACGCCGCTACAACATGGTGGAAACAACCGGGTAGATGAGAGAAATGTATCTTGCACCGCCAAATCAACCCGAGGTAGCGGCGTGTAAAGACGGTTGTTTCCACCCGTCACTTGCGGCACCTGTTTCAGAGCAGTGCTCTAAAACAGGTTGATTTCAACCCGATGGTAGCGGCCTGTATCGGCGTGTAAATAAGGAACAGGAGGGTTGTTTCGACACCTTGCTATCTACCTGGGGCGTGACACAGGCTCTGGGAAACCACCCCCCTTCAGCGATCATTGGAGGAAGCTCCTGCGTTACGATTGGTAGTCGCTGCATAGGGCGGCATATTTAATGAGCTGACCAGTCACACTACACAATTGCTCGAGCGTCATGTATTAGTCAGCCTCCTGCGCTGGCTGGCCAATCATGATGCTATTGCGTTGTCCTATCAGCGTACGAAATTCTTGTAATCCACAATTCTGGCACGCCTATGTGTTGTTCCTGCTGCACCAGGTCCTCCCATATTACCCTCTGTAGTGGCGTGTAAATGAGGTAAGGTGCTCTGCAGAAGGTAACTTTAGGCACCCGGCGGTGCATCCAGAGATAGATTCAACCTTCTGTAAAGCACCTTATAGCTGCGTGTAAAGACGGTGCGGGTACCGTTTGTAGCCGTTCGTGCGTGCTCGTGCACGTGAAGCACCCGGTTGTTTCTACCATGTTGTAGCGGCATGTAAAGGTACCATTACTGTTTATTGTTTTATTTCAGCAATGGTTATCAGTGGTCAGAGAATGCTTCAACTGGAAAATCCCTTTTAAAGCCCTTATTCCTCTTCCATTATTTTTTTTAAGTTCCAAATCAAAATACAAGCATTGGGATAAAAAAAAAGAAATAACGACACTTAGAAAATGATCCCCAAAGCTTTGTATCACTGTCTAATTACTGCAATGCACACACTGACTGTGGCTCTCCTGACATGAAGTCAGCAGCCTTATATATGTTTGAAGCTGTGACGATGGGCCAAGGAGATCCGAGGCCAGTGTGTGCATCAACACTAGGAGCCCAAGATACACGTTTGAATCTGGCCAAAGGCCCACTTCACACCACAATTTTTTCCTGTCTGTGGGGATCCTGTTTCTTGTAGGACCCCATGGACAGGAACGGACAGACCCAAATGTGAACTCGGGATGCCATTTCTGTGTCTGGATCAGTGATTTTGATGGATCCGGACACAGAAAGAGCTGGGAGGAGCCCAGTGGTGTCGAGGCTGTGATGTCACATGGGGGGGAGGAAGAATCCTGTGTTCCTCCCTCCATCTGACATGTCAGGGCTGTATATAAAAGAGAAAATGCGTATTAAAAAATAAAAAATATAAATACTTACCTTTCTGCCGACTGTCCGAGACACGAGAAGACATCTTAATGCAGCCAGGACCTTAAAGATTTGTGATTGGCTGGTAGCGATCATGTGATATGTGACGTGACATACCACCTGATCGCTACCAGCCAATCACATTTTAACTAAGGTCCTGGCAGCATCCGTTCGTCTTCTCTGGTCCTGGACAGCCGGCAGAGAGGTAAGTATTTATTTTTTTTACTAGCTGGGTGCCCGATGCACATGCATCGGGATTCTAGAAGGGCGAGTCTCTGACTCGCAATGGCCGCTTTGCGGCCAATGCTTCGCGCTGCTAAGGCGACTCGCCATGCCCGCTGCGCGGGCATAGCGAGTCGCCTTAGAACTGCTCGCAATGGCCGCTGCGCGGCCAATGCTTCGGGCGTATCCACATGACCACGCTGACTCGCATTGCGAGTCGACTCAGAAGGGGCAAAAAACCCATTCGCAATTATTTTTTTTATTTTGTTATTTTGTTATTTCATTGTTTATATCCGTCTTTATTGAAGATAAAGAGATACAAAAATACCAGTGGAGGAAAGTTATACAGAGTCAGTGAGATAAATATCACCAAGTTCAAAGTAAGACGGGAGTTTTACAGAATAACAATACCCCCCACCCCCCCCTTTCCCGGGCACAAATCAAACTGTGTGGCTATTCAATAAAGGCTTGACCGGCGAGTTACCCGCGAGAAGAAGCGTTCTGTACATTTTTTCTTTTGAAGTATGGATTCTATCCAATCCATTTTGTAAAGATAGTCAACCTTCGTGGTAATTAGGCTTATAGAAGGGCCGTGTTCTGTGACCATAAATGAAGAATACTCTTGCGAGTAGCCGCTGCCCATATAAATAATATGCGTCGTTGTCGAGCAGAGAGTGTAATTAAACGATCTTGTGGCAGTATATTAAACGGTGCCCATTCTGGGGTTAGAGGGAAATGTATATCAAAAGTATTGATGAGATATGTAGAAAGTATGTTCCAGACCTCCCGTATAATAGGGAATTCACGAAGACAATGAAATATGTCGGCCGGAAAGCGTCAGCATTTGGGACAGGACGGGTTACCCAATGGGGACATTTTGGATTTAATCTCCGGGAGAGATACAGTGCCTACAAGTAGTGTTCAACCCCCTGCAGATTTAGGTGGTTTGATAAGATGCAAATAAGTTAGAGCCTTCAAACTGCAAACGAGAGTAGGATTTATTAACAGAAGCATAAATCTTACAAACCAAAAAGTTATGTTGCTCAGTTGAATTTTAATAAATTTTAAACATAAAAGTGTGGGTCAATTATTATTCAACCCCTAGGTTTAATATTTTGTGGAATAACCCTTGTTTGCAATTACAGCTAATAATCGTCTTTTATAAGACCTGATCAGGCCGGCACAGGTCTGTGGAGTTATCTTGGCCCACTCCTCCATGCAGATCTTTTCCAAGTTATCTAGGTTCTTTGGGTGTCTCATGTGGACTTTAATCTTGAGCTCCTTCCACAAGTTTTCAATTGGGTTAAGGTCAGGAGACTGACTAGGCCACTCCATCACCTTGATTTTTTCCCTCTTGAACCAGGCCTTGGTTTTCTTGGCTGTGTGCTTTGGGTCGTTGTCTTGTTGGAAGATGAAATTACGACCCATCTTAAGATCCTTGATGGAGGAGCGGAGGTTCTTGGCCAAAATCTCCAGGTAGGCTGTGCTATCCATCTTCCCATGGATGCGGACCAGATGGCCAGGCCCCTTGGCTGAGAAACAGCCCCACAGCATGATGCTGCCACCACCATGCTTGACTGTAGGGATGGTATTCTTGGGGTCGTATGCAGTGCCATCCAGTCTCCAAACGTCACGTGTGTGGTTGGCACCAAAGATCTCGATCTTGGTCTCATCAGACCATAGAACCTTGAACCAGTCTGTCTCAGAGTCCTCCAAGTGATCATGAGCAAACTGTAGACGAGCCTTGACATGACGCTTTAAAAGTAAAGGAACCTTACCGGCTCGTCTGGAACGGAGACCATTGCGGTGGAGTACGTTACTTATGGTATTGACTGAAACCAATGTCCCCACTGCCATGAGATCTTCCCGGAGCTCCTTCCTTGTTGTCCTTGGGTTAGCCTTGACTCTTCGGACAAGCCTGGCCTCGGCACGGGAGGAAACTTTCAAAGGCTGTCCAGGCCGTGGAAGGCTAACAGTAGTTCCATAAGCCTTCCACTTCCGGATGATGCTCCCAACAGTGGAGACAGGTAGGCCCAACTCCTTGGAAAGGGTTTTGTACCCCTTGCCAGCCTTGTGACCCTCCACGATCTTGTCTCTGATGGCCTTGGAATGCTCCTTTGTCTTTCCCATGTTGACCATGTATGAGTGCTGTTCACAAGTTTGGGGAGGGTCTAAAATAGTCAGAAAAGGCTGGCAAAAGAGATAATTAATCCATACATGTGAAGCTCATTGTTCTTTGTGCCTGAACTACTTCTTAATACTTTAGGGGGACCAAACAGAATGCTGGTGGTTTGAGGGGTTGAATAATAAATGACCCTCTGAATTAACTTTTAACGCTTTAAAAAAAAAAAAAAAAAAAAATTAAAAAATCTTTTTGGTTGCAGTGCATTTCCCACTTCCAGGCTGATCTACAGTCCAAATGTCACAATGCCAAGTTAATTCTGCATGTGTCAACCAGCTAAATCTGCAGGGGGTTGAATACTACTTGTAGGCACTGTATATGCTCTATGAAAAATCATGAGAGCCATAGTTAAGTAACTATCATATGGCAACACCGTGTTAATGCGCTGTGTGGCCATCAGAATGTCTTGCAATGTGCAATTGGGTAGTTGTAGTGTCCATTTTCCCGGGCCTGGTGATGAATCCGTCGATGATATAGTGGGTCTAATGGATTTATATGTCAGGCTCAATGAATAAGCACCTTTATGGGCCGTAAGGGAGATCAAATGCCATAGCGCTGCTATACATCTACTGTAATGTACCGCCATATACTATAGTGCTGCTATACATGTGCTGTAATGTACCGCCATATACCATAGCGCTGCTATATATGTACTGTAATGTATTGCCATATACCATAGCGCTGCTATACATGTACTGTAATGTACCACCATATACCATAGCGCTGCTATACATGTACTGTAATGTACCACCGTATACCATAGCGCTGATATATATATATATATATATTATATATATATATATGTATATATATATATATATATATATATATATATATATATATATATATATATATATATATGTAGTTTACTCATGTTGACTGAACAAGTTCTGTCAGTCACAGTATGTCAACTACATACATATTCTAGAATACCCGATGCGTTAGAATCGGGCCACCATCTAGTATATAATAAATTAGGTACAGTAGTTCAATGTAGAAAATGCTGAATATTATTATTATTATTATTATAAACTTATAAAGAAACTTACAAAGAATTTCCAGTCTTCACTCGCCCCAATCTCCTTCCTCTCTTGTCCTGACTCTGCAGTAAAACTCTATAATGAAACACTGCAAAGTGCCCTCGATGAAGCTGCACCTCCTACATTTAGAACAACTCAGCACCGACAGCGACAACCCTGGCACACACTGCAAACACGGTTTCTCCAGCGGTGCTCCAGGTGCACAGAACATCTCTGGAGAAAGTCCAACCTGGACGAAGATTTCATCCATTATAAGTTTATGCTGAAAACATACAACACCGCCCTTCCCCTCTCCAAGCAAGCTTACTACAACACCCTTATCACATTACTAGCCAAAAATCCTAAACGACTCTTTGACACTTTCCATTCCCTCTTCAGTCCAAGAGTACCGGCCCCAACCACAAGCCTCAGCGCTGAAGATCTGGCCAACTATTTTAAGAACAAAATTGACAACATATGACAGGAAATTTCCTTACAGCCTCAGAACATCATGCATTTCATTTCCATCTGCACTTCATCCAACTCACTTTTGGTCTTTGATCCGGTCACAGAGGAAGATGTCGCCTGGCTTCTTGCATCTTCTCGCCCTACTACCTGCACCAGCGACCCTATTCCCTTACATCTCCTTCAATCCCTTTTTCCAGCTGTCACATTTCACCTAACTAAAATATTTAATTTTTCCCTCTCATCTGGTGTTTTCCCCTCCTCCTTCAAACATGCCAGCATACATCCATTATTAAAAAAAACATCGCTCGAGCAGAAGTCTGCTGCTATCTCACAGACCTGTCCTAATTTCCCCTTCATCTCTATAACTCCTGGAACGCTTGGTCCACTCCCGTATGATCCGCTATCTCTCTGACAATTCTCTTCTTTTTTTTGTTCAAATATTTTTATTGGATGATTTTTTAACAAAACAGCGGGACATAAATACAGGAAAATCAGAAGGGTGACATACACACGTAAATATAGGGGTAGTCAATGGTATTAACCTTAATACGGTAGGTACTTAATATAAAACATCTAAGTAAATCTAGACAAACAAAGATTTGGTTATAAATTTAGTTGTGAGCAGTTATACTTATTAAAAAAAAAGAAGAGAGATAACTGTTAGGACTTGCTAACATAACAATTATGGGGTAAAAAACTAATGTTCCGAGATACATCTGTAAAATATTAGGTACATCAGATGAAGGTAAGAGTCAGGAATTACGTCAATGGCCTATTTAGATGTCTGAGTGATTGTGTAGAGATCCACGGTTCCCAGTTGTTGAGGTACTTGTTATATGCGTTGTTTCTAACTGCATAGTTAAATTCAAAGGTACAGTGAGCCGATATTCTATCAGTGAGTTCAGATATGGTGGGTACTGCCAAATGGAAGACAATTCTCTTCTTGACCCTCTACGATCTGGCTTCAGCTTTTTACATTCTACTGAAACTGCCCTCACTAAAGTCTCTAATGATCTACTAACAGCTAAACCTAATGGTCACTACTCCCTGTTGATCCTCCTGGATCTCTCCACTGCATTCAATATGGTGGATCACATGCTCCTCCTCTCTATGCTCCGCTCTATTGGGCTCAAGGACACCTCTCTCTCCTGGTTCTCCTCTTACCTCTCTAACTGCTCCTTCACTGTATCTTTCTCCGGCTCCTCATCCTCTCCTCTTCCCCTCACGGTTGTGATTCCTCAGGGTTCAGTCCTAGGTCCCCTTCTCTTCTCTCTATACACTGCCCCCATTGGACAAACCATCAGTAGATTTTGTTTTCAGTACCATCTCTATGCTGACGACACCCAGTTATACACCTCCTTTCCTGACATCACCTCCACATTACTACAAAATGCCAGTGATTGTCTGTCAACTGTCTCAAACAACATGTCTTCTCTCTACCTTAAATTGAATCAGTCAAAGTCTGAACTTCTCGTGTTTCCTCCCTCTCCTAATCTTCCGAAACCTAATATTGCCATTTCTGTATGTGGGTCTACCATTAGTCCTCAGCAGCACGCCCCCGCTGTCTTAGGGCTATATTTGACTTGGATCTCTCCTTCTCTCCCCACATCCAGTCTCTCGATTGCTCATGCCACCTTCACCTCAAAAAACATCTCTAGAATTCGACCGTTTCTTACTATTGATTCTGCAAAAACTCTTAACTGTTGCCCTTATTCATTCTCGCCTAGATTACTGCAATTCTCTATTAATCGGTCTCCCTCTTACTAAACTCTCTCCTCTCCAATCCATCCTCAATGCAGCAGCCAGGATCATATTCCTCTCCAACCGCTTCACCGATACCTCTATCCTGTGCCAGTCATTGCACGGGTTGCTAATATAGAATACAATATAAAATTATCACTCTCACCCACAAAGCCACCACAGTTCTGCAGTGCCCTACATCTCCTCCCTCATCTCTGTCTATCACCCTACACGTGCCCTCCGTTCCGCAAGTGACCTAAGACTGACATCAGCTACAATCCGAACCTCCCACTCCCGTCTCCAAGACTTCTCAGAAGCTGCGCCAATTCTCTGGAATGGGTTTCCAAAAGCAAATCAATTTATTCCCAATACCGATAGTTTTAAGCGAGCCTTAAAAACGCATCTCTTTAGACTGGCCTATCACCTCACTTGTCTAACTATATTCCCTTTTCCAAATCTGGCCTCTTGTGTCATCTATCTGCACCTGCAGACTGTCTGTCTGCCCCCCATGCATAATATAGCACTTTATCTGTACTTGTACAGATCCCGATCGGGTGACTGGTTCATGCAGCTTAACGTGAATCCCCTATTTATTATATTGATGGCTGGACTATATATGACGGCACTTTTTACCATATACCTTTTGTGCCTTCCTTGTTTCTTCATAGGTTGTAATCTTGTGAGCAGGGACCTCACTCGTCATGGTTTTTGAATTTTTGTTACTCTGTATTGTCTCATATTGTTTGTGTATATCCCATCCCCTCTGAATTGTAAAGTGCTGCATAATATGTTGGCACTATAAAAAAAAAAATATTATTATTATGTTCTATCTAAATAGCTTGATTATCATATCATAATAATGATGAAAAGCCTGATGTTCACATTTTACTACAATAAATCTATCACAAACATGAGCCATGTGTGAGGGAATTGGAGTTGTAGTTGGAGTAAGGGAAATTGAGGAGTAGGAGTGGGAGGTGGTGTGGGTTGGCTTACTGACTCCACAGTCCTGCTTGCTAGACTGGGTGTTTATGTCTAATTAGAGGGTGCTGATTATCTCGTGTAATCCACTCTTTGCTGTCAGACTTGGATGGAGCTATTAGCTATTTAGCTCCCCAGCATGTAATTCTAGCTGCCACTAATATTTGATCACTATCTTGGTCTGCTTCTTTATCTAGTTCTTGGATCCTATATCTAGCTGCTGATTGTGGCTCATTTTTCTTTTTAGGGTGCTTTCACATAACGATTTTATCAGTTCCGATGCTGTCCGATAAAAATCGGACAGCATCGGACCGATTTTGGGCCCCATGCAGCCCTATGGGCATCGGACCGAATCGGATGTGCACTAAATGCCATCTGATTTGGTCCGATCCGATTCTGTCCGATTTTATTATCGGTGCTAAAATCGGAGCCTGCTCCGATTTTAGCACCGAAAATAAAATCGGACAAACTCGGATCGGACCAAATCGGATGGCATTTAGTGCACATCCGATCTGACCCGATCAATTTGACATGGGGCCCTATGGAGCAGGGTCCGAGGAAACATCTGATGTCTCCTCGGACCGATTTTAGTGTACTGAGCATGCTCAGTACACTAAAATAGCTCCTAAAAGTGAAACAAATGGTTAAAAAAATAAAAAAAATCTATACTCACCTGTCCACGAGGCCCCCGGCGTCTCCGGTGTCTTCTGGTATCTTGCTGTTATGTCTTCTGTGCTGCCAGGACCTGCCGTGATGTCACAATCACATGACTGCCGGCTATTGGTTACTCGCAGTCATGTGATTGTGACATCACGAGAGGTCCTAGCAGCACAGAAGACAGAACAGCAAGATACCGGGAGATGCGCGGGACCGTGCAGGAGTCGTGGACAGGTGAGAAAAGATTGGAGAGGGGGAGGACACATGGGGGGACCCTGTAGGACACATGGGGGGACCCATAGGACACATGGGGGGACCTTGGGGACACATGGGGGGACCCGGAGGACACATGGGGGGACCCGGGACACATGGGGGGACCCGGAGGACACATGGGGGGACCCGGAGGACACATGGGGGGACCCGGAGGACACATAGGAGGACCGGGGGCCAAGAGGGGAGGACCGGGGGCCAAGAGGGAGGACCGGGGGCCAAGAGAGGAGGACCGGGGGCCAGAGAGGAGGACCGGGGTGCAGAGAGGAGGACCACCGGGGGTGCAGAAGAGGGAGGACCAGGGGTGCAGAGAGGAGGACCGGGGGCCAAGAGGGAGGACCGGGGGCCAAGAGGGGAGGACCGGGGGCCAAGAGGAGGAGGACCGGGGGCCAAGAGGGGAGGACCAGGGGGCAGAGGGAGGACCGGGGGCCAAGAGGAGAGGACCGGGGGTGCAGAGAGGAGGACCGGGGCCAAGAGGAGAGGACCGGGGAGAGAACAGTGACAGCTAGGGAGCGATCTGACAGGAGGGCAGGCATCCTATTTTCTGTCGGAATCGGATGCCTATTTGGCATCCGATTCCAGGCATCAGAGGGAATCCGATGCTGTCAGATTTATATCGGACAGCATCGGATTTTAAAAAATCGTAGTGTGAAAGTAGCCTTACCCGACTGCTCCATGATTTTGTTCCAGACTTTGAGCTCCTTTGATGACCAGGCTTAACAACCCTTCTTGAATATAACTAGAAATCTATTGTTCATGTTCATATAGCCATATGCAGCAAAAACCTCATCAGTAAAACATGACTCCCAAACTGGGCTTTTTACTCGAGATTCAAACCACACAGTGAGGTAATGTAAACTATAAATTGTCTTTATTAATACAAAAATTAGGTACACACAGCACAATTAATAAAGCTGTCCCCATAAAACCATGAAAGAAAACTCTGGAGCAGTGAGGTCATACGTAAACGTTATATAAGTAAGGCATATCCCTGTCAGGCAAGACAATACTTTGTACATGGGGTAAAAGGACACCAAGTTTTTTTTTTTGTTCTTTTTTAATAATTCTTTATTTAAGAAATTAAGCAAATACAAATGTACACTACCGTTCAAAAGTTTGGGGTCATTTACAAATTTTCTTATTTTTGAAAGAAAAGCACATTTTTTTTTCAATGAAGCTAACATTAGATGAATCAGAAATACACTCTATACATTGTTAAGATAGTAAATTACTATTCTAGCTGCAAACGTCTGGTTTTTAATGCAATATCTACAGTGCATAGGTGGATAGAGGTCCATTTCCAACAACCACCACTCAAGTGTTTTAATGGTACATTGTGTTTGCTAATTGTAAGAAGGCTAATGGATGTTTTAAAAAACCTAGAACACCTGTGTACAAGTATGTTAGCACAGCTGAAAATGGTTTGGCTGACTAAAGAAGCTATAAGGCCTTGTGCACATGTTCAGTATTTGATGAGTTTTTTTTACCTCAGGATTTGTAGACAAAACCAGGAGTGGAGCAATCAGAGGAAAAGTCTAATAGAAACACCTGCACCACTTCTGTATTTAATCATCCACTCCTGGTTTTGGCTACAAATCCTGAGGTAAAAAACTCATCAAATACTCAACGTGTGCACGTGGCCTAAAATTGACCTTCCTTTGAGAAGGAGATGGAGAATCTGGAGCATTACATTTGTTTGTTCTATGAAACTCTCAAAATGGCCAGAAAAAGAGAACTTTCATGTGAAACTCGACAGTCTATTCTTGTTCTTAGAAATGAAGGCTATTCCATGCGAGAATATGCCAAGAAACTGAAGATTTCCTACAACGGTGTGTACTAATTCCTTCAGAGGAGAGCACAAACAGGCTCTAAACAGAGTAGAAAGAGAAGTGGGAGGCCCCGCTGCACAACTGAGCAACAAGACAAGTACATTAGAGTCTCTAGTTTGAAAAATCAATGCCTCACAGATCCTCATCTGGCAGCTTCATTAAATAGTACCCGCCAAAGGTCTGCAATGCTGTAATTTCTGCAAAGGGAGCATTCTTTGACGAAAGCAAAGTTTTAAGGAGAAAATTATTATTTCAAATAAAAATAATTATTTTTAACCTTGTCAATGTGTGGACTATATTTTCTATTCATTTTGTAACTCATTTGATAAATAAAAGTATGCTTTTTCATGGAAAACACAAAATTGTCAAGGTGACCCTAAAATTTTTAACGGTAGTGTAACCAGACAACAAGAAAATAATCTATGGAAATGAGCCGGCAATATAGGAAACCAAACCAAATAGCAGTAATTGTCATGCCGTGTAGGTAAACATAAGCAAATTATCGGTCTATTGGGAATTTATATAACAAAGTCAGAGTAAGACTAAGAAAAAAAAGAATCATTATAAAAAAAAGACAAAGGAAACAGCACCTAACCAAAAGAGCTAGGTATCACAACTATCTTCAAGTAGCCTTATCTAGCAATTGCACCAAGAGAGGAAAGAAAGTATTAGAAAGTAAAGAGAGGATCGGGTATTAGAGATCATTAGAAAAGAGGGAAAAATAGTCTGGGATGGGAAGAAGGATTACCAAAGGTAGGTGAGCGTGGTATGGAAATATTGGGGGGTAGGAGGGATCAGTGGCCAGGTCTCGCGTGAGGACACCAAGCTTAGCTGTTGCATTAATCAGGAAAATATGCTATCAATAGCATATTGCACAATCCCAAGTGAATCTATAAGAAATCAGGGTACAATGACCCTTGCATGCCCAGATTAAGAGTTAATTCAAATGAAAAAATGGCATGCACACAGACTTTTTTCACAGCGGAGGTGCAGACAGAGACAGGATTCAGGGATCCCACAGTTAGTAGTATAGAGTAACAAAATCGCAAACTCCTTCGGTTTCTGTGTTTGCTATGTTTATTCAAGTGAAAGGTGGTGCAGAGGAGCAACATACAGGTGGGCAACGTTTCGACCAAAACCTTGGTCTTTATCAAGCCTGTTGCTATTAACAAAACAAAAACAAAATATTATCAGAAGAGTGCTCCAATATACAGTGTAGTGGGGCGGGGGTAGGGGGTAGAGACCCCCTGTCCCCTCAGCAGAGAGTATATATACAAATTTACAAAGCTACTAAGAACAACGTCTGGAGGTAGATACCCCTTCAATTAAGTTATTATATCCAGCAGTAAGAGTCAAGGGAGAGAAGAGAAGAAGAGAAACCCTGTCTGTTAATCCCATGAGAGAAAGATGTAATAGAGAATATCAATAAAGGGGAAGTCTATAGATATCCCACCTTTCCGTCTTTAAGGTGTGATGTAGTCCTAGTGGAAAATAGGTCAAGTGCCTGCCAGGCAGTTGATTGTCTCAGCCTGTATGTAAAAGTGGTACATAATTATAGTCTAATACATAGGCAATTCCTATGTATATGTGGACTCATTCAATCTGTACTGTTACCTTGCATATATTTCAATGTTTACCCAGTTGTACGGACAGGTGGTGTGTATCACCTGTGGAAAGAGTAGGCAGGCTAAGAATTTGCCTCCGGTTATGGCCTAATAGCCCTCCCTTAAATGCCCCATAGTGTCCTGTAAAGGATCGTCTTTACCTTATAATGTTTTTTTATTATCGTTTGCGGCGGTGTGTGCCTGGCATCCCCTGTCACTGTGTTATATACCCGCATCCCGGAAGTAACGGTAGACGCCCGCACATGCGCAGTGCAGCAGGGCGCCGGCCGCTTCCGCGATTGCGCAGTGCGGTGTTGTGACGTCATGATCATGTGATGCGTCATGTGATGGATCGTTCATTGTCCACTATGTAGGAGCTTCTGCTCGGCAGCATCATCCCCCCCGCCTCTCAATCGCAACCGCCGCTGGCGCCTGCCCGACAGCACCCTAATCCCCCCCCCGCCTCTCAATCGCAACCGCAGCTGGTGCCTGCCCGACAGCACTTCCCCCCACCCCACCCCCCGCTCATCAATCTCAGCCAGCAGATGACTGACAGCACCCCCGGCTCTGGGAACAGTGAGTACTGGAAAATGTTCTGCTACTAAAAAAGTACTGTATATAAGTGTGTGTCCATATGTGTGTGTGTGTGCATGTATATATGTCAGTGTATGTATACATCTGGCTATGTTTATGTGTGTATATCTACTCCCTGTCCTCTGCCCCTGTGCTCCCCTGTTCTCTGCCCTTGATTCCCCCTGTTCTCTGCCCGATTCCCCCCTGTTCTCTGCCCCTGTTCTCTGCCCCTGTCCTCTACCTCTGTGACCCCCTGTCCTCTGCCTCCGTGTCCCCCTGTTCTCTGCCCTTGTCCTCTGCCCCTGTGTTCCCCTTTCCTCTGTCCCTGTGTCTCTCTGTCCTCTGTCCCTGTGTCCCCCTGTCCTCTGCCCCTGTGTCCCCCTGTCCTCTGCCCCTGTCCTCTACCCTGTCCTCTGCCTCTGTTCTCCCCCTTCTACCGGCGTTACCATTGCAGGCTAACGTCTGCAGGAAGAGAATCTGTGAGAAGCCAGTCATGTGACAGGGTGGGCTGATGTGACTTCTCACAGGGCCTCTCACATGACTGGCTCCAAATAGATTGTCTTCCTCCAGCCATCGGCATGCAATGGTAACGTCGGGGAGGGGGGAGGACGGAGCGGCGGGGGAGAGGATGAGGGAGAGCGAGCGGTGGGGAGAGCGGGCGGCAGCACCGATACTGACCGCTATATGGGAATACCCATAACTTGGGTGTTCCAGTATAGCGGTTGACGTCCTTCCGGTTGCACGGTTAGCGGTGGCATTTGTGCCACTTTGACTTCTGTCGCCTGTGTCGCTATTCCACAATGGTGCCGCAGTGCATTGTGGGATAGCGACATAAGCGCCTTAAGTCTGCGACACATATTATTGGTGATTATATAGTAGATGCATATGTGTGGGTATGTATATATATGTGGGTGTGTATATTTTGTACCGGAACGGGCCGGTACACCGTACCGGAAAATCCGAGAAAACCCGGTGCGATCTGGTATGGCGCACCGGAATATCTGCTGCCTGCCGCCGCCCCCCCATCTGTGCAGCCCAGTAATCCCTCTCAGCCTCTCCTCTGTGGGAGAAATGTGCCGCGCCGCGGAGTAAGCAGCAGCAGGACCTGGCTGCTGTCTGTGTGTCTCCAGCGTGGGCGTGGCCGGCCGCGCACTTCCGGCCCGGCGAAAACCGCTGAAGGCAGTGGTGCGGTTTCTGCCGGCCAGGACCAGCACTGTCTGCCGGCCGAGTGAGGAGTCAGACTCAGTGCTGAGAGCGGACTCCGGAGGAGCAGGCGGAAGCCCGCGGCACAGCACTGTCAGGTGAACAGACAGCAGAGGAGATGAAGAGAGGACAGCAGAAGGTGCAGTGTGCTGTGCAGCCAGGTTGTGTGTGCAATGTGTGTGTGCAGTGTGTGTGGCTTTGTGTGCAGTGTGTGTGGCTTTTGTGTGCAGTGTGTGTGTGGCTTTGTGTGCAATGTGTGTGCAATGTGTGTGGCTTTGTGTGTGAGTGTGTGGCTTTGTGTGCAGTGTGTGCAATGTGTGTGACTCTGTGTGCAGAGACAGAGCAGCCGGGAGGATCACAGTGAGTGTAAAATAAATGTAATGTAAATAAAGATAAAGTTGGCTGCACTGTGCTTGTGATGGGGGCCTCCAGCCTCTGTCCTCCTGCCCTCACCCCTCCAGCCTCTGTCATCCTGCACTCACCCCTCCAGCCTTTGTCCTCCTGCCCTCACCCCTCCAGCCTTCGTCATCCTGTGCTCACCTCTCCATCCTCCGTCATCCTGCGCTCACACCTCCAGCCTCCATCCTCCTGCCCTCACCCCTCCAGCCTCCGTCCTCCTGCGCTCACCCCTACAGCCTCTGTCGTCCTGCGCTCACCCCTCCAGCCTCCGTCCTCCTGCCCTTACCCCACCAGCCTCCGTCATCCTGTGATCACCCCTCCAGCCTCCGTCCTCCTGCGCTCACCCCCCCAGCCTTTATCCTGGTCTAACCGCCTGCCCACTATATACTGTGCTGCTAACCACTAAGCCATCATACTTTGCTAACCACAGAGACATCGCACAGTGCTAACCACTGAGCCACTGCACAGTGCTAACCGCTGAGCCACCGTACAGTGCTAACCACTGAGCCACCGTACAATGCTAACCACTGAGCCACCATATACAGTGCTAACCACTGAGCCACCATATACAGTGCTAACCACTGAGCTACCATACAGTGCTAACCACTGAGCCACCATACAGTGCTAACCACTGAGCCACCATATACAGTGCTAACCACTGAGCCACCTTACAGTGCTAACCACTGAGCCACCATACAGTGCTAACCACTGAGCCACCATATACAGTGCTAACCACTGAGCCACCATACAGTGCTAACCACTAAGCCACCGTATACAGTGCTAACCACTGAGCCACTGTATACAGTGCTAACCACTGAGCCACCGTATACAGTGCTAAGCACTGAGCCACCATACAGTGCTAACCACCGAGACACCACACAGTGCTAACCACCGAGATACCACACAGTGCTAACCACTGAGCCACCATATACAGTGCTAACCACTGAGCCACCATACAGTGCTAACCACTGAACCACCGTATACAGTGCTAACTACTGACCCACCATATACAGTGCTAATCACTGAGCCACCATATGCAGTGCTAACCACTGAGGCACCGTATACAGTGCTAAGCACTGAGCCACCATACAGTGCTAACCACCGAGACACCACACAGTGCTAACCACCGAGATACCACACAGTGCTAACCACTGAGCCACCATATACAGTGCTAACCACTGAGCCACCATACAGTGCTAACCACTGAACCACCGTATACAGTGCTAACTACTGACCCACCATATACAGTGCTAATCACTGAGCCACCATATGCAGTGCTAACCACTGAGCCACCGTACTCTGAGTGTATGCCCCTGTGAGTGTATGCCTCTGTGTGTGTGTATGCCTCCCCCCTGAAAATAAGACCGGGTGCAACGTTCGGAGAAAATATATTAATATATTAAATATAGTAATCTCGCCCGGCCCCTGACGGCAGCCCGCCTTCAAACATCCCCCCCCCTCCCCCTCGGCTCTGAGAGGCATACCAGGAAATATTTTTTTACAAAAAAAGCACTGGTGCACGGCAACCAACCTGCTGTCATATGTGTGGAAAATAAATGTAAAAAAAATGTGTAGGCGTACCCTGTATTTTTCATTCTCAGCACAGATAAAGCAGCCAGCTATGGGCTGCAGCCCCAGCTGCCTAATTATGTCCACCCTGATCCGGCAGAAACAGGATGCAGACGCACTCCATTTTATGTCTATGGGCAAAGAACAGATCTCTGCTGGATCCAGTTTTTTGCTTACAAATCGTATTTCGTCTGGATTTAAAAATACATTGTTGTGAAACTAGCCGTAGTGTTCCCTTTATTTTTTTGAGCAGTATATATTGGTTCACATTTAAAGGCCAGGATTACTATGGGACCTGTTAAAAGAAGTGGCTTGTGCAAAGCCTGTCTATGTACGTTCTGATATAAATTTGTATACATTATTTTCAGCTGCCCTTTAAAAGTGTGATTTATAGGTTTAGGTAGATTTATAGTATGTGCCTGGTGGCCTGGCAATTTAAAGCGTAACCGCCGTTTAAATTTTTATTTAATAATAATGTAATAATAATGTAGAGCAACTGATTTTAATACATTTTCAAATATACTTTATTAGAAAATTCTGGTTGGCTACCATTTATAATCTTTCCACGTGGTGTCCCTGCTACACTGTGTGTGAAAAACTCACCGAAGTTTTGACACTTTTTTCTACCCCTTGCATCTAGCAGATGGCTGCAGATTCCCCCAGGAGGTGACACATGCGCCCAGACACCGGTGCACAGCCCCCTGCAACCCATAACATGGGGGCGGTTTGTGGCAACCAGGCGACCAGCCATGCTAACAAGGAGGGGGCTGGTGGTGAATGCAGACACATGGACTCCACTAGGCCTCTGCCACTCACATCCAGGTGATACATATAGTGTCTGAGCAGCCTATTGGTGACGCCCCCAGACCAGGCGGGCCACTCAGCACTGAGGACATGCATCACTGTGACAGACGCCCCCTAGAGGAAAACAACCTCAACTGCAATGGATAAAAAGATGCAAGTTGACACTATAATAAATGATGTAAGGTGTCAGTTGGTATTATGGCGCCAGAATATCGTAAGCTCGTGACCCACCGTCAAGGGCCCTTACACTCACGAGTACCTAGCCATATGTATAACACATGTATAATTTAGCTTTAAGCAAGAATCACCGAATTGGTACTAAGAAATATATAGAAAAACTCACCGAAGTTTTGACACTTTTTTTCTACCCCTTGCATCTAGCAGATGGCTGCAGATTCCCCCAGGAGGTGACACATGCGCCCAGACACCGGTGCACAGCCCCCTGCAACCCATAACATGGGGGCGGTTTGTGGCAACCAGGCGACCAGCCATGCTAACAAGGAGGGGGCTGGTGGTGAATGCAGACACATGGACTCAACTAGGCCTCTGCCACTCACATCCAGGTGATACATATAGTGTCTGAGCAGCCTATTGGTGACACCCCCAGACCAGGCGGGCCACTCAGCACTGAGGACATGCATCACTGTGACAGACGCACCTAGAGGAAAACAACCTCAACTGCAATGGATAAAAAGATGCAAGTTGACACTATAATAAATTATGTAAGGTGTCAGTTGGTATTATGGCGCCAGAATATCGTAAGCTCGTGACCACCGTCAAGGGCCTTACACTCACGAGTACCTAGCCCAGTGATGCGAACACCAGGCTCGAGTGCCACAACAGTGCAGGTTTTCAGGATTTCCTCAGCATTGCACAGAGGTTGGAATCATCACCAGTGGAGGTGATTATATTATCACCTGTGCAATGTAAGGAAATCTGAAAACCTGCACTGTTGGTGGCACTCGAGCCTGGAGTTCGCCATCACTGACCTAGCCACATGTATAACACATGTATAATTTAGCTTTAAGCAAAAATCACCGAATTGTACTAAGAAATATATAGAAAAACTCACCGAAGTTTTGACATTTTTCTACCCCTTGCATCTAGCAGCTGCTGCAGATTCCCCCAGGAGGTGACACATGCGCCCAGACACCGGTGCACAGCCCCCTGCAACCATAACATGGGGGCGGTTTGTGGCAACCAGGCGACCAGCCATGCTAACAAGGAGGGGCTGGTGGTGAATGCAGACACATGGACTCAACTAGGCCTCTGCCACTCACATCCAGGTGATACATATAGTGTCTGAGCAGCCTATTGGTGACACCCCCAGACCAGGCGGGCACTCGCACTGAGGACATGCATCACTGTGACAGACGCACCTAGAGGAAAACAACCTCAACTGCAATGGATAAAAAGATGCAAGTTGACACTATAATAAATTATGTAAGGTGTCAGTTGGTATTATGGCGCCAGAATATCGTAAGCTCGTGACCCACCGTCAAGGGCCCTTACACTCACGAGTACCTAGCCCAGTGATGGCGAACACCAGGCCTCGAGTGCCACCAACAGTGCAGGTTTCAGGATTTCCTCAGCATTGCACAGAGGTTGGAATCATCACAGTGGAGGTGATTATATTATCACCTGTGCAATGTAAGGAAATCCTGAAAACCTGCACTTTGGTGGCACTCGAGGCCTGGAGTTCGCCATCACTGACCTAGCCACATGTATAACACATGTATAATTTAGCTTTAAGCAAAAATCACCGAATTGGTACTAAGAAATATATAGAAAAACTCACCGAAGTTTTGACACTTTTTTCTACCCCTTGCATCTAGCAGCTGGCTGCAGATTCCCCCAGGAGGTGACACATGCGCCCAGACACCGGTGCACAGCCCCCTGCAACCCATAACATGGGGGCGGTTTGTGGCAACCAGGCGACCAGCCATGCTAACAAGGAGGGGGCTAGTGGTGAATGCAGACACATGGACTCCACTAGGCCTCTGCCACTCACATCCAGGTGATACATATAGTGTCTGAGCAGCCTATTGGTGACGCCCCCAGACCAGGCGGGCCACTCAGCACTGAGGACATGCATCACTGTGACAGACGCCCCCTAGTATGTGCCTGGTGGCCTGGCAATTTAAAGCGTAACCGCCGTTTAAATTTTTATTTAATAATAATGTAATAATAATGTAGAGCAACTGATTTTAATACATTTTCAAATATACTTTATTAGAAAATTCTGGTTGGCTACTATTTATAAACTTTCCACATGGTGTCCCTGCTACACTGTGTGTGAAGCAGACATATGGTCGTTATCACTTTGGTGAATACAGGACATTTAACTATATAAGGATAAAGGGTGCATGACCTACATTGCTGACTGCATCTGGTGAGAAAACAATGAATCAAGATTACAGCACAGAGCTAAGCAATGTCAGGATGTAAACTCCTCTTTACAAGCTTCTCTGTTCTGTCATCTGGGTCCACACAGCTCAGTCACAATCTGTTAACGCCTCATCTGTTGGCTTCCCACACAGCTCACTATCACTGATCTTGTCTTTTCTCTGCTATCACATTGCACTGCTCCCTATCAGCTGCTGTACATGCCCACACAGACATAAAATACAATTTTTAAAACAGCACAGAAAAATGAGAAAATAAGTCCCAGGCACAAAAAAAGAATGATCTTATCTGCTATGTGACCCATCAATAACAACCAGTACAATATGTTTTTTTTTAATGAAATGACACTTACATTTTAACCCCTTCCTGACATTAGCCTTACATGTTCTCCACAAGTTGAGATTAGGTATATGGAGTGCACTAAGAGGCAGAGCATGCCCGGTGGAAGGTAATGGCTGTGATACAAAGCCAGAATCAAGCTCTGTGGATGTAGCTCCTCTGCTGCTGATAACCACTTAAATGCTACTATATCATGCAGCTTCCCTTGTTACACAATCATGGGGTGCTGATGGGATGGGATGGCAGCCATTACGGTGATCCTTTGAAATCCTGCTGATCTCTATTGATGGAACAATAGAAAAGTTAATTAAAACAGTAAGCCCGCCCCCATCGTGACATTGCTTCCCTGCCGATGCGATGGCATCGGGCCCACATCTAGTAATAAATAAGTAAAAATTCTGCTAAGTTTGATAGGATGGTGAAAAAATACCCCACGGAATATGTAAAAGCATTCCATTGGTATTGTTGCGGAAAGTTATACGTGCAAGAGTTAAATTTTCCAGTACAATATGAACTATTTGGTCTCTCTCATTCTGGTGATTTTCTAAAGTGGTGTGTTTGGACTCTGCAAATGTTAACATTAGGGTTGTACTGTTTGAGTCAAACTTTAAGAAATTGGGAAATTTTTTATGCAGTTTCTTTTTCTTTATTTTTTTTCACAAATAATTTCACCTCGCAAAATTGCATGAAGGTGCCTGTGTTTCTAAAGGTCTGAGTGTTTTCACATTGTGCTGGGTTGTCTTTCAAAAAATTATACAAGTTTTGGGGGCTAATATCAATTTATTATTCAGTAATGTAGGTTTAATTTACGCTAGTCCTGAATTCTGGAGGCATAAAATGTCAAGAAATCTTTACAGAGGACCTGTCACCAACGATGTATGGTGATCTAATTACAGCACTGAATGCAGCATGTCTGCAGCATTCAGGCAAGGGGTCCCCCATCCCTTGAGCCCCCCTGTACCCTGAGATAATTGAGTTTAAAACTTACATACTAGAGCTGGATAACCAGTTAATCTCTAAAGGGGGATAATAGAGAAAAAGAGTCGGCGCAGATCTAAGTGTAGAGATTATTTGATCTTGGTCTAGGTGGTAATGATCAAAAAATGCTCACCTTTTTGGTGTCTTTTGTTCATATAGAAAAAGGTTTTCTCTTAGGCTTGCAGCCTTCCTCTCCGGAGGGATCAGGTCTTCTCAAGGGAGCCTGGTTCGTCAGTATATGGTTTAAATAGCACCGGACTTTGAGGAATAGCGCTTCCTTAAGAGGCACAATAATTTCTTCCAAGAGTTCTTTAATTCATTTAAAAGTCATATATTGCAGTACAGTACAACGCGTTTCGACTTACATATAAGTCTTCCTCAGGTACATGTGATAATATTATCACATGTACCTGAGGAAGACTTATATGTAAGTCGTAACGCGTTGTACTGTACTGCAATATATGACTTTTAAATGAATTAAAGAACTCTTGGAAGAAATTATTGTGCCTCTTAAGGAAGCGCTATTCCTCAAAGTCCGGTGCTATTTATACTAGAGCTGGATAGGAGGAGTCTAGTGGCTGAGCCACTTCTCTCACAGAGCAGTTTCACGCCCCCTGTATCTGTTATCCGCCCGCCGCCTCCGTCCTGTCATTCATTCTCTCCCTCGCCTGCTGCTGCATAGTACACAGAGCTAGGAATCGCTTGTTGCGGTGCTGAAGCCGTGCCCCGTCTCCTACGGTGATGTCACCGCTTGTACCCGCCCTGCTCCATGTTAACCATGGAGCAGGGTGGGTATAAGCGGTGATGTCACCGCAGGAAGCGGGGTGGGCGGCCTACTACTGTGACTTCACCGCCTTTCCCTGCCCTGCTCCATGGTTAACATGGAGCAGGGCGAGTATAAGCGGTGACATCACCATGCAGGAGCAGGTGAGGAAGAGAATGAATGACAGGAGGGAGGCAGCGCGTGGACGGATAACAGATTCAGTGGGCGTGAAACTGCTCTGGGAGGGAAGTGGCTCAGCCACTAGACTCCTCCTATCCGGCTCCAGTATGTAAGTTTTAAACTCAATTATCTCGGGGTACAGGGGAGCTCAAGGGATGGGGGACCCCTTGCCTGAATGCAGCGACATGCTGCATTCAGTGCTGTAATTAGATCACCATGCATGGTTGGTGACAGGTCCTCTTTAAGAGCTAATTGGTTCATGATTGTCCTGATCTGATTTCTACACTAACATAAATATTTGTGTATCATATAGGGTTTGAATCCTGAATTACGGTAATTCAGTTAATTTTTTCCTTACAGGGGCTGATGTGACCCTGCATATGAACAACCTCTGACAGAACATGCTTGTTGGGAGTCTTCTCTGTTCACAGTGTACAGGCCTAATTTAATCTGTGGTATGTACTTATTCTCCTTGGTTCCGACTAAAGTACTCAAATGTGGCTTCTGAAAGTTACTATTAATTTCAAAGCATATTCATTTCATCAGATTTTTTATTAATTTATACACTTGGATTACTTCTAAAGTATAAGGGTTTATGCATATAAACATAGGGCACACATTTCATTTTGTAGATCAGTAGTATGGTATTTGGTAGGAGTTTTCTAATAAAAATAAGTGATTCACTCTTCATAAAGTACACAAAAGATCAGACTGTATTAGTTTGGGAGTCTAAAATTACAGTGAGTCAATGATATCAAGACTTGTATTCATATAGATATGCACAGATAATTAAAATTAGGGACCAGCTCAGCTAAATATTTTTACCTGCTCTTGTAGAAATTGTTTCACTGCAGATTTTTACATTAAATCCATTTTTTGTTCTTTAAAAAGTGAGCCTGCTAATAGGCATTTTCAGATTTTTTTTTTGTTCTCTAGAGATCACATTTCTGTAGTCATCTTATGATCAGAGACAGATTTACAATGAAATGTAACTTTCCTATTATAAAGTTTCTGACCGATAAAACTGAATTAAACAATAGGTGATTAGACCCAACTCAACTCCTCCCCCTCCCTGCACTTTGACTTTTACAGGTCACAAATATGAAATCTCTCCCATACAAATTAGTGACCATCTCCAGTGTGCAGTACCCTATGGCTCAAAAGAATACTAAATATACTGTACAATAAAAATCTACAATGGCAAATATAAACAGAGAGCAAAGATCTGCTTTTATCTGGTATTTGCTTTATTATAAAAAAATTACTGTATTTTTCGGATAACAAGACACACTGGACCATAAGACGCACCTAGGTTTTAGGGGAAAAAAAATAGACGCAAAAAATGTCATAAGCCACTGTTATGGGGTAGATCTGCTGCTGATACTGATATGGGGGTAATATCCACCAATGCTGTACTAATGTCCACCATCCAGGGCCCTTTCCAGGCATACATGTCCCCTATCCTGGTGTATATGTCTTCCATCATTTCCCATCCTGGTATATAGCCCCATCCTGTTACATATGACATATGGGCGTCATCCTAGGTCCATCCTGGCATGTATAGCCCATTCTGGTATATAATAACAAAGAATACAACTCACTTTTTCTACACTCCCCCTGTGCGTGGTGGCCTCTTCTGATGTCAGCAACTGACACCGACATCAACTGCTGGCATACTCACTTCTCCAAATGTGAGGAAAGGGAAAAAGGATTGACCACTCATCTCAATCATATACGCCCCTGGATCCCTAGGCTCCAAACGGCGGCTGGTCTCCACCATGTATATCCAAGAAAAAAGAGTTTCAGGCTGCCACTTGTCCATAGAAGTGTATTCTTTATTCACAAATAGTTAAAAGCATCCTTGCCGTACGCGTTTCAGACATACAGTCTTTGCTCATCGGCAATATATTTTATATATTTTATATATATATTTTTCTTGGATATACTCACTTCTCGCCACCCAAGATTATACACGTGGTGAACATGGAATATGCCTTGTCTTCTGCGGTCTGACTCCTTCCATAAAATGGGGGCGGTGAATGTGCAGAAGGCGATTTCTAGTGCCATTATATTGAAGACATTCTGTAGAATCCTCACATGTCGCTGGTGGCAGTGCATGTGCATCGCCGTCAGGGCCGTGGGGACCAGTCCCTGCTGTCTTGTCACGTAGGGATGTCACGGTAATGGCTGTGGACCGGTTCCGTTGTCCTTAAGGACTGCAATAAAAAAAGGTGAAAAATGTAAAAAGGGTTAAAAATGAAATAAATGTTTGTCAGTGACGCCACCTGTGATGTGCGGCCAGATGTGACCACCGCTGCTTGCTTCAGCTCCAGGGGATGATTATGGGATGCAGCAGGGTGATAAGCCCTCCACAGGTAGGGCTAGGTTGATCCCTGGGTCGGTGGTAATAGTTGTTACTGGTGAAATTGTTGTGAGGTGATGATGGGGATGCAGGACTTGGCTCAAAGAATGATATATGGACACGAGAGTAACAGTCTTTATTTTACCTTTAATTGAAGAATTTAGGTAGTACCGGGTACTGTTTGCTGAAGTTCACGGAGTCGGGAGTTTAGAGGCAATTGTTAGGCTTTTCACGCCAGGCAAGTCCTGAGGCTTTCCCTTTATGTCGTGTCCGGTGGGCCCGGCTGCATAAAGCAGTGCTGTGACCCTCTCTCTTCTGTATTAGCCGTGTGACCGGCAACATGAACCCTTCTTCTAGCTGTGTCTTTTACTTTACAGGCTCTCCTGGGCTCTGTAGTGCGGTTGTGTTTTCTTTGACTCTGTAGTGAATGGGATGGTATATAACTATCCACTCTCCGGATTTGGCCGCTGAGTATATAATCCCTGACAACCTCGGTCTCCGGTGAACGTACTGCGCTTAATTCTGGGCGTATTGGCACTGCTACCACTCCCAGATCTTCTTTCTCTCCTCCTCAGGCTCTCGCTATGGGCTCTACACACTGTCAGTTCTCTAGTACAGGCCTAACACGGCTTCTGTCCCTAAGGTAACTCCACTCACCTCTCTCCGCTCTGCTCAACTGTCACCTAAGCTCTCCTGACAGGAACTGACTAGCTCCGCCCCCTGCACCTGCATTCATAGGGGACCTCTACTGATGTCAGCAACTAACCTGACATCAGGTGTTAGAGCTCCCCCTACAGGCCCAGGTTGGGATATGTTATATGCGTGCTTCACCTGGTGGATGCTCCAAGCTTGTAATGTGATTACCGGGCCCCGGGGCGCCACACTTGCGTAGCCACATATTATATTCTAAGGCTAGACTACACTTTAAGATGCAATAGGGCAGATGATGCTGCAACAAGATTTTGGAAAAGACCTGAGGATTCTACAGACTATTTTTAATAAAAAGGTGCCTGAAATTGTGGTCTGGCATGCGGTGCCTCCGTCGACATTTTAGTGAAGACAGAGTGCAGAGGCACAATACATAAGCACTTCTTCCTGCGCTCATAGTCTTGCCCATCTCACGGCGCCGGCTTCAATGCAGAGAAGGGGGAGAGTGAATATGGGTATGTGGGGCAGTGCATATTCAAATTCTTAAATAGCGGGCACATGTGTTAGCCTCAGCACCGACTCCTACAACCCTGCTCCTGCCTCTTGTGATCTCATACTGCTCTGTCACAGCCATGTACATCCAGACTAATAGAGGCATCAACCACTTCTCACCAAAGTTTGGGGGGAAAACGTGCATCTTATCATCTGACAAAAATGATAGGTGTTGTTTTCCTTTTCATAGGCATGTAGAATTAGAGTTGAAATTAACTTAACAAAAAGCTGTACGATAAAAACAACATCACTCACCTATTGAATCTGCCCTTCCTGCCTTATTGAAGATCCTACTGTTATTTGTTGATGTCCCTTAAATAATAATGTGGCATACATCAACCCGCTGGCTTCAGCCAATTGCTGGTCTTCGCAATAATGGTTGCATGTATGGCACATGACTACTGAGGTGAGTTATGCATGTATGGCATGTCACAGCCAAAGGAAAATGTTAATTTTATGTCTTCAAATGCCTGACAACCCTTTAAAAATGTTTTTACAACCCTGTCAACAACAGAAATGTGCATGATTTCTATTTTTAGGGCAATCCTAGAATTTCATAGCAGATTATCTGGTGCCCCTCAGTGTAGTGCACCAGACCAGGGATCTGAAATTCCACATATGCTATGCGTTAGTCTCTTGAATTCTAATATTAGGCGCCTGGCAGTGTGCATTAGAAAGGATATATAACTTACGTATTACAAGGAATAACATTTGTGACTGATATAGGAAAAACTGATCTAACATCCACCTATTCAAGTAGTTTTGAATGTTAAAATTGAACTGAGTTAGTTTTTTATTTCTAAAAGTATACACATCAAGTTAAATATAATAAAAATATGTGAACTTGGAGCAAGGGCCTTATTTAACAGATGGTTACATTTTACCTGTCATTTGGATAAAAATGTAATATGAATATACAAACACGTGAAGTACGATACAATACTCCCAGTTGTGTTTCATGTGCCACCTCTGTAGTTTATACAATTGCAGCCTTTCTTTAATTTCCCTGAAGTGCAAGGGTTGTATACTATGCTAGTTGATTTTGCCTTCAATACCCTTATTTCTTAAAATACATTGTATTATCTGTCTATTCTACCTACTGTATTTTTCGCTTTATAAAATGCACTGGATTAGAAGATGCACCCCAAATTTTGTGAGGAAAAGAGAAAAAAAATAATTTTTCATGGTGAATGGGTTAGTCTTATGATGCCAGTGTCCATCTTACAATCAGTATATATTTCCCTCATCCTGGTACATGACCTCCCCACCCATCCTGGTATATATGTCTCCCCATCCGGGTATATATGTCCTCCCATCCTGATACAAGGCCCCTCCATGCTGGATATGGCCCTCTATGATGGTACATAGCCCCCATGATGGCACATTGCCCCCATGCTGATATGGTCCCCCATAATGGTACATTGTCCCATGGTGGATAATAGCCCCCTTGATTGTAAAAAGCCCCCCATGCTTAATATAGCCACCATGCTGGTTATTGTCTCAATGATGGTACACAGCTCCCCATGCTGGATATAGCCCCCTATGGCCCCTATGATGGTAAAAAACCTCCTATGCATGCTGGATATAGCCCCCATCCTGCGAATGGCCCCAATGATGGTACACAGTCCCCCATGCTGGATATAGCCCTCATGATGGAACATAGCCCCAATGCTGGTTTTGTCCCCCATGACGGTAAACGGCCTCCCATTCTGGATATAACCCCCATCCTGGCTATGGCCCCCATGATGATACACTGCCCCCTATGCTGGATATAGCACCCTTTTTTTTATGACCCCCATCATGGTACTTAGCCCCCCCCCCCCATGCTGGATATAGTTCCCATCCTGGTTATGGCCCCCATGATGGTACACAGCCCCATGCTGGATATAGCCCCCATCCTGGTTATATCCCCCATGCTGGCGCACAGTTAAAAAAAATAATAAATATTCATACCTCTCTCCATCACTCACTGCAGCCTTTACCATAAATCCGTCCATCTGCTTGTGCCGGCATCCTGTCACGTGAGCAGTGTCACTGTGCTGTGCCGTTCACATGACTGAATGCCGGTACAGACAGCGCGGGGATGGCGTGATCTCCAGGGAGCAATGGAGAGAAGTGAGTATGCTTGTCCATCACCAGGATAGTCACTGCTTTCCACGCAATGAAAGTGTGGTAGGCAGTGACTATCCACATAGGATCGCATGGTGCTGCAGCTGCAGCCACTGATCTATGGACCCGCTCATTAGGCTCATATCATATGTGCCACTCCTCCTGCCCACCTCTCAGCACTGAGAGGTGATGGATAGAATGATGCAGTGAATATTAAGTGAACCTAATTAGCGTGACCACGGGCTGCAGCTGCAGCCTGTCCCAACCTACTCCAGTCCCCGGACACCGCTCCAAAGCCGCCCCCTCCTTCCCTACAGCACAGTACAATAGATTCCGGATTATAAACCGCACTCCCCACTTTCCCCTAAAATTTGGGGGAAGAAAAGTAATTTTATAATCTGAAAAATATAGTAAATAACTTTTTTTTAATGCTTTACTACTTTTATGGTGGGTTTACACGCCGCGATATCGGCGTCCAACTCCGACCCAACGCCGACAAAAAGTCACGTGGGTCGCGAGTTGGAGCCGATATCGGGTGTGCGTTGTATTGTTTTAGCATCCAACGCGATGCTGGAACGATGCCAAAACGATATCGGAGTTGAATAGCAAAGCTATTCAACTCGCCGATATCGCAAGGCCGTTGTACCAGCATCGCTGCGTGTGACAGCCCAACTCCGATGTGTACGCTCACGTCACCCATTCACTCCCATGTTAACTGGTCGTTCCTGGGTTGGTGGGCGTACACATCGGAGGGACGTTGCATCCCGATATCGCGGCGTGTAAACTGGCGATGCGATGCAGGGAGAAACGTGCACTAAATGCGCGCTCCCGGGTCGTTGCCTCCGATATCGCCGCGATATCGGGACGTGTAACCCCACCATTACACACTATAAACAATATTTCAAAAAAATTTGTTTTGTTTTTCAATACACCTATTTTGAGAGCTGTCTTTTTTTTTTTTTTTTTCCCCAAATGAGAAATATGAAAGCTTATTTTTTGATGGTTTGATGACATTTTTGTCATGTTTTCTTTTATTATTTAGTTTTTTTTAATCGGATACATTTTTTATTAAACAAATGACCTGTCATACAGAAAAAGGAACAGAATATACATTTTGTTATTATGACAACGAAACCCCATTCCCGCACCCCACCCTCCTCCCTTTCCCACCCAGACAGCAAGCACCCGTAACAAACCATATCATCAAAAGTTTTTTTATATCGCAATATGTTACTCATCTCTTCCTTACCCACGCCCCCCTCACAACCCTGCTTAGCGCATGGTGTATCCTCCCCTCCTCACGTGCCATATTCTAGCCATGGAGACCAAATTTTTGTGTGCACATTTTCCCTCCTGCGTCTATGGTATATATCCCTTTCCAACTTGGAGACATGATTCGCCTGTAACAGAAACTCTCTCCTGGACGGAGGTTCCTCCCTGATCCAGTATCTGGCTATAAGTTTCCTCGCTATAAATAGCAGTCTGGCAATGGCTATTTTTGAATTGGTGTCCACCCGAATCTCGTTCACGTAACCCAGCAGGCACACCACTGGCTCTCTCGGTATAACACATTTGTATGCCCCCTCTAGCCTAGTAATTATCAGTAGCCAATATGTTGATAGTCTCGGGCACGTCCACATCATGTGAAATATCCCTGCCTCCTCCGTTTTACATCTAGGACACTCCGAAGTTGGCCTCAAATTCACCCCAAACAAAAAGGCCAGAGACCGGTAAACTCTATATATCAAATATAACTGAGACAGTCTGCCCGGTTCATTAAGGGACAAATTCGGTACCCACTCCAGAATGGATGTCCATGTGTCCTCATCAATGGCTCCCACCTCCACCTCCCGTCGCGTTTTCGCCCGTTTCGGGTATTGAAGCAGATAGGTGTGCAGTAGGTCCCCATAAAGAGTGGAAATCACCCCTCTCGTAGGTTCATCACCGCACACGTAGTCCAACACTATGTCATGTTGTATGGAAATCTCCCTATCCTTCCGTTGTGTCTGGAAAGCATGCTTCATCTGTAGGTATTGGTATACCCCCGACTCCTTTAAACCAAATTCCTCCCTCAGTTGTGGAAATGACTTTAACCTGTGCCCATCCATTACCTGGTAAACACACCCAATGCCCCTATTTTGCCACTTATGTAGACATCCCATCTCCCGTATCTCTTGCAAGTTATGGTTATTCCATAGTGGAGAATATTTGGTGAGCTTGTTTCTCCTCTCACCTGTTTCAGTTTCTCCCAAACTTTATGTAATAAGAGCAGGGTAGGGCATGATCTCCAGCTAAACTCTTTGAACCGTCCTCCAAGCAATGCACCAGCGGGCATTTCTCCATCACTTTTTCCAATATCCTCTGGACTACTGGGCCCCCTGCACTCTGCACCCATCCCCTCACATGCTGGCCCTGGGCTGCCAAAAAATAAAGATAGGGATTCGGCAGTGCAAGACCCCCCTCATCATTAGGCCGTTGCAAAATCTCCAACCGCAGACATGCCTGTTTTTTCCCCCATATTAGGCTCCTAAAGGTGGAGTTAATCTGCTTGAATCTCTTCTGTGGGACCCAGATGGGAGCATTATGTAATACATATAGCAGCTTAGGCATCAAAATCATTCTAATTAAATTCATACGACCTACCACAGAAAGGCATAGTTTGCTCCATGCTCCCACCTTTGCCCTGAGAAGGTCCAAAACAGGGGATAGATTAACATTGAGGTAATCCGTAACTGGGGTTGAAATCCATATGCCCAAATATTTAAATTTGTCCACAATACGTAGTCCCCCCACTTCCATATCACTAGGCATCTCATCGTCTAAGGCAAACAGAGTAGACTTGGTCCAATTAATACGCAGACCGGACATATCCCCAAATCTCTCAAAGAGCCTCATGGCACACCTCAGGGACTCCCACGGATCCTCCAAAAACAGCAGTATGTCGTCTGCATACAATGCTACCTTCTCCTCCAGTTGCCCGTACCTGAACCCCACCACCTCCTGTTTCATCGTGGCCGCCAATGGTTCCACCGCCAGGGCAAACAGGAGGGGGGACAAAGGACACCCCTGCCTCGTACCCCTGCAGAGATCTATGCGTTGCGACAATACCCCATTCACTCGAACCCTGGCTACCGGGTGAGAGAACAGCAACCGCACCCACGAGAGAAATTGTGGGCCAATGCCCATCTTTTCCATGACTGCCCATAGGTACCCCCACTCCACACTATCAAATGCCTTATGGGCGTCCAAGGATGCTATCACTCTCTGGCCGGCATTGCCAACCGGCAGCTGCATATTTAAATATAATCTCCGTATGTTTATTGCCGTCGACCTGCTAGGCATAAAGCCTGATTGGTCCGGATGGATCAATTTATTAATAACCCTAGTCAGCCGGTTAGACAGCACCTTTGCCAGAAGTTTGACATCCGATGTCAAAAGTGAAATCGGCCTATAGGATTCCGGGCGTCTCAAATCTTTATCCTCTTTTGGTAGCACTATGATAATCGCTTCTCTCATGGATAGCGGGCAACACTCCCCCCTCCCTTGATCTTCTCAATACTTCTCTAAGTTTGGGCACCAGCACCTCCTCCATTTGTTTGTATATTTCTTTCGGAAGACCATCAGCCCCTGGAGCCCTATCGTTGGCCATAGAAGCCAGCGCTACACTCAACTCCTCATCAGTCAATGGTCCCTCCAATCCCTCTCTATCCATCTCCGACAATTTAGGCAGCTTAACACCCTCCAAGTACGATACCACACCCTCGCCGGTAGCGCCCGACCCAGAGGAGTATAAATCCCTATAGAAGTCCGTGAAGACAGAGCCTATCTCCACGCAATCCGTAGTCAGGTCACCACCCTTCGTCTGAATTGAGTATACAAATGGAGTCCTCCTCTGGGCCGCAGCCACCACCGACAACATGTGACCCACCTTTTCCCCCTCCTCGTAAAATGTGGACCTCTGAAATTCCCACCTCTTCTGTGCTTTTTCCAGGAGAATCTGATTTACCCTCTCTTGCGCCTCCTGCAGCCTAAGTCCAGCTTCCGGTGTACCAACCCTGATCACCTCTTCCTCAGCATCTTTCAATTTCTCTACCACATCCTGCTCTCTACGTCTCAAGTCTGTTTTACAACGACTAATTTCTCTAATGAGAAGTCCCCTCAAATATGCCTTCCCAGTGTCCCATATTATCTGTGGCTCCGCACTTCCCTCATTTAGAACAAAGTATTCAGCAACTTCGGTGGCCAACGTGTCCATGTCCATGGAGCGCAGCCATGCTGGATGGAGTCTCCATCCTCCATACCTCCCCATCCCGGACTCCGCCAGCTGAACACATACACAGATGGGTTTATGGTCTGATATTATCCTTGTCAGGTACTCCACCTTTGTTACCAACACCTCCATTTGTTCATTTCCCAGTGCCATTTCTATGTGGGATAAAGTGTTGTGAGTTGACGAATAGCACGAGAAACACGTATACCCTCGTCCTACTCCTTTTATTATTTTGTTAAGTTGTTCACTGCACTGGAGTAATAATGTGACAGTTTTATAGATTTTATTTTTGTTTTAATGCAAATGCTGCGTTTTTAAAGGCAAAATTTTTTGGTGATTTTTGTGCACTTTCTTTCTACACAATTTAATTTCATTTTTTTTTTAAAAACTTTTTCACTTAGTCCCACTGTGAAACATGAATATTTCTCACTTTGCACTGGTCTCTTGCATGGCTGAAGTTTATGTACAGCAGTTCAGCAGACCTGTCGTGATTCACTGACTGTGCCTGTAAGACCCTGCCTATAGCGGGATCTTACAGGCCACCAATATCGTGGGGTCTTCAAATGACATTAGGGTATCAACGATCTTTAAGCTGTGATTACGATCCAGGGGCCTGATCCTGCCAAAGGTGTTCATTTAAAGAGGACCTGTCACCAAACCAGGCATGGTGATCTAATTACAGCGCTGGGTGCAGCATGTCTGCTGCATCCAGGCAAGGGGTCCCCCAGCACTTGAGCCGCCCTGTACCCCGAGTAAATACACTTAGAAAACTTACATTGTGCAGCCATAAAGGAGGTGGCTAGAGGCTGGAGCCGAAGGGCAGATTCACACCCCCTGCATGTGTAATCTGCCCACCGCTGCCAATCATTGTCTCCCTCTTCTGCAGCATAATAGAGAGGTTTTTTTTTCTTCCCAGAAATGGCCGTTTAGCCCCGCCCCCTGCGGTGACATCACCGCTTATACCTGCCCTGCTCTATGGTTAACATAGAGCAGGGCGGGTATAAGCAGTGATGTCACTGCAGAAGGCGGGGCGGCCGGCCTCCTGCTCTGACATCGCCACCTTTCTCCGCCCTGCTCCATGTTAACCATAGAGCAGGGCGGGTATAAGCGGTGACGTCACCAAGGGGCGGGGCTAAACGGCCATTTCTGGGAAAAAAACTCTGTGTTATAATGCAGAAGAGGGAGACAATGATTGGCAGCGGTGGGCAGATTACACATGCAGGGGGTGTGAATCTGCCTTTTGCTGCATCCTCTAGCCACCTCCTTTATGGCTGCACAATGTAAGTTGTCTAAGTGTATTTACTCGGGTACAGGGCGGCTCTAGGGCTGGGGGACCCTTGCCTGGATGTAATTAGATCACCATGCCTGGTTTGGTGACAGGTCCTCTTTAATAACGATTGACAGTGGTATTTAAGGGGTCAATCGGCCCTGATTGGTTCTAAAACTGGTCGGTACCTATGCCCACCAGTGTCAGCTGTCATATCCAGCTATTACCTTCAGGATTTTCGGCCGCGGGGGTGGGCTATTCACTTATTCACGAAAGCCGTTTTTTTTAAACTAATTTTTTTTTAGAAAATTCATCGCAAAGAAATTACATAAGCTAGTAAGATCATTCATTTGGAATAACCAGTGTGCAAAAATGATACAACACAATACCATAAAGATTCAACACAATGCTTCCCTCATTAATACATGTTTCACTTGCTCTCCTGTAATGCTGTACCTTTATCGCCAAGCACCCTTCCTTTTATTCTCCCATAACCTGGCCCCTCTTTTGACTCTCAATTTCATATATTCAACTTAAATTCCTATCGACATCCCACTTATTATTCTATTCACTCACACTTTGTTTTCCCAAAGTCCCTTGAAGATACCGTTCAGAGTTTCTGAAAGGGAGAATCAAATGCCTGCTCTTGTCTACTGATAATTTTGTTATTATAAAGTCTCTCCATTTTCCAAAGAATTTCTGTGTTGCTTTATTTTTATTTCTCTCAGCTTCCAACTTTTCCAAATTCATCACTTCTTCATGTTGGAAATCACTTAAGTAACTGTTGGAATCCCCTGCCCCAACCATCCTCTCAAGATGAATCTGTTCGCCACCATTGCTATGATATGTATTAGTTTGGTCAATCTCCTGCTACTACCCGTATAATAGAATATCCACAGCAAGGCATCCAGTCCCACAGTTGTGTTGCAAATATCCCTAGTCAAAACTTGAACCTGCCCCCAACATTTTTGCATCTCTTCACAAACGCACAAACCATCTATATACATAATCACCAGTTTTGCGCTTCCGGCCACTGTGCCGCTATCAAGCGATGGCGCCTGCGCAAAACTGCTGATTATCGCTTGCGCCACCCCGGAAGCGCCGCCATATTAGCACACCCAACTGATAGGTATGCTAACATGGCGCAAGCTGCCGGCGGCTGCCTGCAGGCTCCCGTGCCTACACACCCCGGCACCTCCCCTCCAGCACCAGCACGCCCCTGCAATGCACTCCCGTGCCTCCACACCCCCGCACCTCCCCTCCAGCACCCGCACGCCCCTGCAATAGACCCCCACCTACCCCTGCAGTACACCCTCGCATCCCCCCTCTCCAGTGCCCACTTCCTCCCCACAGTAGACCCCCGCGCCCCCCTTCGCCGCCCGCACCCCCCCGAAAACTTATCTCTTCAGATAGGACCTTTGGTGATGTCACAGTCATGTGATCATTCACATGACCGTGCATCACCCTAGCTCCGCCTCCTCTACATTACACTGCTTCCCAGCTAGGACATGGAGCTGTCACAGCTGGGAAGGAGAGAAGAGGAGCCAGACAGCCAGAAGGGGGAAGCTGACACATTAAACACTAAACAAAACACACATCACAGGGAAACACAAAAACTCGACACAGAGAAGAGGGGTGCTGAAACACTAAAGAGCCTGAGCTAAGAAGTGCAGCAGACAAATATAAAGGGGTCCAGAAACTCTGAAGGGGGGGGGGGGCACAGAGACAAGGGGTGACCACAATGACTGAAAGGGAGCACAGAGACATAAGAGGCCATCACAAACACTCAAGGAGGGCAGAGAGATAAAGGGGGTAACATAGACACAGAAGGGGGGGCCAGGGAGACATGAGGGGGAACCACAACCACTCAAGGGGAGCAGAGAGATGGAAGGGGGGGGGGGCAGAAACATGAAAGAGAGGGACCAGAGAGGGAGCAGAGAGGGAAGTGGGGCACAGACACATACAGGGATCTAGAAACACAGAAGGAGGGCCAGACAGACAAGGGGTCCCCAGAATGACTAAAGAGGGGCAGCGACTGTGAAAGGGGGCAGAGAGACATAAGGAGGGACCTGAAAGATTAATGGGGGCAGAGAGATGAAGGGGGTCACATACACACAAAAGGAGTGGCCAGTAAGACATAAGGGGGACCATAAACACTGAAGGGGGGCCACAGAGATGAAGGGGGTAGCATTGACTCAAAAGGGGGGGGCAGACATACATAACAAGGGACCAGAAATACTGAAGGGGGCCAGAGAGATGAAAAGAGGGAGGGCATAGAGATAAAAGGAGGGCGGGGGCAGAGAGAAAAGGGTGACAGAGGTGCCAGAGACACAAGGCGGAGCACAGAGCTAAAGACAGCACAGGGTGGTCAAAGTCTGCGCAGGGGGCCCACAAAGAGCACAGCGTGCCAGTGACTCCCTCCCAATGCGATAGCATCGGGCCTATTTTCTGGTGGTACATATTTGTCTTCATAATCTTCCATTTTAGGCAGTGTTGCAATCTTCCTGGAACTTGATGGCAGGTGGAACATTAAAGGGATCCTGTCACCCCCAAAACACCTCCTAAGCTATTAAAAGCTGTCCCTAGAGCATATTAACACTTTCCCTACACTCCTTTTAGCTCCTAAATGCACATAGTCAAAGTGAATAAAAACGTTATTATAGTACCTCATTACTGATGATAATGAGTGACTATGCTATTCATAGTCACTCAGCCAGAGCTGCCCCTCTTCATCATATCACGCCTATTCAGGCGTGATCTTCATCCTAGATTCAAATTGCCGCCTCCCTGCGCGCCTCCCCGCTCTCCCATAGCGTCCGGGCTTCAGTGTGGGGGCTGTATGACGCGATCCACGTCATTTCCGGCGCCGGGTGACGTAGTACAGCCGCGCCGCTCTGTCAGCTTCAAAATGCGCAATGCATTGATGTAGTGTTTTTGCAGGAGACCCACCTGTTGGGGAAGAACCACCCAGATTGGCCTCGGCTCTCTACCCAACACAATTTCTAGCTGGGGGGGCCACTAAAAAAGCTGGGGTGGCCATTCTGATCCACAGGTCGGTCAAATTTAAATTGATTGAGGTGGTGACTGACCCGCGGGCAGATACGTCATTGTGCTATGTCTTCTTAATGACAAACCCTACACACTTGCCTCTATCTATGGGCCGAACACAGGTCAGGTACGATACATGAGGTAATTTTTATCTAAAGTTTCCTCTGTGGCACGGGGTAGCAAGATTATAGCGGGAGACTTTAATATACCGATAAATAAACAATTGGACTGCTCGAAGTCGTCTCTATATCGATCGGAGCTGGGACTTGTTGTCTCTACGCATCATCTACACGATGTGTGGAGGTATATGCATTCTGACGAAAGGGACTATACCTTTTATTCCCATCGTCACAAGTCACAAAGCAGGCTCGACTACTTCCTGATTGATGATTCCGTGCTGCAGACGTGCTTGGACTCGAGCATAGGATCCATCACATGGTCTGATATGCTCCGGTCTCACTCAGGATAGCCAACTCTGCTGCAACTCGCCCTCCAACTTGCTGGAAAATCAATGCACATCTCCTGACCTCCCCCTCTAATGTTGATCAACTCTCTGAGGCTCTAAGATGGCGCCGGCTGAGTCCCTGATGGCGCGATCTCCCCACTCTTCCCGGGCCTCCAACAGCCCGAGGTCGGGGGGAGAGCTGGATGACAACACCCCGGTCACACTGGGATGCCTGAGGGTCTGCTAGACTCCCTGCGCAAGTCATTACAAGCAGACATGAAAGATTGCATAAGGGAGCTGGGAGGATATGGCCGCCATAGGAGAACGTACACAACATATTGAAACCAAAATGGCGGAGTTTGCCACAGCTCACAATGAGCTTGCAGACAGTTACCAGGACGTGGAACAAAATATTAAGGCCATAAGAGCAGTAACATGGGACCTGGAGGTTAAACTAAGGAAAAATAATCTAAAACTCAGAGGTATCCCAGAAACAGACGGAGAGGAGGACATTAAAGGAACAGTACATACATTCCTCTGTTTCATATTACCAGATATGCCGGTCTCTGAGCTGCTACCAGAAAGAGCCTATAGACTTCCAAGACCCCCTAACATCAGGCAGGATTTGCCCAGGGATGTCCTGGTGTGTCTGGACTCCCCCAGACCTCGGGATATGGTCCTACAGAAACTGAGACAGCATCCTCTGGACTCTGGGAATTACAAGGGATGGCCTTACCCAGATCTCTGCCAAGGAACATTGGCGAGACGCAGGGACTTAGCACCCCACTGCAAAATTCTCCGAGACAGAGGCATACAATATTCTTGGGGCTCTCCAGTAAACGTATCTTTTAGATGTAAAGGCAACAGACACGTCTTTACGTCTCCCTCCAAACTCAAGATGGCTCTCAAAGACTGGAACCTACGGCAGCCCCCCGCTTCTCCCACGGCTGCTTTCAAGAATCAGCGAGGAAATTCTGGGAGCTCACCCAACCCTCCGGAGGCTGTGAAATGACCTCTAACTAGTACTATGGGTCTTGCTGGTGTCGGTTAATTTGTTTTCCCACCCTAAGTTTCTGGTCATTTAGGCTGTGGGGTTGTGAGCAGTGAGTCACATTGCCACCGAGGTGACTCTCTCCTGCCTTTGCTGAGGTAGAGAGATTTGAGAAGCTCACATCGTTTCCTCCCCACAACCAGTCCCGTCCTGCGTGCGGGAAGGAGACTGGTTAATACTTATATTTTCATATTAGTTTATGTGTTTATATAATTGTTGTTCTCCCTTTTTGTTGGTCACTTTTATTCTCTCTTTTTCGTCTCTTTCCTTTTTTCCCTTCCCCTGTCTTCCCCTTTTTTCTCCCCCTTAACTTTGAACTTTTGACCTCATTCTGCAGCGGTAAAGACTCCAGCCTTGGAGTAGGCGGTGTCTTTGATAGCTTTGTAAGGTTTTAAACAGATTGAGGAATTGGTACTTATCGAAAATGAGCATCACAATGGTTTCATTCATGTAAACGGCCTTAATGCTCCTGTAAAAGAGCAATACTTTGGCAACACCTGAAAAAGTACAAAATGATGTAGTGTTTTTGCAGGCGTGATCTTCATCCTAGATTCAAATTGCGCTCCCTGCGCGCTCCGCTCTCCCACACTCGGCTCAGTGTGGGCTGTATGACGCGATCGCGTCATTTCGCGCGGGTGACGTAGTACAGCGCGCCGCTCTGTCAGCTTCAAAATGCGCACTGCTTGATGTAGTGTTTTTGCAGGAGACCCACCTGTTGGGGAAGGACCATCCCAGATTGGCCTCGGCTCTCTACCCAACACAATTTCTAGCCGGGGGGGCCACTAAAAAAGCTGGGGTGGCCATTCTGATCCACAGGTCGGTCAAATTTAAATTGATTGAGGTGGTGACTGACTCGGCGGGCAGATACGTCATTGTGCTATGTCTTCTTAATGACAAACCCTACACACTTGCCTCTATCTATGGGCCGAACACAGGTCAGGTACGATACGATACATGAGGTAATTTTTATCTAAAGTTTCCTCTGTGGCACGGGGTAGCAAGATTATAGCGGGAGACTTTAATATACCGATAAATAAACAATTGGACTGCTCGAAGTCGTCTCTATATCGATCGGAGCTGGGACTTGTTGTCTCTACGCATCATCTACACGATGTGTGGAGGTATATGCATTCTGACGAAAGGGACTATACCTTTTATTCCCATTGTCACAAGTCACAAAGCAGGCTCGACTACTTCATGATTGATGATTCCGTGCTGCAGACGTGCTTGGACTCGAGCATAGGATCCATCACATGGTCTGATCATGCTCCGGTCTCACTCAGGATAGCCAACTCTGCTGCAACTCGCCCTCCAACTTGCTGGAAAATCAATGCACATCTCCTGACCTCTCCCTCTAATGTTGATCAACTCTCTGAGGCCATTAAACATTATTTTAAAGAAAACGCCACAGCTGATATGCCCCGGACACCTTGTGGTTTGCCCATAAGGCGGTCCTTAGGGGCTTGCTACTCAAAATGGCGGCTATAGCTAAAAGGAAATACGACAAAACTTTGCTTACACTACTGGAAAAAATTAAAAACTTAGAAATCCTACAGAAAGACTCGAGGTCGACTGTACAACTCCCCGACTTACTGATGGCCAGACGAGAGCTTCATGCTCTGCTCCTTGTTCGGGCGGAGCATCAGCTTAAGAAATCTGGGGCGAGGTTTTATGGCATGGGAGACAGGGCTGGAACGCTGCTAGCCAGGAGAATTAAAAAAAGGGAACTACAGACAAAAATTCCCTTTATACATAAAGGAGATGGCACAACGGTACGCAACCCTACTGCAATTGCAAACGAATTCGGGTCTTACTATCGCTCCTTGTATAACTTACGGGATTCTGACTCGGTTCCTCAACCGTCGACAGACTCTATCAAGACATTCTTGGATAGAGCTAGGCTTCCTGCCCTTTCAGAGGAACAACTTAGAACACTTAATGCACCCTTTACTGAGGGGGAGATTCAGGGGGTTATTGTTTCTGCCAAAAAACGTACTGCACCGGGGCCAGACGGGTTCTCGTTCCAGTACTACTCCAGTTTTTCACAGCTTTTAATGAGACCCTTGTTGGAACCTCTAACTATTGGCGTAGGGTGGGAAGTATTAGACGGGAAGGTCTGGAAGCAATTATCACTACTCTCCCCAAGCCAGGCAGAACACCTGACTCCCCTGGCAACTTCCGTTCAATCGCGTTACTAAATTGTGATGTAAAACTGTATGCTAAACTTCTCGCTAACAGACTTGGAGAAGTATTGCCCACCCTGGTAGGCTGGAGCAGGTGGGGTTTGTCCCGGGGAGACAGGCTGGTGATGGCACGAGGAGACTGGTGGACTTGATGGAGATCATGGAGAGGAGGGGGGCTCCCGGTGCATTCCTGTCCCTTGACGCGGAAAAAGCGTTTGACAGGGTGCACTGGGGGTACCTATGAGAAGTCCTCCAAAGATTTGTAATAGTAGGCGACTTCCAAAGAGCCATCATGGCTCTCTACTCCTCTCCCTGCGCTTCGGTCAAGGCATCGGGATTTATGTCCTCAGTATTTGACATTTCCAATGGAACCGAGGCAGGGGTGCCCCCTCTCCCCGCTGATTTTTGCCTTGGTAATGGAACCCTTGGCTGCGGTGGTGAAGGAGGACCCTGAAATTCGGGGGGTGGAGGTGGGACCTGTAGAGCATAAGATAGGGCTCTATGCGGATGATGTGGTATTCATGTGCTCGCAGCTCCCCTCCACGAACCCGAAAATTTTAAAAGTCCTGGAAGACTTCTCCAATGCATCCTACTACAAATTGAACATGACTAAATCTTCTTTCTATCCCATTAATATCACAGATGTAGATTCTTGGACAAAGTGCTTCAGTGTCCGTGCTGCTGCTCCGAGACCAAAGAAACACAGACACAGGAATGTCTGGTACAGCTACAGCCTTTATTTCCGACGCGTTTCGGAGCCTCCTCCCGAGCTCCTTTTTCAGGATGTTCCCTGAGGAAGGAGCTCGGGAGGAGGCTTCGAAACGCGTCGGAAAATAAAGGCTGTAGCTGTACCAGACATTCCTGTGTCTGTGTTTCTTTGGTCTCGGAGCAGCAGCGCGGACACTGAAGCACTTTGTCCAAGAATCTACATTACGACCACGGTCACCGTTGGGAGTGCGGTCCCTGCAGCAGCTGCTTGTACGCTATTCTACCAGTTGTGGGTTTCACAACTGACAAAGGTGAGCAATTCCGCATCGATAAGTGAAAGTGTGTTATTGAGATAAGACCCTATTTGCGCATTCTTTCTTTCACAGATTAAAAATCACAGAATCTGAACAGAGGATCATCAGGGGGCAGTTCTCATTTGTCTGGGCGGAGGAGGGCTTCACCTATTTGGGCTTACACATAACTAAGCTAAACAAAATTGTACAACATTACTCTTGAGCAAGGACTCACAGTTTCCAAAGGGAATTGAAAGTCACTCTGGCCTTTTCCTATCGTGGATGGCCAGAATCCAAATGATCAAAATGACTTATCTCCCTAAGATACTATACCTACTGAGGTGTCTTCCCCTCCTTATCCCGGCAAGTTTCTGCGAGCGTTTCAGGCGACATTAGGTCGATTTATTTGGCAAGGAAAGCCGCATCGTATAGAAACTAGGGTCCTCGCCCTGCATACCTCGGCGGGGGGGCTGGGGGTACCGGATGTACATTCCTATTATAAAGCAGTACACCTTGCGGCAGCTAGGAGTTGGTGGTCGCAAGAACAGACCTCCCTTTGGCTTCAAATTGAAGCCTTCTTTGCTCCCAAGCAATCTACCCGCTATTGTTGGAAATAAATTTGCTGAAATTTTCCCAGGTATCGGGAGGCCTATCCTCGATGAGAACTTTACTGAAAATATGGTCCCAAGAGGGTAGAGACTTACTATCCTTCCTGCACAGATATATCACACTGGACGCGGTAGAACACTCTATTGGGCTTCTGAACCTCCGAAATTGGAAATGAAAGGGAATTCATCTTTTGAATCAAATTGTGGAGGGGGGTAACTTGAGATCTTTCTCTGCTTAGCGGATGGTTTTGCCATCCCCAAAAACAATTTCTTTAAATACTTACAGTTGCGGCATTTCCTTGCCTCTGTCTCCCTGCCTGTTCCGTCCCAGGAGACTTTTAATGGCTCTTTGCAGGCTTTCTTTAAGTCAAGGGGCATTAGCTCCGGTGGTGTCTCCATTATCTACAAGGCCCTTCTGAACCAACACGCTAGGCAGAAACTCACATACATGACTAAGTGGGAGGAGGGTCTGGGGTTTGTCGCCCCCCCTGGAGGCTTGGCAGAAGGCGGCCTCTCATGTGTCTCTTTACTCGTCATGTATAAATCACTTAGAGCAGGCAAAGAAGCTCCAACTCCACTGGTACCTGACCCCGGACCGAATAGCCAAATTTGGGGGCAGAGACCCCTCTATATCCCGGCAGTGTTGGCGGGGTTGCCCCACATTGGGGTCCCCGGCCCACATCTGGTGGGATTGCCCTATTATCAAACCCTTCTGGGGCGAGGTTGAAGAGTTGCTTGACACCTATCTTCATCACAGGACTGCCATTGGCGCTGGAGTCCCCGGTTGCTCTGTTGGGTTTGGGGCTTGACTCGATTCCCAAAATTCTATGCCCAACTGTCACTAATATATTGGTAGCGGCAAGACTGTGTTTGGCATCCAA
This sequence comes from Allobates femoralis, assembly GCA_033576535.1. Taxonomy (NCBI): domain Eukaryota; kingdom Metazoa; phylum Chordata; class Amphibia; order Anura; family Aromobatidae; genus Allobates; species Allobates femoralis. The sequence continues at coordinate 274,686,730 of JARQOC010000002.1, read as the reverse complement.
GTGGAAGTCTCCGAATCCTCCATCTAAGACGGAACTAGTCAACCGCATAAATTTACACTTTCAGTATGAACTCCTCTTAGCACATGATCTCCCCACGAGAAACAAAATATTGAATTGGTGGGATCCCTGGGCACAGTCAGCCCATAATGCTATAGAGGTCACCAGGTGATTGAGCTGAAAACGAAACATTTGTGAACCATAATGTATTTTTGAGGTAACTTTATGTCTCATTTTCTCATGTTTCCCCCCTCCTTACCCTTCCCTCCTCCTCACTTCCCATTATTGTTTGTGATATTTTCTTTATTTTCCAGGCTTATTTCTTAATTCTGATGTTAGACTCTTGTTGTGATTAATTGAAGAATTGCGTATTCATTGTAATTCTGCTTGAAATCCTTTCAATAAAAATATAATGGTTAAAAAAAAAAAAGAAATTCCCCAAAAGTGATACCATTTTAACAAAAGCACCACTCAATATATTCAAAACAGGTAGTTTATTAACCTTTCAGGTGTGTTTCATAAATTAACACATAGTAGAAAGACATGTTAATTATCAGAACTACACAATCTCGATCACAAGGGCCTATGGAGTTAAGATGAAGCCTCCATTCTCTTTTAACTTCTAGATCTATTTGCCATTGTTATTATTGATAGCAGCATTTTAAAGATGCATGGTCAGTGCCAATATGGATCATGGCTGATTAAATAGGTTGTCAATATAGTGTACAGCTGATGGGTGTTGCATTTCCATCTGTTGGGGTTTGATATTCTCTTAGGGCCCCGTCACACCTGGCGACGGGGCTGGGGATGTCGGCGGTGACTAGCGGGTGCGCGCACATTTTTGGCGCCACGCCATCCCCCATTTACACGGGGCGACATCTGCAGCCCCACGCTGGCGAGCTTATAGGCGGCATCGCTGCCGGGGTGTCTGAAACCCCCAGCGGCGATGCAGGACAATGGGGAGCCTATGGCTCTCATCGCCTGACAGGTCGCCGGCGGCCGGTTACATGGGGCGATGTGTGCACATCGCCCCAGATCGGTTGCCTGGTTTCAGAGCAGTGCTCTGAAACCAGGCGACCTCCTCGGCAGCGCCGACATCGCCCCTTTACATGTAATTGGCGGCGATGTCGCCCCGTGTGACGGGGCCTTTATGGTAACTAAGGGTTAAAGTTAATCTGTAAATTATTTGTACCCGAATTGGTGCCTTTGAAACAGACAACTCCTCTTAGAAAAATCAAGAACCATGTTGACTGAAAAAGAAAATGGTTATGATTCTTTGAACATTTTGTTGAAAAGACTAAGAAACACCTCATCCAAAATAGGTCGATTCTTAAGGGGTTCAAATGAAATCTACCATGCTACACTAGGAGGATTTGTATTTAACATGTCTTATGAGCAAAGAATTCCAATAGACCATCAAATCTATTCATTTGAATCTGCAATGCTGTATTTGGTAAGCATAAATTACGGTACATTACGAGATCAAAACAAAAGTAATCCACATGCAAAATATTTCTTCAGAATATTGTACTCTGAAAAGGGGTTGAAGAAGGGGCAAGAAAAAAAAAGCAAGTGTATGCCTATGATTGTCACATTATACTGTTCTAGTAATAAACAATAGATGTTATTCAAAACCAGTAAAACAGGTTCTGGAAGTAAATGAGGTCACATCAGGGAATTTGTGTAATGTTCTTTGTAATGCTTTGCAGAAAGGGTAAAGTGGTGACCATGTCCCTTTTAATTTATGTGCCCAGCTGGTGCTGGCTTCTTTCTTTTAAGTTGTTTCAAATATCAATGGTCTTGTGACCTTCTCTTCTAGTGCCACAGTAGAAAAAAAAATCTTTAGTCTCCCATATGTTGAATCTTTTCTCTTTCATTCCTGAAAGCTGGCTGGGGACAAGCTTCAAAGCTTTCTTTTTGTGTTAGCTCTCTTATACTCATCTACTGCACAGCTGTTAAGGAGATACAGAAAGTGTAGCTGCTAGTACTAATGGTGGGTTTACACGCCACGATATCGTTTCGATATCGCAACTCAATGGCGCGGGAGCGCGCAATTAGTGCACGTTTCACCCGCCTCGCATTGACTGTTTAGACGCTGCGATATCGTAATACAACGTCCGTGCGATGTCTCCGCCTCCCAATCCAGGATCGCATAGTTAACATGGGAGTGAATGGGTGACGTATCAAATCGCATCGTAATTGGGTGTTTACACAGCACGATCTGGCTTCAATCGCTATGCAATATCGGGGCATTGAATAGCACGCTCATTCGATCCCCGATATCGCATTGACATCGTTCCTGCATCGCATTGGACGTTCACACCATACAACGCAGGCACGATATCGGGTGCAACGATTGAACCACGTGACTTTTGATTGAAATTGTACTGCGATATCGCGACGTGTAAACCCGCCATAACAGGAACCTGTCACATCCAGAAATGCTCTATACCTGAAGACATAGGGATCACCTGCAGGTTAGAGCCATCATTCAGATGTCAGTTAATCGCAAGTGTTCTGTCGATGCTTTTCACGGATAAACCATGTACCCATTAAAGTGTATGAAAAAACTGACCAAACAGTGATGAAAATCAGATCCAAAACATTTAGGAATAATATTTTTACGTACAAGAAAAATCACAGGTGACAAATCACTGGGAAGTGATTTCAGTTGTGTCCACTGTATTGTGAGTTGTGACTGTAATACGCCCCTGCCCCAATAATGGAAGCGAGTGGTAGGTAACTTCATATAATTCCCGAAGAGAATAGTAATTTTCTTTCAGTAAGCCTGCTATACTAGGTTTAAAGGTGACCTGTTAGCTACCGCACTCCCACCAAACAGCTATAACGTGGCACTTGGTGGTAGCCTTGGGCCGGGTACTCATCTCTTACACCTGAACGCGTTATATGAAGGTGGGGATCCTAACTGGGTGTGTGGACTTGTGCTATAGTGGCACTATGCAATTTATAACGCCAATGACTTCAGCTGGACAAGACAAGATGTTGAACAGTTCAATAAGAAATCCCACCACTCAAAAATAAATGTTTTACAAAATGCTAACTTGGTGAGGATTACAGTAGATATTGGCTACACAGGTAAAAGAATGTTTCATTCATGATACAGAGCACCTCCACACAGTCTTTTTACTTCTTTCATTTAACTTGTTTCTTTCCCAACTAGTTTCATTTCCTTCACTGCACTCCAGCACAATACTATGGTCCAATTACTGAAAGTCCTATTTGCAGTCCACGGTTCTGCGTCTTCATCCCTTTTAAAGGAACTAGTTTGTCAATATGACCGATACTTGGCTTCTCTAGTTCTGATGCTTTGGAAATCGCACCCATGGCACTCTTTGCCTCATGTCTGCTCCTTTCTGCCCCGTTACCTCACTGAGTTTTACACTGAGGGCCATACTGCTAGGTGTCCTATCCCAGGACTTGTATCCAGTTGATTACTCCATCTTCTCTGTCTTTTTTTCCTCTATTCAGAATCTCACTATCTTCTATCTCGGTCTTCACTTAAGTCAGAGACACGCAAGTCATGCGGCTCTTCTCACTAGTCAGACCTAAGGTCTGCTTTAACTGCATGCTTGGTTTGTGTACTTATGCTATAGGGGCGCTACACCCTTGCAGGCTGCATGATGCTACTGACTTCGGCTGCTACACATCTTAAAGAATGTTTCCTTCATGATATATAGCATCTCCACACACAGTCTATTTACTTCTCTGAATTTATTTGTTTATGTCTCACGCAGTCTCGTTTCCTTTACCACACTCTAGACATTACTACGGTCTGGTTAATGAAAGCCCTATTCTCAACCCACAGTTGTATGCCTTCAACCCTCTTGAAAAAATCAGTTTGTCAATATAACAGGTGCTTCGTTTCACCACTTATGGCACTTTGGAGCTCCCGCCTAGGGCACACTCTTCGTCTCACCTTTTCTATTCCATCCTGACCCATTGTCTCTCTGAGTTATAAACTCAGAGCTGTACTGCTAGGTGTCCTATTACAATATCTATCTCCAGTCGTCAATAACTCTGTCCTTCGGTCAATTCTCTCTCTCTTTTAATCCCTCTTCAGGAACTCGCTGTCTTCTATCTCAGACTCAACTCAAGTTAGCGACACTCAAGTCAACTCAAGTACTTGTGTTTTTAAGGGGAAATGTGGCCAGTATGTCCATTTCCTTACATGTTCCCCCTTATTGATGGTCGTCCTTGACCATCCAAATTTTTTTTACTTCCCAATTCTACACTTCTTCAGGGTTGATTTATCCAAACCTTAGGGTCTAGCTGCAGTAAAAGCAGACCTATCTGATCTCCTGACCGGAAACTATCTGTCCCCTTGACTTTAGCCCCTCACCTCTGGACTCGTTCCAAACATTAACCCTAATTCTCCCTACTGTTGGGCAAAATATAATCTATGACTAACAACTCATGTCACAATACATGTTTGTAACAGTACTCGTGTCTTCAAGAGCAAACATGGGCAGCCATTGTTTATTTACTTTTTTTTTACTCCTGCTTCTTTCAAGAAGCAGAATTTTTTATTTTTTTATTTTTACTGCCATCCATGTAAGCTATCCATATGGATGGCTTATTTTTAAGGCATCCATATAAGTGCTTATTGTTTGCTGGACGAGTTGTAGCTTTTAATCACACCATTCATTTTACTATAAAATATATTTACAATTTTTAAATGGGGAGAGATTGTAAAGAGCAAAACTCGCAATTCTGCCGTTGTGTTTTTGATGTTTTATTTAATTGTGTAGTAAAAATGACCCGGCAAGATGATTATACAAGTCACTATGATTAGAACGCTACCAATCTAGTTCAACATTTTTTAAATTATTTCACTACTGAAAAAAATTGAGAATTTTGTATAAAAAAAGAAAAAACTAAAAAACCTTTGTTGTAAGTTTTGCCATTTTCTAGGACTTGTAGCTTTTTTGTTTAATTTTCATTTATGTATATACAGATTTTACAGATGTTACAGTTATGCAAACAAAAGTTGAGATACACACAGATATACAGACAGATGTAATCTGTTACTGGTTCCTTGATGTTTGTGACCACACGGGGCCAGTGTAGGGCCACAGGTCCTGCTTGAGGGTGTTCCACAACACCTGTGAGACGAGTCCCCCTGAAGAATGACAAAGGAAGGGGTTGGGCCACAGTGTTATACCCTAGGCTGCTACTCCCAAGTTGCTCCATTATGCCTCTGGGTGGTCTGGGGCTATCTTCCCCAGTATCTTTGCCTAACATTTTATTAAAACCTATGAATGGCCATAACTTTCCCCTGAAAAGTTTTTCCTAATGGCCAATCTGTACCTCCTTCCTTTTAGTTTCATCATATTGCTTCTCGTACTTCCTTGTGCTAATGAAAATAGGGTAGTTCCCTTTGCGCTGTGACTACCTTTTTGCTACTTGTGTATCTCCTCTTAGCTTTCTCTTTTGCAAACTAAACATTTCTAGTTCTTCTAGATGGAATTTACCATATTTTGCAGGTTATAAGATACACTCCCTTCCCTCTCCCCCCCCCAAAAAAAAAATTATTTGGGGACAAAATGGGAGTGCATCTTACAATCCTGATAAAGCTCACTGGGTTGTGTGTTAGTGGTGGAGCGGAGTCACATGAGGCAGTGTTAGCGATTTTGCTGACCTGGGGCTTGGAGGAGGTGATATCGTGGTGATGTGAGGAGGGCGCCATTGATATGCTGGTGGTACACGCAATGCACTTCTCTGAAAATAGCCGCAGAGGCGGCACCTGTGCAGAGGGCCAAGATCTCAGTTTTTGTAGTTGTTATCTCCGAAGGAGTTCAGTAAAATGGCGGCGAAGGAGGTGTGTGCGCAGAATGAGATCTCAACTTTCCAAGGTCTCAATCTGTGCAAATGGCGCCTCCATTTTCCTAAAGTCCATCACACCCACCGCTGACATATCAATGGTGCCTGCATCGTGCCCCCCTACATCAAGCCTCGGTCTCACAGCATTGCAGAGCCTGCATCCTGTGACCCTGCTCCTCCGCGTCCCCCAGTAAGAAACATGCTACACTCGGAATATAAAATAGCTTCTAGGATTATAAGACATTTCCAATTTTACCATTTTAAATTCTTTTTTATTCTGCTACTCCTCTAAATTTGGGGTGCGTTTTATATTCTTGTGCATTTTATAACACAAAATACGGTATATCTGTAGTTAACTAAAAACAAAAGAAAAATCTTTATTATTAGAAACCTGATTTTACTTTCATAGATATTTGTTGATTGTGGCTTAGGCAGCTTTATTATTGTGTCACACTGTTGTTGGCTGCAAGAGACTCTTTACTTCATTGCCTATTTTGGTAACTCGGATTATTTTATTTATGAAGAAAAATGCCAAGTGTCTTAACTAATCTCTACAGTATAAGAATATTACTTTATTTGTCAGCTGTCCCAATGTAGTTCGTGGTTTGGTAGTCAATTTGATTATGATGGTATGGATGCAAGCACATTAAAGAAAATAGGAGTATGGGGCCTTTTTTATACACAGCTTTATATTACAGAAACTTCATAAGATTTCTTAAATGTCATTCGCACTATTTTTTTTCCTTGCACTTTTTTTTAACCGAGTTAGGGTCCTTTCACATCAACGTTTTTCGCTGATCGCGGCAGTTGCGGTGAAAAAACGCAACTGACGCGATTACTGCATAACGGCCGCGATCGCGGCACACTTGCGGCAAGCCCCATACAATGTCTATGCCGCGTTTTTTTCGTGGCCGAACCTGCGCAAGTGCCGATACCGCACTTGCCGCACCTGCCTCAAGCCCCATAGACATTGTATGGGGCTTGCCGCAAGTGCGGCCGTTATGTGGTAATCGCGGCAGTTGCGTTTTTTTCACCACAACTGCTGCGATCAGCGCAAAACACTGATGTGAAAGCAGCCGTAAGCTGGAAAAAAAAACCTAGCATATGAGTCAGTGTTTTTGCTTGAGTTTTTCACCAATTGATATCAAAATGGCATAGACAAAATTTACGCTCTGAGTATTTGTTGTGTTTTTGATGCTGCAGATTCACTACAGTGTTTTTACATCAAGTAGTCAACCTATGCTATTTATTTATAATTTTTTCTGTGTCTCCTGTATACAGATTTTTTCTCTTTATTTTCAGCTGCGTTTTTTGCCTCTTATTGATATTTCATCTTTTAAAGCAAGCTTCTTTGTTATGGAAGCTTACTGTTTGCAGCATTACTTAGCGTTGATGAAACGCTGTTGATGGTATTGTGTGGATTACATGAGTTTTTACTGAATTTCCAGTAAAATGTATATATGTGTTTTTATCTGCAGATTTTCAATATTTCATTTAGGTCAATGAGGAATTCCCCAAATTAAAGCGCATATCTACTGAAAGAAAGATGGACGTATTGCAGTGTTCAAATCACATCTCTGGCCAATTTCCGCAACATTAAAAATCATGTAAATATAATCCACTCTTCTGTAACGGTTATTCAGTAGAAAAGTGCACTAAATATTCACTGTGGAAATTTAAGTTTTACACAAAACAAACAAACAAAAAAACACACCAAAAAGGTGCTTAAATTCTTCTGAAGTTTTCTGGCCATTACAGCCATTTATCATGTAGAAAAACAAAAAGACTTCATTCACTCATTGTGACTTCATAAAAATACAGTATTTTTCCCTGCAGCAGAAACAAATCCGTAATGTGTCCGTAATGAATGCATCTCAAGGTTAGTTTATAGATCTGCCCTAGAATGATAATATCTGGATTGCTGTATAAATCTTGTAGGCTTTACTTTGGATGTTTGTGAGGCTCAGATCACATGCAGCAGGAGAAATGAGATGTAGAGCTGACCTGCTAATCCACACCAGGCCAAATTGCTTATTCCATCTACCCTATGTGCTAGATTTCTTCTGTTCTAGCTTTGTTTGTTTCATTTTGTAGGGAAAAACATTCCTGAAACTAACACATGAAAACGCGATGACATCTTAAATGTCGACTGTCTATAATAGCTTCTTTTTTGAATGCTTTCTTTTTATTCAGGGAAACAATGATCCTGCTCTTTCTGGGGATTTGCCTTAGGTCATTCTGCCAGATTATACAAAAGCCCCGGAAAAGGATAAAACAAGACATTTTAGCCTGGCTTTACAGTGTGGATATGACTCACAGCTGAACAGCACATATCCTCATTAATGCTGCCTGGCAAACATTCAGCTGGTGATGGACTTCACTCATTTATTATTTTCTTACCATTACTTTGAAGAATCTAGAATATAAGACATATTTTCAGTTGTTTGACACTTTTTTTGTTAAGTATATAATTCCACATGTGTTAATTCATAGTTTTGATGCCTTCAGTGTGAATCTACAATTTTCATAGTTATGAAAATACAGAAAACTCTTTGAATGAGACGGTGTGTCCAAAATTTTTGTCTGTACTGTAATACAACACAGAAAAAAACAGAAACACTAATTAGGCCTAAAATGGAGCTTTACTTGTTGGATAAAATTCAAAATACAGTTTTATATAAAATAATTTCAGGTGCAGTACAGGTAGGGAGCTAGTTATAATGCATACCTAGTCTACACGTATCTACAGTGGGTACAAAAGTATTCAGACCCCTTTAAAATTTTCACTCTTTGTTTCATTGCAGCCATTTGATAAATTTAAAAAAGTTCATTTTTTCTCATTAAGGTAGACTCTGTACCCCATCGTGACTGGAAAAAAACAGAAATGTAGAAATTTTTGCAAATTTATAAAAAAGAAAAACTGAAATAGCACATGGTCATAAATATTCAGACCCCTTGCTCAGTATTGAGTAGAAGCACCCTTTTGAGCTACTACAACCATGAGTCTTCTTGGTAATGATGCAACAAGTTTTCTACACTTGGATTTGGGGATCCTCTGCTATTCTTTTTTGCAGATCCTTTCCAGTTCCATCATATTGGATAGTGAACATGGGTGGATAGCCATTTTCAGGTCTCTCCAGAGATGCTCAATTGGGTTTAGGTCAGGGCTCTGGCTGGGCCAGTCAAGAATGGTCACTGAGTTCTGAAGCCACTCCTGTGTTGTTTTAACCGTGTGCTTAGGGTCATTGTCTTGTTTGAAGGTAAACCTTCGGCCAAGTCTGAGGTCCAGAGCACTCTTGAAGAGGTTTTCATCCAGAATATCTCTGTACTTGGCCATATTCATGTTTCCTTCAATTGCAACCAGTCGTCCTGTCCCCGCAACTGAAAAAGACCCCTATAGCCTGATGCTGACACCACCATGTTTGACTGTTGGGATTGTATTGGGCAGGAAATGAGTAGTGCTGGCTTTTATATGTCTTGCACTGAGGAAAGGCTTTTGTCGGGCCACTCTGTCATAAAGGCCCAACTGGTGAAGGGCTACAGTGATAGTTGACTTTATGGAACTTTCTCCTGTAATGGTTGCCCTCCACACCTCTCTGGTGGGCTATCGTCTTAATTGTCTGCTGCCAAATTGATGCTTTGTCTAAGTGTGTGCACGCCACCGTAAGAACCACGCTGACAACAAGTCAAAGTAGCGTTTAATGACAAAGACCTTTTTAAGGGAGGGGTTAACAGTTTTATACGGCTCCTTAAAGGGATATTAAAAGGGGTGTTACTAGGGGTTATTGCATCATATTATGCTGAATCTACATTTTATTCTGAAAAACATTCAATTCATATAGTGTGTTAGTTAGCATTCTAGCCTTGGATTAGTACAGTCAGTCCAGTAAAATCTTGATAAGAACTGCCTAAGCACTGCTACATAATCTTGAGATAGAAGAATTTCCAGAGGAGGGGAGGAAGGAGGGAGAAGAAGGTTTAAACCTAACATGCTGTTAGTACACTGGACGATTTCTGAATGACTTCTATAAGAGTTACCGTATATACTCGCGTATAAGCCGAGTTTTTCAGCCCAAAAATTGGGCTCAAAAGTAGGCCCCTCGGCTTATACGCGAGTCAATACGGCCCCAGTGTATATAGCAGCCCCAGCGGTAGTATACAGCAGCCTTAGTAATCCAGGGCCCCCCCAGCCTTGCTCCAGTAACCTGTAAAGGAAAATATACTTATCACTGTCCCGCTGCCGTCCCCGCTCGCCGCTGCCGTCCGCGTTCCTCCATCTTCATGCGTCTTCTTCCGGCTTCCTGTGTTCGTCGCCAGCAATGACGTCATTGCCGGCGACGAACACAGGAAACTGGAAGAAGATGCATGAAGATGGAGGAACGCGGACGGCAGCGGCGAGCGGGGACGGCAGCGGGACAGTGATAAGTATATTTTCCTTTACAGGTTACCGGAGCAAGGCTGGGGGGCCCTGGAATACTGGGGCTGCTGGGGCTTCTATATACTACCACTGGGGCTTCTATATACTACCACTGGGGCTGCTGGGGCTTCTATATACCACCACTGGGGCTGCTGGGGCTTCTATATACTACCACTGGAGCTGCTGGGGCTTCTATATACTACCACTGGGGCTTCTATATACTACCACTGGGGCTGCTGGGGCTTCTATATACTACCACTGGGGCTGCTATATACTACCACTGGGGCTGCTCGGGCTTCTATATACTACCACTGGGGCTGCTGGGGCTTCTATATACTACCACTGGGGCTGCTGTATACTACCACTGGGGCTGCTATATACTACCACTGGGGCTGCTGTATACTACCACTGGGGCTGCTGTATACTACCACTGGGGAGGCCTGTATACCACTGGGGGGGACCTGTATACCACACTGCTGGGGGCTGTATACCTGTGCTGGGGTCCACCCTCGGCTTATACACGAGTCAATAGGTTTTTCCAGATTTTTGGGGCAAAAGTAGGGGGGTCGGCTTATACACTTGTCGGCTTATACACGAGTATATACGGTATATAGGTTAATCAATTTAAATAGGAAACACTGGGCACTAGCATAGAAATTACAACAGGCTTCCGTCACTCCAGTGACTAGTCTCTGCAGCTTTTACCCGGACGTGCTGGCTTAAATAGAAGTATATCTCTCCAACAATTAACAAGAACAAATAGCCTCACTCACCGGAGATGAATCTTGTAGTCTTTATTTCATGTCCAATTCCATAAATCTTGAACAGTCAAAGCAGGGAGGGGGGTGCAAGGGAGGCGGACGACGGTTTACCGTTTCGCGGTCGTGCACCGCTTCTACGGGTCCTCTACAGCGTCTGCAGTCATGTCCGGTATTAATCAGGCCGGATCATGACGTCACTACCGCTTATAGGAGGGGTCTCAAACTCGCGGCCCGCGGGCCGCATGCGGCCCCTGGGGCTTCCCTGTGTGGCCCCCGGCACCTTGGACAATTGACCATGCTGACGGGGGTCCAGTGCATGGGGCCGCCTCGGTCTCTGCTATAATATTACTTTCGGCCGCTGCCCGCTTCACTCCGACCTCGCTCTGCCCCTCTGTAAGTTCAATGCAAGCCGTCAGCCAATGAGAGGCCCGCAGGTGACGTCATACACCGAGGTCACCTGCGGGCCTCTCATTGGCTGACTGCGGCTTGCATTGAACTGGCACATCAGCAGAGCGAGCGGCAGAGTGAAGCGGCCGGAAGTAAGATTATAGCAGAGACCGCGGCGGTCCCATGCACGGGACCGCCGCCAGCATGGTTAGCATAGCAAAAGTGTGTGTGTGTTAATGTGAGTGTTAATGTGAGTGTTAATGTGAGTGTTAATGTGAGTGTTAATGTGTGTTAATGTGTGTGTTAATGGGTGTGTTAATGGGTGTGTTAATGTGAGTGTTAATGTGGTGTAATGTGAGTGTTAATGTGTGTGTTAATGTGTGTGTTAATGTGTGTGTTAATGGGTGTGTTAATGTGTGTGTTAATGTGTGTGTTAATGTGAGTGTTAATGTGAGTGTTAATGTGAGTGTTAATGTGAGTGTTAATGTGTGTGTTAATGTGAGTGCCTGTGTGCCTGCCTGTGTGCCTGCCTGTGAGCCTGCCTGTGTGCCTGCCTGTGTGCCTGCCTGTCAGCCTGCCTGTGAGCCTGCCTGTGAGCCTGCCTGTTAGCCTGCCTGTGTGCCTGTCTGTGTGCCTGCCTGTGTGCCACTGTGAGCCTGCCTGTGAGCCTGCCTGTGAGCCTGCCTGTGTGCCTGCCTGTGAGAGTGCCTGCCTGTGAGAGTGCCTGTGTGCCTGCCTTTGTGCCTGCCTGTGTGCCTGCCTGTGTGCCTGCCTGTGTGAGTGCCTGCGAGTTTGTACAGAAGTGTGTGATTATAACAGAAGCGCTAGAGCACAGGAGGCACACGTTTAATCACCCTTGATATACCACAACACGTTTCCACGGCAGTCCGCCGTCTTCATCAGGTGTATTTACGTGATGAAGACAGCGGACCGCCATGGAAATGCATTGTGGTATATCAAAGGTAATTAAACGTGTGCCTCCTGTGCTCTTGCACTTCTGTTATAATCTCACACTTCTGTACAAATATATCCCCATCCTAGGGTTGCAGCAGGAGCAGCTGTGAACCAGAGTCTCCGCTACCAGAATCCAAAGGGCCTGCGGTGACGTAGCTGAGAACGGCACAAGGGCAGGTGATCGGCTTGCTCGAGTCACCTGACTGGAAGAAGGAGCTGCTCGTGGAGGAAACCCCGAATGCTGGAGTCCGGAGCCATCCACTGTGATACGCTGAGGTTGTGCAGGGTTGCACAACCTGCAAAGGTGAGATGCGAACCCCCCACATCTGTTATTGTCGCCCCCACTAGACCACCAGGTACTGCTCATCGGTTGTGGTCCCCCCCCCTTTTGTTCCACATGAGTGACAGTGAGTGAGTGTGTTAGTGTGTGCGTGAGTTAGTGTGTGATAAGAATTCAGACCAGGTTGGGGACATCAGTAAAAAAGGGGTCCAGCATAGGGGACATTACTGCACTATGGGGGTGAGGATGGTGACATCACTACAAAAGGCGCCAGAATGTGGACATTACTACACTGTGGGGGCCAGGATGGGGACATCGCTACAAAAGGGGATCAGCATGGGGGACATTACTACACTATGGGGGCCAGGATGGGGGACATTACTACAAAAGGGGACCAGCATGGAGGACATTATTACAAAAGGGGACCAGCATGGAGGACATTACTACACTATGGGGACATCGCTATAAAAGGGGATCAGCATGGGGGACATCACTACAAAAGGGGACCAGCATGGGGGACATCACTGCAAAAGGGGAGCAGCATGGGGGACATTACTACACTATGGGGGCCAGGATGGGGTACATTACTACAAAAGGGGACCAGCATGGAGGACATTATTACAAAAGGGGACTAGCATGGGGAACATTACTGCAAAAGGGGACCAGGTTGGGGATATTAGTACAAGAGGGGGACCAGGATGGGGACCAGTATGGGGACATTACAACAAGAAAGACACCAAGATGGGGACATTACTACAGGAAGGGGATCAGGATTTTGACATTACTACATTGAGCAAAAAAATCTGGTATTACTAAAAATGTCACTTAGGCTGCTTTCACATCACGTTTTGCGCTGTTCGCGGCAATTGCGGTGAAAAAAAACGCAACTGCCGCGATTACCGCATAACGGCCGCGATCGTGGCACACTTTCGGCAAGCCCCATACAATGTCTATGGGGCTTGCGGTAAGTGTGCGGCAGGTGCGGTTTCGGCACTTGCGGCAGGTGCGGGCGCGAAAAAACCGCGGTATGCAGCATTTTTTTTTTGCAGCCGCAAGTGCTGAAACCGCACTTGCTGCACACTTACCGCAAGCCCCATAGACATTGTATGGGGCTTGCCGCAAGTGTGCCATGATCGCGGTCGTTATGCTGTAATCGCGGTAGTTGCGTTTATTTCACCGCAACTGCCGCGATCAGCATTTACCGCTGATGTGAAAGCACCCTTAGTCCTACAAGCAATGCGGCCCCCCGATATCAATATTTTTCTATGTGTGGCCCACCAACCCAGCCGAGTTTGAGACCCCTGGCTTATAGCAAACACACTGTGTCATAAAATTTAAAACACATAATATTAGTTTCAAACTAACACACAGTAGAGCGCTTCACAAAATGAAACACCCACACTTTCAATAATCCTAATAGTACTCATAATTTCAAACATTATCATAGAGCAACACAAGAGCCGGATACAGGACCCGGGCATTTATCACAACGGCCAAGCATACAGTCCTTGGATTCAATTCCACAGACCATTTTGCATATGAGCTCTTTGTAGCCATCATTGATTGGGCATGCTGCAAGCATTAGTTTGACATTTTGGTGAATGGTACACACACAAACGGAATGTGTTCCAGCAGATCCAACGGTTACGCACCACTTTGGCCGAAGCTCACAAAACTTTGAAAATCCAATTTCAGGGCCATTCCGATCCCGATAGGCAACAAACATTTCCCTTATATTGCTCAGTAATAGTTGCTTTTGCATCTGCTTTTTTTCTCCTGCTATTCGCACTGATACATAGTCTTTTTTTACCAGGGCACATTCGACTGAATTCATCATCCTCAAAAAATGCCTGCACCTTTGTCTTCACTTCCTCAGAAACATATGCAAAATGGTCTGTGGAATTGAATCCAAGGACTGTATGCTTGGCCGTTGTGATAAATGCCCGGGTCCTGAAGTTTTAAAAGAATTTCTAGTCAATGTGTTTGTCAACAGTGACCCTGAAGATATTATTGAGTTCAAACAATGGATTCACACTGATCGAGACACGCTTGATACCAAACAACTGACTATCGAAGATTTCATTGAAGAATTGGTTTTGAAAATTTCTAAACTTTGTAGCCATCACTACATCGCCAAGCATCAAAGTTGCTATCTGAAATTGTGGAAGGAAAATCTGAGACCTGGAAAGCTTGTGATCCTTATGGACTTTGCTGAAAATTACTCATTTATTGTTCAAGATGCCATTCAAGGTTTCCACTGGGAAAATAGTCAAGCTACAGTCCACCCATTTGTAATTTACTTCAAGGAGTTAAATGGTGAAGCTGCGCAGAACATCAGCTTGTGCATAATCAGTGATTGCTCACGACATGACACAGTTGCAGTCCACACTTTCTTAACAGTAATTGTGGAGTATCTCAAGACTCTCATCTATGGGATTCGTCATATCCACTACTTCAGCGATGGATCTGCAGCCCAGTACAAAAATTTCAAAATTTTTCTCAACTTGTGCCACCACAATGCTGATTTCAATATCAGCGCTGAATGGAATTTTTTGGTACCAGTCATGGAAAATTGCCCTGTGATGGGATTGGAGGGACAGCAAAGAGGTTGGCAGCTCGTGCCAGTTTTCAACGCCCAACTGAAAACCAAATACTGACCCCGGTGGATTTATTCAACTTTTGCAACGAGCAACTGCATGGAATCAAGTTTTTTTTTTTGTTCCAAAAGAAAAAATTGACGAAATACGGGTAGTTCAAGAGGAAAGGTTCAAAGATGGACATACAATTGCTGAAACAAGAGAAAATCACCAGTTTGTGCCAATTGATGACAAAAAGATTCGCATTTCAAGGGTGTCAAATGACCCTTCATCTTTCATTGCCCATGTAGATGGATCTGTCAGATCAGAAATGCCTTTTGTGCCAATTGCAAACCTCCAGCCAGGGCAATACATTGCCTGCATTTACGATAGGAACTGATGCATTGGAAATATTTCTGAAATTTCAGTCGACGACCATGATGCATTAATACATTTTATGCATCCTCATGGACCAGCTAGCTTCTTTCACTGGCCTGTGAGAAATGATACATGCTGGATTCCCGAGCAGTCAATCATTGCAATAATTCCAGCACCAGCTGCAACAGCAATGGGCCGACAATACAGCTTCTCTGAACCAATTATGTTGCAAATTCAGCAACAATTCCAGACCACTTAGACTGAACATTATGGCTTGGGAACCAACAAAAGATACCCAATATTAGGCTTGGGATCCTAGGCAAAGACACCCACCATCAGGCTTCGGAACCTGCGATAAAGAGACCACCCGCGACTTGCCTTGTACGGCTATCGGCCATGGCTCCTGGGCGATGGGGCTGCCAATTCTCGAAAGACAGCATTATTACAATTTTTAATAGGATTATAATACCAATTCTTAGGGAATTGGTTGTGGTATAACCACCATGGACCAACGCAAGGGTTTGAATAGTGCAGTTACCATTCATTGCGTATTAATAAATGACACCATGTTCAGTGGCATTTTTCTTTTCTTAAACGGAGAAACTCCCAAAAAAAAAAACAATGATCCTTGTAGAGAAAAATGTGCTCTTTCTAATAACAGAATTAATATATTTTAGGGGTACCCTTTTTGGGAAATTTGACCTAAAAATAGGTAAAATTCGTTTTTTTTTAAATTTTTCATCATATGTGGGTGTGAATATTTCCACAAATACATATGCTTTGACCGTGATATTGCAGCAATGCAAAGTCATGTAGATGTTTGTTGTACAGGGTAAAGCACCAGTTCCTATTGGTTTTTGGTCTTGAGTTATATATGTGCAAAGTTTGGCATAAATTTTATGCGATGCGTTTTGCAAGCTAGTTTGACACAAAATTGCGGCCGAAATATTGTTTTGTCATAGCCGGTAATAATTTTATCGTGTTTAGCAGCAAAAGTTGACCTAGTATGCCAAATTTCAGCATCATAGCCAGTATAGAACTCTAATGGCTATGTGCCAAAGTTTGCAAAATCCTCTTAGCTGAAGCCGCAGACTTGGGGGGCCTCCAGTGAAAGGTCAACAGTGCCCAATGTATTTGAGATCTGGCCCTAAAAATATACAGAACCTCTTTTCAAACATACATGTACATCCTTATAAATTTTCAGCAAAATCGGAGAACGTCGAGTGGGGACGATTTTTAAAACTTGACACGGAATGACCCTAAAGCAAGAAAAATTCTGTATCATAAACACTGCCAGATGTATCCTTATGAAATCTAAACTATGATTAGTAAAAACTTTTTTCTGCTAGGTGTCACTGGCTCTGTCTGTGTCACGCTTGGACTAAGAGGAATGTCCAACTACTGTGCGTGACAGTGAGCACGGACCAACAAAAAAACAGACAGGGAGACACCAGAGGGATAAATACAGAGGATGGCCCTGCTTATTGAGAACGGGGGAGAGGTGACCTCCTCCACTCACCCGCGGCTGTGTTCTGATCTCCCTACTGTCCCTATACGAGTTCTTTCAACTTATCGCCAAGCAGGATACCTATGCCCTCCGCTGGCCCTGATGTTAGCCCTCAATATGGAATGGCTGGCGGGAGTACTAGTCCACAACCACTGCAATATAGGAGACAAGAGGGAAGGGGAAGACAGACAAAGAACAACAGGGCAGCAACTTCACATCTGCTGTCACTTCTCCAGACAGCAGAAGGCTTGATTACAAGAGATTCTCCAAAGAGCTCCCTTCGCCTCAGGAGCTTGGCTAAGAATGAGGTTCAATCTCCAGCAGAGCATGCTGGGACTAAGGGATATATAAAGGGGAAGGAGTAATTACAGAAAAGCCACAACTGAAAAAGACATGGCTAGCTTGCTGGCAGCAGGCTGACATTAACTCAAGTACCAAAGGAAAAAAGCACGTTTAATATGAAGTCTCAATATATTTTAAAGATATATTTATTAGTCAACAAGGAAACAACAAAAGTAAGTTGAGATGAAAGAATTTCAACATATACATAAATTATAAATATAATGAATGCATAGTATACAAATTCAGAGAAGAAATAAATAATATAAGAGAAAAACAATATAGACAAAAGACATAAGTCGAAGAAATAAAATAACCAAATATTTACAACTGACACGACGATTATGAGTATCTAAAAAAAAAAAACAACTAAATAGCTCTTAGCAAACTAAGTACAATCAAAATGATAAATGGAGAAATTCAGGCTAAATTAGGGCAGATGAAATGTAAGAGTCGGTATATACATTCGAACCCAACTTGCCCATTTCGTCATGTACTTCAATCTAGCATGCATACCCTCTCTAAGAGCAAACCTGAATTCAAATGAGTTGTGCAATGCTATGCAATCCATAAAGTCCTCTATGGATGGAACACAATCACTCCTCCACCTAGAGGCGATAAGATTTTTAGCTACTAATAGGATATGTAAGGCCAAGAATCTTTTACATTTTGGGAGATCGCATATCCCAATCAACAATACAGCAGAGTCAAAAGTTAAGACTATGTCTAAATCTAAAACTAAATTGATCAGGGACTGGACATCTAACCAAAAGGAACGTAACTTTGAGCATGACAAAAATATATGACGGACAGATCCCACTAGTCCACATTTTCTCCAACATAAATTAGAAACAGTAGGGTCTATCTTATGCAGTTTTAAAGGTGTAAAATACCACTTGGTATATACTTTATATTGAGTTTCCAGAAGTGTTGAGCAGGGGACAGAGGAGTAAATATTTTTTTAAATGATGGGCAATTGGTTATGTAAAGTATGATTATCGATGTCAAATTGGTGATCCCATACTGTATAGAATCTAGAATTATTAAAAGTCACATCCTTATTAAAAGTTTTATAGA
Source organism: Allobates femoralis (assembly GCA_033576535.1). NCBI lineage: Eukaryota > Metazoa > Chordata > Amphibia > Anura > Aromobatidae > Allobates > Allobates femoralis. Next base: position 274,668,216 of record JARQOC010000002.1, on the reverse strand, counting down.
TATTATTAGTTTTCCACACAAGTTGGCTTCCACTGTGACGAAGTAGGAGGTCAATATTGTTAGGTAGTGTAAAATCTAGACGTGGGTTGTTTAAAGTCTCATGCAGTAAAGTCCAAGTAGGTCTGTCAGATTCAGGTAGGCTGAAACAAGAAGAGACAACCTCAAAAGAGGCTAACCTCTCACCATCAAACACGTCAGACACATACCTAATATTCCTACTCTTCCAGATAGTCAAATTAAGAGATGGACACAACCAGGAAAAGATATCTATTGGGAGTCAGACAGGAGAAACTGGAGAGAAGATGGTTTTAGAGGTCTGATTAAACGTCCTCCAAGCCTTGATAGTGGCCTTAAGTGGGGTTTCTAGGGGAAGTCTCTTTTTTGGACTAAGGAGGTATAAAACAATAAACAATGCAGGATTCTGTTGCTTCATGATGGATCGTTCTATATTTACCCAGGATGGTGAGTATTCAGTACTCCACCATCGTGAACTAATTTGAGTAATGATAGCTAGATAATAGGCCCTAAGATTGGGGATACCTAAACCTCCATGTCATTTATGTTTTTCAAGAATGGTAGCTGCAATGCTAGGAAATTTCCCTCGCCAAATAAATCGGCTAAGTTGTGTCTGGAGACATTTAAAATATTTCTGAGGGATGACTACAGGGAGGGAACGGAAGAGGTATAGAATTTTGGGAAGTAGCAACATTTTATAGGCCGCAATACGTCCCGTCCAGGAAACCTCTAAATTAGACAGATAAGACACATGTTTCGAAAGGGATTTAACAATATCTGATAAATTATTTTTTTTTGATCAGGTAGTATTTATTGTTTTATCAACATAAACGAACATTACAGGTAGCATGACAATGCCAATAAAGTGAGACATAGCCCATAGCATCCAAAAGAAAAAAGAAAAACTACTACAGTTATAAGAAAGCAACAAAAAACAGAGCTAGTAAAAGAAAAAAGAAAAGAACAGACCCCCTCCCCTTCCCTCCCCCTCCCAAGGCGATCCCATCCTCCCTGAAGCAGCCAGACGTAGGTAAATACGAAACCAGGTAAAGTAACATTCAAGAATCAGGCACGAGTCACCTTCCGGGTAGATCACTACAAATCAGGAGAGGCCAGTCCCGGGGAATCCAGCCAGCCACTCCAAATATTAGAGAAAACCCTCTCCTTCCCTCGCTTGGAGTAAATGGCTTTCTCCCTGCGAACATTGAGATTAATCCTGTTTATATACTCCCTGCGGGAAGGGGATCGATCAGATATCCAATAAAGAGCGATCAGCTTACGAGCAATATAGAGCATTCTGGAAATTGCTAGTAAAAAGTGGTCATCACCATACAGTGGTTCAGTACACCCCAGTACACAAATGAGTGGGTCCGATGGAACACTCTGTCCCATAGCTGAGTGAATGATAGTAAACACTTTGTTCCAGAATATGTGTATAATTGGGCATGTCCATAGCATATGGAGAATATCTGCATCGTCCATCTGGCACTTGGGGCAAGTGGAATCTGGCCGCAACCCCCTATCAAAGAGCCACTTAGGGGTCCGGTAGACCCTATAAAGAACGTAAAGCTGCGAGAGGCGCGCAGGCTCACTGAGGGATAAATTGGGAACATTCTGCAAAATCAAGTCCCACTGATCATCCGTAATAGACCCCAACTGCGACTCCCACTTACTCCTAGAGACCATTGGGTGTTTGGACAAAAGCACAGTGAGAAGGCATTCATAGATAAAGGAAATCAGTCCTTTGCAGGCCGACAGAGAGCCAAAAATATTAACCACCATGTCTTGTTGTATCACAAGACAGGACATACGCTGTTGGACATTGAAAGCATGTCGTAGCTGTAGGTACTGAAAAAACATCGAGTGTTGCAGTGCGAATTCCGCCCGCAGTTCCTCAAAGGTTTTCAGCACTCCAGCTCTCAACAGCTGTGCCATCCACCAGATGCCAATCCTTCTCCACTGTGCAAAGCCTTTAAGTGACTGCAGCTCTGGGATCCTATGGTTATCCCATATGGGGGTATATCGTGTGTATGCTGTGACACCGTTAATGCCCTTTACCTTCTCCCAAACCTTCACCATAAGAAGTATTGTCGGGCTCCTCGCACCAATGGCACGCAGTCTATCAGCCTCCAGATGTGAGAGCAGTGATCCTCGCCCCACTAGGAACTCAACAATCCTACCCACTGAGTCAACCGGGCTCATTTCAGCGCCCTGCGCCAGATGCTGGCACTGGGATGCCAGATAATAAATCCAGGGATTCGGCAGAGCTAATCCACCCTCGTCTTTAGGCTTTTGGAGATGTTCTAGTTTGATACGTGCCTGACCACCCTGCCAAATAAAGTCCCGAAAGATAGCATTTATTCTATAAAATCTGTTTTGGGGAGCCAGACCGGAGCGTTATGCAGGATATACAATAGCTGGGGCATAATAACCATCTTCAATACATTAACTCTGCCCACCACCGAGGGGCGTAGTTTAGCCCATGCACGGGTCTTCTGTTTAAGTTTGAGCAGCAAGGGCGCCAAGTTAAGACGTTCAAAATCTCCCATTTTGGTCGAAACAACAATTCCCAGATATTTAAATTCCGATACAACCGGCATTTCAGTAGCTACGACTACTTCAGAATCTAGAGGCAGCAAGGATGACTTGTCCCAGTTAATGACCAATCCCGACAGGCGGCCAAAATCAGCCAGTAATGACATGGTTCTAGATAAGGATTCATCAGGGTTGGCCAGGAACAGAAGCAGGTCGTCGGCATATAATGCTAGCTTCTCCATATGAGTCCCATATTTAAATCCCACAATTTCAGGGTCACAATGTATCCTGGCTGCCAGCGGTTGTATCGCCAGTGCAAACAGCAGTGGTGACAGAGGGCAGCCCTGCCTCGTGCCTCGACCGAGAGCGAAGGGCCCAGAGATCCGTCCGTTAGCCCGCACCATAGCACACGGTGTAGTATAGAGGAGTCGGATCCAGGCAATGAAGCCAGGGCCAAATCCCATGCGCTCAAGTATTAGCCACAGGTAGGGCCATTCAACACTATCAAAAGCTTTAGCGGCGTCCAGAGACAGGACTACCCTCCGCCCCACATTCTCCGCACCCACCTGCATATTTAAAAATAACCGCCGTATATTAATAGAAGTGGATTTGTTGGGCATAAAACCCGTCTGATCAGGGTGAATTAAGTGTTCAATAACAGTTGCCAATCTAATGGCCAAGACTTTGGCAAGGAGTTTTGTATCTACCGGCAACAAAGAGATAGGTCTGTAGGAATCCGGGAGCGCCGGGTCCTTATCTTTTTTCAGAATGACTGTGATGATGGCCTCCCGCATGGAAGGTGGAAGGGAGCCAGCGGTCAGGCTCTCACGATAGGTGTCCAAAAGGACTGGAAGTAACACCTCCTTATATTTTTTGAAAATTTCCACAGGAAGACCATCAGCACCAGGTGCCTTCCCATTGGACATAGTTCCCAGCGCTCCTTCTAGCTCATCAAGAGTAATAGGCTCTTCCAGACGGTTCATTAAGTCTCGCGGCAGCGACGGCAACTCCACCCCAGTCAAGAATGCCTCCAGCTCAGCAAATCCCGCAGAATAGCGTGAGGAACATAGTTCCTGATAGAACCGTTTAAGGTAGAGACAACATCAGGTGCCCTACACGACATAACACCGTCTGGATTGCGCAGGTGGGGGATAAGAGATGAGTCACGTTGTGCAGAGGTGATCACGGAGAGCAAGTGACCAACTCTCTCAGCATTCTCGAAGCAATGCGTAGACTGAAACATACGTTTCTGATCCGCTTTACGCATAGTGTACTCGGTGGCCTGTTCCTGAGCCCGTTTCAGCCTCGACCTAGTAACAGGGGTAGATTGGATCGACAAGGCAGTTTCAGCCGCTTCAAGCTCACGAAGGACCACGAGTTCACCAGCCTTAGATGAAGTCTTAACCTTGGCTATTTCCCTTGTGCACATACCCCTCAGATAGGCCTTAAGAGTATCCCACACCACTCCCGCGGGGGCAGAGCCACTATTAAACTGCAAAAACTCGCTCAGTTCGGCTCCAAACCGCTCCTCTCTATCTATCAATTGTAGCCAATAAGGGTTCAACCCCCAAGTCGCACACCGCACCCGTCTCGGGTCATCCCACCCGAGAAGGACACTCAGGGGAGAATGATCAGAAACTGTTCTGGGCAAATAGGAGACCTCAGAGACCAGGTCCTGCATAAAGCGATCTCCCAGGGCCAGGTCAATGCGCGACAGGTAAGAGAAGGGGGAGGAGAAGCACGAGTACAGATAAACTTCAGGGTGTCTGCTTCTCCACAAATCAATCAGCGCCACTTCCCGAAGCAAAACTCCAAACGGTGTAGCATTACCCTCCGGTCTGGCAGGGGTCCGCGAACTCTTGTCCCAGTGTGAGTCAGCAATGTTATTAAAGTCCCCCACAATTATGAACGGGACATTGGGGTAATCTCCCACAATGGTGAGAATCTTATGAATAAGTCCACTATGAAAAGGTGGCGGGATATAAACAGAAATTAACAATAGGATTTTAGTGAAGAGCCGACAGTGCAGGACCACGTAACGACCCTCATCATCAACACGTGTACCCAAACATTGAAAGTGCGCACTAGTGTGTATCAGCATACTAACCCCGCGAGAGTATTCAGAGTACGTAGAGTGGAAACCCACCCTAACCCAGCGTTTTTTAAGGACACCCAAGGTCTCGGGAGTAAGATGGGTCTCTTGCAAACAGATCACAGTGGGCTTCTGCGCTAAGATCGAGCTGAACACAGCCTGTCGCTTGACTGGGGATTTCAGGCCACGGGTATTCCAACTCACAATCCTTATTTCACCCATGATCAAGTAACAACACACATAAGACCAGTCTCTGGCTACGTCTCAGGATCCGGGATCGACCTCTAACCCATACCCCACCACCTCCCTCCCCACTCCCTACCCTACTACTGAAAAGAAAAACTGAAAACAAGAAAGCAAACAAACAGTCCAAGGGCGATGTTAGCCCCATATCACAATAAAGTAGGCGCTTCAGTTCCATAGCGCCATCCGCGCAGAAAAGGGTGTCAGTCCCAGCTACCTGGATCCAACAAGCAAAATAGGAATAATCCAAGGATGAGGTAATTAAGTGCAATAATAACAATGTGCGGCACCAATCAGATAAATATAGTAGGACGAAAGAAAAGAAAGGAAGAGGGAGATAGGAGAGAAAGAAAAAGAAGGAAAGGCAATAGAGAGCACAAGGAGAAAACAAAGGAGCAGACGGGGCATAAGACGAAGAAAGGGGAAAAAGAAAATGGGAAAGAAAGAGGGGAGGGAAGGGAAGCAGAAGGGGAAAGAGAAAAGACCAAAGAAAGGGAAGAGAGAGGGGGAGGGAGGGAGGAAGGGGGGGAAAGAAGGAAGAAATCAAATGTGCCAACAGTAACCATCACATTAGAGCAAAACCTATTTAGCAGACGGCCGCCTCCACGGCCAGACAAGGCAATCAAAAAAAAGAATCAAAGACAGTACTCTCTCAGTCGGCAGAGTCTCGGTCGGCTTCCCTGCGCAACCGCAGCTCATTACGATCAATCCAGTCCATGGCACCCTGAGCATCAAAGAAAAAATGTGATTTATCATCAGCCAGAATCTTCAATTTAGCAGGAAACAAAACAGAATATTTGACTCCCAGCTCCCGGAGACGAGCCTTCACCGGGACGAACTTAGCCCTCTGCCGCTGGACTTCTGGGGAGTAGTCCGGATAAAATGAGACTCTGGCACCATTAATGAGAACATCCTGATGATCTCTGGAGTAGTTGAGAATAATATCACGGTCTCTGTAGTGAAGTAGTTTTGCAAGGACAGTCCTAGGCTGGTGCCCCGGGGGAGGGGGATGAGCAGGGACCCTGTGTGCTCGTTCAATGGCATAGAGATGGGTCAGGCGGTCAGCACCAATTTTCTCCTTAATCCATGACTCAAAAAACAAAGTAGGGTTCCCTTTTTCGTATCTCTCTGGCACACCTACTATGCGAACGTTATTACGGCGCGATCTATTTTCTAGATCGTCCGTGTTAGCATGTACCCTCTGGAATTCCTTCTTAACTTCAGAGTGAAACTTGGCAGAGGGGGCCAGCTGCATCTCCACTTTAGACACTCTTTTCTCCAATTCTCTGGTCTGCCCCTTCACCTCATGTAAATCATGCTGTACAGTTTGAACAGTCTCTTGCAGGTGGCCTAGCTGAGTCAGTACATGTGATATTGATGATCCAAACTGAAGCACAGCCCGAAACACATCTTTTATAGTAGGTTCAGCCGGTGTCTGTAGGGCTAGAGCCGCCAGCATGTCATTATTTCGTGCCAGCACAGCTCCCCAGCTGCCCTGGGCCTCCTGCTCCTCCGGAGTCCGTGCACACACATCTTCACCTCCCCCATCTCTCCCCAGCCCCGAGGCCGTTGCCACAGCAGTGTGCTCTGCCTCCCCAGAGAAATCATCTGTCTCCTCCTGTCCTGCCTGCTCCAGCCTCTCCACACGAGCGAACTGCTGCAAGCGTGCAGCAGCCGCTCTATTCCGTGCCACGCTCACCGGCTCATGTTCCAGGAAGGAGCTTGCCTCTGTCCCGGCGCCATCTTGGAGGCTGCCACCCGTCTCACCAGGGGCCCTATTGACCATTTCCCCACCTCACCGGGTCACACAGGTGCCTCTATATGATCCCGGCCACCAGGGGAACCACCGGGGCCGTAGTGAGCGATCCGGTCGCAGGGATTACAGGATTAAAGAAGGATCAGGCGCGGGAGCTCTGCAGGCGCACGTCCTCCTCACATGCCGCTAGGCCACGCCCCCGTTATATCTGATAAATTTTTATCAACCATGTTAGATAGAGGTTTAGTAATGGTGATTCCCAAATAGGGAATTTTGACACTGACCAGGAGAAATGAAATTCAGTTTTTAGAATATCTAATAGGTGATGTTCAATATGATAGGGCAAAACCTGTGTCTTATTAGTATTCAATTTATGAGAGACGCCAGAGAATCTCAACAATGTCCATCAGATTCCTAAGAGACACCAGAGGATCCGATAGAATAATCAGTAAATCGTCTGCAAATAGAGATGCAACGTGTTGACGCCCATGTAATGGACATCCCCGGATCCCCTCATGTGACCGTATTGCCTCCACCAATGGTTCTAAAAAGAAATTAAATAAAGTAGGGGACAGAGGGCATCCCTGTCGAGTTCCTTTGGTAATTCTAAAGGAGTCAGACACAACATTATTTGTTAGAATTTTGGCGGATGGATGGGAATACAAAGCTCTAATAATATTAAATATGGGACCAGAAAAACCAAATTTTTTAAGGGACTCAAATAAAAACAGCCAATTTACTCGTCAAAAGCATCTAGAGAAATCAGCAAAGTGGGAAGATTTGACCTTTCTACATATGATATAATATGGAATAATCTCGTGGCGTCCATAGTACTTCTGCCACTGACAAAACCCGTTTGGTCAGTATGAATTAAGCGAGTTGTATACTTAGATAGTCTGATAACAACAACTTTGGCTATAATTTTAGCATCAGTGTTTAAGAGCGAAATGGGCCTATAATCTCTGACATTTAGGGCATCCCCTTTATCCTTGGGAATGACTGTAATTAATGCTTCCTGCATTTCTGCAGGAAGAAGGGATGACATGGAGGCCGAATTAAGAAGTCTAGTTAAATAAGGTGTCAGGATGTTAGCAAAATTTTTGAAATATTCATTAGATAATCCATCAGACCCAGGCGATTTCCCAGTTTTGAGGGATTTCACTGCTTCTGTAATCTCAGAATTCTGAAAGGGACAATTAAGAAGATCCACCTCTTCAGTAGTCAGAGAGGGAATGCTTAAGGAACCCAGAAAAGAGTTAATATCCAACAGAGAGGGTTGTACAGACCCTGGACTTACATTTAAATTATAAAGGTTTTTATAAAAGTGCAGGAATTCACTTGAAATATCCTCTGGGTGTCTGTAAATCAACCCCTGCTTGTTTTTGATTAGTAGAATCCTCCTCTTTTGTCTCATCAGTTTTATTCGATGGGCGAAAAATTTATTCGGTTTATT